>QEPC01010034.1:7307691-7332014 GCA_003113815.1 Sphenodon punctatus | reverse complement strand
CTGACCATTCCCTCCCCCCTCTAGCCTCTGGCCCCTTCCTCGGCCCCCGCCCTTGGAATTTCTGAGTATTTCCTGAGGGTTCTCTGAGGGTTCAAGTTCCGAGTTCCAATGTCTGAGTCCTTGGAAAAAGTTCTGAGTGATGGCTGACGACTCAGACCTGATACTCGAAACCTTGGAAATCGTCACGAGTACTCGGAGCACCCATTCAGTGAAGCCCTAAATGAAGGGGCTTTGGGGTACAAAAATGAGAGTGCCTTCTGCACAACCATGCTAGCTGGTAAATCAGCATCATCAAAGCCCAATTTGGGGCGTAGTTGGATATCCAATTGGTACTTGGGAAGCCTACTGGGGACCTGACAAAGTACTTGAAATGGCAAATATTACTGCTGGGTATTAAATCAGGTACCTGTTTCTGCTCTACTTTTGCTCCAAGCTGCTAAAGTAATGCTCACCATGCACGGTAATTTTGTTATGCCTTGCAATCATAGAAAAGAAGCAATCCTAGGCATTCTCCAAAACTTATCTTTTCTTGCAGAGGAAATGGTTTCACAGGAACACACTGTTTGAAACATCTTGTTCAAAAGTCTTTATGGCCAAGCCATTTACAGACTTTTATAGCTTCAGAAAGCGTTTAAAGGAGTTTTATCAACTTGTTGGCAAGAGAAGGAAATGAACACTCTGGCCTTTATGCGGAGAGGTGTAAAGTGAAGTGTGTGTTATGGCCATGCGATGACACTTTACGATTGGACTGCAAGTTGCCTCCCATTGACTTTCTGTGCATTTGAAGCCTGCAATGCACTAGAGAGATGCCTTTTCCAGGAACTTTTATTTATTTTTGCATTGAAAGAAATGTATTGGATATAGGATCCGTTGTTTGTTTGTTTTTTTAAAAAAAATAGAGAATCAGGGATAGTGGTGCAGAGGCTTCTCCAAGTCAGGAGTACAGCTGTAACAAGGGAGTAAAAGGGGCGCTCAGGGAGGATAAGAACATTGCAAAGAAGCTGAATGAGTTCTTTGCGTCGGTCTTCACTGCGGAGGATTTTGGGGAGGTACCCATGGCGGATCCTTGTTTGGGGACAAGGAATTGGAAGAGCTGTTATAAATCAATGTGATGTTGGAGGATGTTTATTTTATATTTATTTATTTTAAAATCGTATACCCCGCCTCTCCTGCCACAGGAAGCTTGAGTCGGCTTACAACAATAAAACAATTAAAACAATTAATGTTCTAGGGCAAATTGGCAAACTGAATACTTACAAGTCACCGGGCCAGATGGCATTCACCCCAGAGTTCTGAAGGAACTCAAATATGAAATTGCAAACCTACTGTTAGTAATTTGTAACCTGCCACTAAAATCTGCCACTGTACCCGAGGACTGGAGGGTGGCAAATGTAACCGCAATATTTAAAAAGGGATCCAGAGGCTATCCTGGAAAATACAGACCAGTAAGCTTGATGTCTGTGCCAGGCAAAATGGTAGAAACCACCATTAAGGACAGAATTACAGGGCATGTTGACAAACATGGCTTAATGGGGAAAAGTCAACACCGATTTAGTAAAGGTAAGTCATCCCTCAATAACCTATTGGAATTATTTGAGGGTGTAAATAAACATGTGGACAAGGGAGACCCAGTAGCTATAGTGTACCTGGATTTCCAGAAAGCATTTGATAAGGTCCCACATGAGAGACTCTTGAGAAAATTAAAAAGTCATGGGATAGGAGGTAGTGTCTTACTATGGATCACTGAGAAACTAGTTGAAAGATAGAAAGCAAAGCGTAGGATTAAATGGTCAGTTTTCACAATGGAGAGATGTAAAAAGTGATGTGCCTCAGGGATCTGTATTGGGACTGCTGCTGTTTAATGTATTCATTAATGATTTGGAAAAGGGTGTTAAGAGTGAGGTGATCAAATTTGCAGATGACACCATTAAGTAAATTTATTGTTGCTTGGCCATAGGCCATATAAAAATGATAATAAAATATTTACAAGGTATTAACACAAATATTATAAAGTTCCAAGGTAGCATGGGTTCAATACATGTAGAAAAAGGAAAAATGTTACCAAATCAAACACTAAATTAAAAATAAAAACAAAAACAAATAAGAGGTAAAATTATATAGTTAAAATTAAGAATTCTAACATGCCCATCGAATGCCCACAGGACAAGGATGTTATTTGGTAAAGCCTTCTTAGTTAATTTGTCTTTTTTCTCTGCTAATTTCATCTGCCCGTGCAAATTTCGCAATAACCCTTGTTATTTTCACTTTTGAGTTTGAGAATAAAAAGGATAATTTCCAGTTGGCAGGCCAATGCTGTTTCCCTGCCAAGAGGGTGTTCATATTTTGGGATCACAACTTATCATTATGTGGGCAGTCGAGCATATAATGCTCCAAATTTTCAATCTTGTCCTGTGAGCAGCTACAGAACCTTAAGATGCATGGAAGACTCCCGTACCTGCCCTCTAATACTGCAGAGGGAAACATCTGCATCCTCAGGAGTGTGAGGGCAGCCCTAGCTAGTGCTATCTCTACAAATGTCAGGTAGTCTTCTAATTTAAAGAGTTTTAATTTCTGTATAACAAGGGGCAATTTGGCTGGCCCTGATTTGGGTCATCTCAGCTTCGATAAAGACATCAATAATTCTACTCAAGACCAATGTTCCTGCTTTGTTCTGCGGGCTATTAATTAACTCTGACTTTGGTTCTGGGGGACTTCAACATCCACGCCGATGCTGGTCTTGTTGGGGTGGAGTGGTAGTTCATGGCCACCATGGCAACCATGAACTTGTCCCAAGAAATTATCTGCCCGACCCACGTGGGGGGACATACCCTCGACCTGATCTTCGGCTCTGGCCTTGAGGCGGGGGGTCCGGTTGTGGGGGAGGTGACAGCGGTGCCCTTGTCGTGGACGGACCATTATCTCCTTCAGGCCGGTCTTTTAGCGCGCCCCCTCCAGAAGGGGAAGGGACCAGTTAGGATGGTCCGCCCTCGGAGGCTGATGGAACCCCAGCGGTTCCAGGAGGTCCTGAGGGAGCTTACCCTGGACGTGGACGGCCACTCTGTGGATGAGCTGGTCCGGCATTGGAACAACTTGCTGGAGGAGGCCATTGACAGGGTGGCTCCGAGACGCCTTCTGCCTTGGTCTCGTCACCGCAGGACCCCTTGGTTTACTGAGGGGCTGCGGTGTATGAAGCGTGTAGGCAGGAGGCTAGAGCGACGCTGGCGTCGGACTCGATCTGACTCCGATCGTCTTCTCCATAGGGCCCATTTGCGGTCCTATGTTGAGGCTGTGAGGACGGCGAGGAAGGAGTTCCTTGCGGTCCTCATAGCGTCTGCGAAGTCGCGTCCGGCGGAGCTGTTTCGGGTGGTGCGGGGGCTGGTTAGTCCGGCCTCCCTCCGCCTGGATGGGGACTTGTCCCGGGCCCGCTGTGAGGAGTTTGTCACCTACTTCGCAGACAAGATTGCTCGGATTCAGACCGACTTTGACGCTGGGTTGATGGCAGTAGGGGAAGAGCGCGGGGGGGCGGAGGGCCCGTCTGGTCCATCTTTGTGGGGAGAGTTTCGGGAAGTGACGCCGGCCGATGTGGTGGATGTCCTGGGGTCTGTGAGGGCCACGTGTTGTCAACTGGATCCGTGCCCGTCCTGGTTAATAAAAGCTTCCGGGGAGACGTTGGGGACGGTGCTGGCGAGGGTAGTGAATGCGTCCTTTCGGCAGGGGAGGTTGCCGCCTTGCCTTAAAGAGGCTGTGGTGCGCCCCCTGCTGAAGAAACCATCGTTGGACGTAGACGCGCTCGCCAGCTACCGACCTGTCTCTAACCTTCCCTTTTTAGGGAAGGTTATTGAGCGGGCAGTGGCGCTCCAGCTCCAGGTTCATCTGGATAACATCGGGCTCCTTGACCCTTTTCAATCTGGGTTCCGCCCCGGCTATGGCACCGAGACGGCGTTGGTGGCCTTGGTAGACGACCTCCGCCGGGAGATGGATGCAGGATGTTCGACATTTCTCATCCTGCTAGATCTCTCGGCCGCTTTTGACACCGTGGACCATGGGCTGCTGCTGAGACGGCTGCGTGACCTGGGGGGTCTGGGCGGGACCGTTCTTGAATGGTTCCGCTCATTCCTCTCGGGGAGGAGCCAACGGGTGGTGCTGGGGGAGGAAACATCGTGCCCCCGCGCTTTACCGTGTGGCGTTCCGCAGGGATCGATCTTGTCTCCGTTGTTGTTTAATATCTATATGCAGCCCTTGGGGGAGGTCGTGAGAGGGTTCGGGGTGCGATGTCACCAGTATGCTGATGATACTCAGCTGTACCTCTCCTTTTCTACTGACCCAGACCCTGCTATCTCGTTGCTATCCCAATGTTTGGAGGCCGTGGCGGATTGGATGCGGCTGAGCAGACTGAAGCTCAACCCAGATAAGACGGAGGTGATGGTGGTGGGGAGGGCGAAGGGGGTGGTGGCCCCCCTAGTTGGGGGGGTTTGCCCTCCTGTAGCTCTGCAGGTTCGGAGTCTGGGGGTGATATTGGACGCAGACCTGCGTCTGGAGCAGCAGGTGGAGGCAGTCGCTAAGGCTGCCTTCCGCCAGCTATATCTGGTACATAGGCTGCGTCCGTTTGTCTCCGGTCCGGACCTGGCCTCCCTCATCCATGCCTTCGTCACCTCGAGGCTCAACTACTGCAACGCGCTCTACGTGGGGCTTACCTTGTTCTTGGTTTGGAGGCTGCAGCTGGTGCAGAATGCGGCGGATCGTCTTCTTATGGGGACGGGCCGCCGAGAGCATATTACACCGGTGCTCCGAGCTCTGCACTGGCTGCCGATTGCGTGCCAAGCCAAGTTCAAGGTGCTGGTGATGGTTTATAAAGCCCTACATGGTCTCGGCCCCTCATACCTTAGGGACCGCCTTGCCCTCTGTGCCCCAGAGCGGCTCCTGCAGTCTTCCGGGGGTGCCTTCCTGGAGGTCCCCCGTGTTAAGCAGGGGGCCATGATGGAAAGGGCATTCTCGGTAGTGGGGCCGCAGGTGTGGAACTCCCTTCTGGAGGAAGCTCGCCTGGCCCCTAGCCTGCTAACATTCCGGCTGAACTGTAAGACCTGGCTGTTCACCCAGGCCTTTGGGAGGGAGGGTGGGTACGGTGTGGGGTTTTAGTTCCCCCACCTATTTTTGGTTTTTAGATTGGGTTGCTAGCCCTGTTTTATAACATTTATGATTATTTTAACTGTTTTTATTGGATTTTAAAGATGTTGGAAGCCGCCCCGAGCTGCATGACAGGAGGGGCGGGGTAGAAGTTTATAAAATAAATAAAATAAATAAATGATTATGGGCAATCCGTATGCACAAATAAGCCCTTCCGTCTTATGGGCCCAGAGTTTTCCCTTTTAAAATTTTCTGCTCTCTAAGATACATTTTTGATAAGCTACTTTCTTCCAAATGCTGAAGATGGATCCAATATCTATGGACTGCAGATCTGATTTTATACTCAGCAGGAAAAATACCAAGTTCGGCTATCGCCATACTTGAAGGGATGGACTAAGGCACCCCCAAGACTCTTTTGAAGATTCTAAGCTGCGCCAATTCAAGACCTGGAGAGAATGCTTGGCCCCACACCTCCACTCCATAAATCATCTCGGGGATCAGCTTTCAGAGCACACCAGCCTCAAGTCTGTGTGACTTGGGGCCTACATATCCAAATGCGCCACCACAGGCTGGTTGAGCAGGTGCGACCAGCAGGAGTTGGAGTGAGGTCCCCCCCCTTGGACAGAGCACACCAGCCCACCCCTGCGTGACTCGGGACCTACATTTCTAACTGTGCCGCCGCAGGGTGTGTTATGTATCTATTAGGCAATATTGGCCATGATCAGAGACACAAGCAGGATGAGGTCTGGACAACTCAGTTCAGTTTATTCAGCCACAGGTCTCAGGCTGACACTATCCAACTAGACCCATGAGAATAAAATGGTCAAAATCACTTTCTAAGCAGAACATGTATTTCCAAGGCCCCAATAACAAACCCCAGGCAGCCACTATCTCTGAGAACACAGAAAGAGGCCTAAGAGAAAACAAAGGGAGTTTGTAAGAAAGGGAGGTGCCCTCCCCTACGAATAAACATTAACTCCCGAAAACTCGCCGAAAACTCAAACTAACTTGGTGGCCATGCGCCAAGTGATAGCATAATGAATAGTCAGCTTATTCTCTGCACCTGGCAGAGGGGACCCTTTCCCTAATAAATAAGGCTATAAAAGGGAAAGCCCAGCCCCTTACCATTTGTCATTGATGTAACGGCCACTAGCATTTGCAAGTGAGCCAGATGGGATGGGTCTTTGATCCTAAATGATGCTCTCAAAGATCCAGAGAGACTCCTACCCAGCTGCCTGATGGGCCCCCTCCCCTTCTCCTCTGAACCAGCCTGCATCTTGGACTGTGCCTCTGACACATAAGATATCATGGGTTACTGGCGTTTGTAACTGAGAACACTGCCATGTCCAGATCTTAAGTGTCTATCCAATAAAATTGAGTTGTACCTATAAACTTTGGCTGGTTAATTGGCAACCTTCGATACCGTTTGGGTAAACTGAGGCAGCAACCTCATTTATTCCTTTTCAGGTGCACCAGCAAGCGTCGCATGCCAGCAGTGGCGCACTGAAGGGCTGCGCGCACCCTTGAGAGCCTTTGAAGCCAACGTCGCCAGCTACATCAGTGTTAGGCAAGGCCTTGGGCTGTCTCCAATGATGCAATGGGGAAAAAAAGTGGAAGAGAGTAGCAGCTCTATCCCCTATGGACATAATCCATCCTAAAGGCAAGCAAACTAAAATTACTTCTTTTCTTACTGTTACAGATTACCCAGCCACTCCTGACAACTCTTTGCCTCTGACTTTAACTAACCACTTTGAATGCTTGGTGAAGACGGATGGTATGAATGTAGCCCCAATCCTTGAGTCCCAAGATATCTCTAATATTAATGACCTATCTAAGATGTTACAGATGACACCAAGTTATTCAAGGTAGTTAAAACACGAGCAGACTGTGAGGAACTGCAGCAGAATCTTATGACACTGGGTGCCTGGGCATCTAAATGGAAAATGAGATTTAATGTGGACACGTGCAAAGTGATGCATGTAGGGAAAAATATCTAAATAATGCGTACATAATGCTGGGTACTAAGCTAGGAGTTACCACTCAGGAAAAGGATTAGGGGTGGTTGTGGACAATACAATGAAATCCAGCAGTATGCAGCAGCAGTCAAAAAATCAAATGGAATGTTAGGAATTATTCGGAAGGGGGTAGAGAATAAAACTGAGGATGTCATAATGCCTCTAGACAAATCAATGGTGTGACTGCACCTCGAATATTGTGTGCAGTTCTGGTTGCCACATCTCAAAAAAGACAGCTGAACTAGAAAAGGTTCAGAGAAGGGCAATAAAAATGATCAAGGGCATGGAAGAGCTCCCGTATGAGGAGAGGCTTGGTAGGTTGGGGCACTTCAGCTTGGAGAAGAGATGATTAAGAGGAGATATGATAGAGGTCTATAAAATCATGAGTGGTGTGGAACTAATAAACAAGGAGCAGTTAGGAATTATTAGGGATGGGCGAACAGATCGCGGTTCGGGTTCATCCGTTTGGTTCGTCTGCGTTCAGTTCGTTCATTCGGTTCGGCAGTTCGGTTCGTCTGCGTTCGGTTCGTCCGTTCGGTTCGGCAGTTCGGTTAGTACGCAGAGTTCGGTTTCGGCTGTTCGGTTCGGTCGTCTGAACAGGCCATTCGGTTAGGCCGTTCGACTGTTCGGTTCGGCCGTTCGGGAAATGTTGTTATGGGTGTTTTTTTGTTTTTTATATGGGTTTTTGGTTTTTTAGTTGGTTTTATATGGTTTTCTTTTGTTTTTTATTTGGGTTTTTGGTTTTTATATGGGGTTTTTAAATTTATTTTTTTATCTAATATTATATATATATCTATCCTCAAGAACTTTTGTGGGTAGCACATTGACCCTTGCACATAAAAAGAGATACTTCTCTCTAAAAGCAGCATTAGAAGATAGATAGTGAGCCATAAAGCCCAACTGCAGGGCCAGTAAGCGAAACCCCGCCATGTGTTGAGATCCCTCAACTAGAGCAAGTTCCTCTCGATGGCTAATATCTCTGGACCTCTGAATAAACTCCCGTCTCACAGCTTTAGGATTCTTAGATTCCAGATAAGCCTGGGAAAAACCCAGGCGAGCCAAATGCTCCTTAACTACCTTGTACCATGGGTTAACAAATGTATCCTGGAAAACATACCCGATCAGAGAGTCCTGCACAACCGTACACGGAGACTTGCTCCCAAGCCACAGCTGACCAAGATCTCATTCCTACCTCCAGACTCACAGCAGCTGCTGGCATGCCATTGGGTATTTTAGTTAGTATAGTCAGGAATCACGTTTGAATTGCGTTAAGATTTCTATTTGACAAAGGATCCCATAGTTCAGCACCATATAAGAGGGACGCTCTGACCTTTGACCCACAGACCTTAACTGCAACCTCTAAGTTCTTCCTTCCTGTCCCCGAGAAAAAGCAGAGGATGGCCAGCATTTGACTTCTTGCCATCACCTCTGCTTTCCCTATATGGGCTCCCCACAGTAGCGGCAAAATGAAGCCCTAAGTATTTATATGATTTCTGCTGCTGTAAATGCCTGTCACCTATAGGCCACCTATAAGTCTGCCTGGCCCTCAAGAAAACCAGAACATTGGATTTTGAGTGATTAATAATGAGGCAGTTGGAGGAACAATAGTTTTTAAAGGCCTCCAGTTGTCTGAGCAAACGCACCCTAGTCTGAGACAGGAGGACCAAATCATCGGCGTACAATAATGCGCCGACTGGTTTAGAAGCCAGTTTAGGTGGGAAGTATCTCTCCTGTCTCATTTCAGGTATGGCATTTATCACAGAAGCCAAGTAGATTATCTAGAACATTTATAGGGGCCCATAAAGTAAAACATTATCTTAAGGAATATTTAAGGGACTATACAAAAACCCTTACTTTGCAATCTTGGGAGATTTTTCAGCTCCAGAATAGAAGCTATGAGAGCCTCTTAAGGCAAAACAAAAAATCTCATACTTCCTTAATGTGTAACAAGGTCCATAAGGCTGCCACAGAAAATGATATCGGGTCTTTCTGGAAGACTGTTGCTTCGGACTTGAAAAGAGGTTCTTCTTTCCCTTCAATATCTACACCCGATCAAGCTTGGGTATATCATTTCTCTAACTTAGGCCTTTTTCACACAGGCATCCCCCCCCCCTATCCCCGCCCCCTGATGGGTGTGCGGGTGAATGTGGTGTGTGTGGGAGCATCTGTGCACACTCCACGGCCATGGGTGGGAGAATGGGGTGCACCCGTGGAAACACCACGGTCGGTGGGTGGAGGTGTGTGCCCGCTCCCGGCGCAAACCCATCTCCACCCATCACCCACCAACGGAGGCATCCAACAAAACTGAGGAGGCTCGGTGGGTGCAGGACGGTGGAGGTGGGGTGTGTGCCCATGGGAAACGCAACACACCCACCTCTACCCACTGACTGTGCACACCTATCCCCTCACCCAGCAGCGCCATGTCAAAATGGCCTTATTTCTTTGTCCCTGATCTAAAGCCAGCCTTCTATCAGATCCATTCTCCCTTCCTCTCTCCTTCATACCACCTACTATCACTACTCTCTTAATTGGCCTGAAGTCTCTGTTGCTGAAATAAGGTTCCTGATTAATTTCTGGCGCAGAAAGTTAATAAATCCCCAGGTACTGATTTTGTCCCAGCAGCTGTACTCTGTTTAAATCTTGATTGGTGGGTTTTGCCGCTTACCTATTTCTCCTCTCATCTTGACAATACTGGAAATTTCCCTGAAGGCTGAAGCCAGAGTATCATTAAACCCATTTTTCAACAAGGCAACCTCTCCAACTCTGCCTCATACTTCCCCATTAGCTTAATTAATGTTATTTCCAAAATGTATGCCACACCTTTTGCATAATCTGGAAGACTGGGAAAGGGCTAATAACATTATCCAAGAACAAGCTTGTTTTAGGGAAGGACTCCACAATGAGAAACTGTTTTTGTTGAATTTTCTCATGTAATCAACAAGAACACAGCGGCAAGATTAAAAAAAAGAAGAAGCTTTTCTTAGCTTTCATTGACTTAAAAGCAGCCTTTGATTCAATTGACAGAGAGACTGTAGAACAAACTCTATAACCGGGGAGTGGACCCCCTTTGATACATCTAATCAGAGTCCTTTACCAAAAAAAATACAACAGAAGTCTCCTTTAGCGTTACCAATGTCTTTCCTATTCACAAAGGACTCCCAGAAGGGGTGTTTTTTAGGGGTGGGAATATTGGTATTGGATTAATCTGATACACCTGATAATTGGGTGTATCAGATTAATTCGATAATCAGATAATCATCGGTATCGGCATACCGGATTTTTAACATTGGCCGCTTTACCAGTTTTTTAACATCGCGGCTATTGAAATAAATGACCGCAATGTAAAAAAAACCGGTAAAGCGGCCAATGTAAAAAATCCGGTATGCCGATACCGGTGAGATCCAATACCGGTAAATCTGGTATCCGGTATTCACTCTGGAGTCCCACCCCTAGTGTTTTTACATCACACACACACACACACACACACACACACACACACACACACACACATGCATGGACACTCACCTTCCATGTTGAGAATGTCTTATTTGAATATGGTGCATCAGGGTGCATGCTCCCGTGACCCAAGCACCACCCATGTTGTTCACCCACCCCAACCCCATGTGTGAACGGGGTGAGCAGTGGAGCACATGGATAGGGCACCCAAGCGTGGGGCTGCTCATGTGAAGTGCCCCCCTCCCCCATGCACAGTACCCATGCTAGGGCATGAATTAGGCCTGATTCGCTCACAAGATCTTGCTGCCTGGTATAGATTAATGCCTTGGCACTTCCTTCATCCTCAGAAGACCCAGTTCTCAGATTAGTTTTAGAGGAAGAATGCACATTCATGGCCTCCAAACTAGAGCTGCAATGGGTACTAATTTTTGGGCACACTATCATGCAGCCAATGGATGACCCAGGGGACCAATCAGTTGCCCGATGCCAGAAATTTTTTAAATAAATTAAATTAAATTAAATTAAATTAAATTTGAGTATTACCCAGAGAAACTGACATGCCCCAGCTGGGAGCACTGCAGAGCCCAGCTCCACAGCACTACAGACTTGTCATTTTCAAATGCGGGCTCACAGTGTGGAGCTGTGGCCGGGAAGCTGCTTTTGAAACTGAAGAATGCTATTTCTGCTACTTTGGTGGGTACTTTTGATACTACTACTTTGTTCAATGCTTTTTATGCTACTTTGGTCACTACTTTGGTCTTTGTATACTGCCTTTGAACCATAATTTATTTATTTTTATTTTATTTATTTCCTTATATTTATATGCCACCCCCCATGCCTACAGCATCTCGGGACAGCTTCCAACATAATATAAAACAATTTTTTAACATAAAAAGTCTACAACATCTTAATTAAAACTAATTTAAGACACCCCTCACAGAAATTAACCCACCCCCCCCACCGTCACCTTCAAAGGCCTGGACGAACAGCCAAGTCTTACAAACACGTCAAAAGGCCAACAGGCAAATGACAAAACAGATGATGGAAAGTGTCAGAAGTGATGAAAAATTGCCATCGTCATTCTCAAGTTCAGTGAAAGCATGATAACAATATGGAATGTGGAAATTCTGATGAATGTTCATTAATGTTCCTGAAATGTAGACTATAGTAGGGTTGGGCTTGTCTGGGCATGTTTGGCAGGATCTGCCTGCCCCACACAAGTCACTCTCTCTTGAGGATTAGCTCACAGTCTTTATTCTCTTTACAGTCCCAAGCCAGGGACCCTCCTCTGGCGCCTACTTACAGTCTTTGTAGTCAGACCCAGTCCCTCTGACTCTCTTCCACAATCTTTGTAGCTGGGCACACTCCCTCTGTCTCTCCAGTCTTCTGAACCAGGTGGGCACACTCCCTCTGGAGCCCAGCAAGTCCCTAGCACAGGCAACACCCTCTGAGCTTCATTTTCTTAAACTTTTCCTTCTTTAGGTAGGCCTCAGCTCCATTGCCTACCTTCTCGGCAGCATCCTCACTTCTGCTGCTCTCCCTGGGCAACTCCGGCCATGCTCACACTCAGCTGTGCCAATTAAGGTGCTAGCCCTCGCTTCTGGTGGTGCCTGAATTCCCGCTAGGGCCTGCAAATGACTAGCGCTAGCTGCACTCTTAAATGCCCAGTGTCCCACAGAGACTCTGCCCCGCCACATATTTCTGGTTCGGAAACAGCTATTCCCACTTCAGCTCTAGACGAAGCACCTCTCTCACTGATGACATCTCATTCCAATCAGGTTTGCAAAGGCTTTCTACTCTATCCGTAGAATCAAAGAGTTGGAAGGGACCTCAAGGAACATCCAGTTCAGTCCCCCTCTTGGAAGCAGGATGACTCTGTAGTCAATTCCTGTGCCTAGAACAAATTGCCTACAGCATGCCCTGCAGATGTCCTTCCAAATTAACCAAATAAATGCACGTTTCAATGGAAAGGCTATCTAAAAATGTCAACCATATTTACAAATATGAAAAGGTCTATTTATTTCAGCTCTCCTTTTCTTCTCCTTCCAGCAGGCACCCCATCAGCCGCTCATTAACCATAATCAATATTCAGAGAGGTTTTGCTTCCCTGAAGGCTTGAAGAGTCTAAAGGAAAAAGACAATCAAAGCAAAAATCCATGAAAGTAGCCATCAGAAGATAAAACAATGCTTCCGCATAGCCTCCTTGATGAAGGATTTAATTGCTTTCAAACTTTCATTTTTTGATGGTTGAGAAGGAACCTCTTTGATTAAAGTTTACAGAGTAGTTCCTGTCATTTGCAATCAAACTTTAGCTTCCTTTCTCAACAGACTAACCATACCCTTTGTTCAGGAAGTAGAGGTTGGGGTAAACAAATAGTATGCCAGTGTGCACTTATAAGACAGTGGAAAGAAACATGGCTTCCTTTTGTTCGATGTCTTTGATGCAAGCATTATCCCAAGGCATCATGCAGAGTTAATGAATGTAGCTCCAGAGTTAAACAAACAAACAAACAAACAAACAAAAACAGCCACGAAAGAAGGAAAAAATTAAAGGGTTTTGGCATATTTTTCAACAAGACCTGAGATGAAATAGAGATTGATAGAGACATGCAGAAAAGAGAAACTCTGTTCCAAATATTAATGGCTAGCAAGAGTGGTAAAAGGATTGGGAATTGGGAGGAAGGCCTACACTTTAGAAAACCCTCCTCACCCTCCTAATAGAAATGAAATAGTTATCTGATTTGGTACCCATGGCCAATACCTGCATTTTCAGGTACTATTTATTTATTTATTTATTTATTATAAATATTTTTACTCCTCCCCTCTCGCTCGAAGGCGATTTGGGGCGGCTTACAAAAAAGTAAAAACACAACAACAATATAAAATACAAAACCATAAAACAAAGCATAAAAATTCCTAATGATCCATACAACCCCCACCCCCTAACCCTAACTCATCCCATTCTGAGGCATATGGATGGAGCCTTCTCGCTAGATGTAATTGGCGAAAAGCATCCACGGCTTCAGCCGACACCTGGGAGCTCCACACAGATGGAACCAATGGATGGCGAAACCCCCAAATAATAGGAGTATTCCCCTCTCCCCAGATTCAGGTCTCTGAATTGGTACCCGAATACCATTTCAGTACTTCAAAAACCAAAGCTATGATTACCATTTTTAAGAACCCCAAAATACCAGGAAAAAAAAAATAATACCCCCCAAATTTGGGATGAGATCCACATTTTGGCACACGTGTTGTCATTATTTCAGTATTTTTGGCATGTGTCTGAAAACTGATTCAGGAACCGAAAAGTACCTGAAATATTTGGTCCGATTTGGGTACTGTAAATTTGATGGGTATATCTATTTTTGCAAGTCCTTGCTTCAACTCTACCTCTGACCCAGGGCTGGCCTTAGAATTTACAGGGTTCAAGGCACAGATAGAATGCAGGGACCCACCACCTTAGGGGCACCCTCCATGGGGGCTCTAGATCTGTCTCCTATCTTTGTGTGCGTGCCGTCATCGCTACTCACTCAACAAGTCTTAAGCTCAGTCTTTCAGTGCTTTGTAGTTTGAACTGGATCCAGGGGCTTGAGGTTTTCTATCTTTGATTTATATAATGCTGGACATGTGCCTGGTGCTAAACTGTCCCGAGGAGAGACATATCTTTGCCCTGAAGGGATTACAGGGGGCAAACAGGGAGAGACAGGGATACAGTCATTCATGAGAAGCTGCAGGTGCACTGACTTAGCTTCATTGCACAGTAGGTACGGGCATCCTGAAAGATGAAATAGTAAAAAGTGAAGCATAAAAGAGCCACCTGTGGGGAAAGAGTCAGGGAAGAAGTAGGTTATTAGGAAATATTTGAAGGTCAGGACTCCTTGTCACTGTAATTAAGCAGCCTTCGGTGGAAATAAGTGCAGTTGGAGAGCCAATGTGGTGCGTGGTGTAATGGCTCAGTGCACAATACTTGGATGCAGAGGGGGGACCGGTTCAAGTCTTTTCTTAGTCAGAAACTCACTGGGTGACCGTGGGCCAGTCACAATATTCTCTCAGCCTAACCTACCTCACAGGGTTATTGTGAGGATTAAAAGTGGTGTTAATTTGGTATATGTGAAGTGCTCCAAGTGCCATGGTAGGGGATGCTATAGAGAGTAGATGATGGATCACTGTTTGGGTGCCAGAGTCTGCAAAACCTTACTAGAACTAGCCATCCATTATGGTTGGAGACACTGACACATTGGACAGAAACAGAGAAACACACACACACACACACACACACACCCCCAAGCAATTTCATGAGTTCTGGGACTGGGATCAATGCCCCATTGATTTCTCTATTTTGATCCAAATTCTCAGGTAAAAAATATATTGGCGCTCTATTCCTGATATCCAGAGCCCCCAGGAAAGTTGCCATGAAACCATGTGGAAACAGGAAAGCTGAAATGGGGCAGCCGTGGTGGGAGTGGAAAGTCCATAACCCCCCAAAAGGACCAGAGCCCGGTAGCTGGCACCCCTGGCGATTTTTTGCTACTGATCTTCCTCTCTGACCCAACCAAACTGATCAAAGTAGATGGCTTTATTTCTTCTCCCTTCAAAAGGGAAGTGATTGTAACATTTCAGATTTGACTTTAATTATGAAACTTGTGTCAGAGTTTGATTTTTGAAAATCTCTCAGTGGAGTTCATGTTCTGTTCGTTACCTTCAGGCTATATCGTATTTTCGATTCTAACGTTTAGATGTCTGGAAAACAGGATTAGCCACACCAGATCAAACCAGAGGGTCATTCCCTTCTTATATCTTGTCTCCAGCTGGGGCCTTTAGCTGATGCTTCAGAGAACGAATGAAGTAATCCTTAATGCTCAGCCCCCCTACCTGCTACAGAATAATATGTGGTAGCTAGCAGGCTCCAAAGTGGAAAATCAACAGTGGGGGCAATACCATGCCCCGCGCATGCTGCCTACATCTTGCACGTGCACATGTGCATGCAAACCACACACATCTCCACAGGGATCCCGTGGATCCCATGTGGGACCTGCGCAGACCTCACCTCATACAGGTCCCACGCGGGTCGTGCTTGGAATTGCAGCCAGTGTTCCTAAAGACATGTCTTTGCAGAGAGGCTTTCAAAGCATCATCATTTGAGGAGTATGGAAGTTAGACAGTGGAACAAGTTCCTGAGAGAAGCCGTGGAACCTTCTTTACTTGAGGTTTTCGAGAGGACGTTGGGTACGTGTATGTTGGAGATGGTGGAGATATGGGCCCTTTTTACAGAGACGCTGCCCCCCCCTTGCCCACGTGTGCAACTGGATGGGCTGGAGGGGGGGCATCCATCTGACCGCCATGGCTGGTGGGAGGGGATGTGTGAGCACTCCCGCGCTCCACCCATCTCCACTGATCCCCCATTGGCTATGGAGATGCCTCTGTGCATGGAGATGGGTGGAGGTGGGTGGTCATCTGTGTGACAGGCCACCCATGCAATGTACACCTGCCGCCACCTCCACCCATCTCCCATGGACCGCGGCTCCTTCCTGGTCCATTTAAAGAGGGCCATAGATTTGAAAAAGGGATCCAGTTCAGTACCTACCTATAATACCCACGTTTTCAAGTACCTCCTGGGGTATTTGACTGGCTAGTCAATTGCTGATTGGGTACCAGGGTACCTGAAATTTCAGTAATTTCCAGCATCATTTTCCCCCCTGGTTATTAATCAATAAATCAAAACAGAAACCTGAAAAATTGGGGCAGAAAACTGAAAAATTGGGACAGATAACAGAGAAATAAATCAGGACCGGAAGTCGACAATCTGGGACATTCCAGGACATCGGATACACAAATTGGGTCATATTCAGGTACAGAGATTAGTACCAATTTTTTCAAGTTAATTCAGGTGCCCAAAATTCAAGGGGTATACCCATTTTTCCAGGTACTTGTTTCATTATCGTTTCAGCCTCCTATGCCCATGCAGGATACACAAAATACCCGACCCAAACCCCACTAATAAGAACCTGCTAATAAGAAACAAACACTGAGACCTTTCTGCACATGCATGCCTTTTCCCAAAAACAGTGCTACCAGTGTCAGAGCCATTTTGATAAAGGGCAGCTAGTCTGCCCATGCACAGTGGCCATTTCACTAATGGGCAGACCTGACTCTCTTTTGGAAAATGGTGCCAACCTTACTGGTGCCATTTTGGAAAAGGGCTGTGGATCTACAAAATGGTTTACTATTACTACTACTCCTTATCATTTCTATAGCACTACTAGTTGTATGCAGCGCTGTACGGTAGGGACGGGTGAACAGAACGGACTTTGGAAATTCAGTTCGGTTCGGTTTGGTTTGAAATTCGAGTTCGGAAATTCGGTTCGGTTCAGTTCGGTTTGAAATTTGGGTTCGGTTCGGAAGTTTGGCTCGGTCGACTGAACAGTCCAAGTTCGGTCCAATTCTGAACTTCCGAACCAAGTTTGGCTATTCAAAACCAGGTTTTGGGGTGTGTGCTGCCACTAGGGATGGGCGAACAGAGCGGAGTTTGGAAATTCAGTTCGGTTCGGTTTGGTTTGAAATTCGAGTTCGGTTTGGAAGTTCGGTTTGGTCGACCGAACAGACCGAGTTCGGTCCGAACTCCAAACTTCCGAACCGCATTCGCCCATCCCTACTGTACAGATACACATAACATAAAAACAGTCCCTGCTCCATGGAGCTTATCTAATCAAGACACAAAGAAACAGGCAAATACAAATAAGAGTCTTCC
Organism: Sphenodon punctatus; assembly: GCA_003113815.1. Classification (NCBI taxonomy): domain Eukaryota; kingdom Metazoa; phylum Chordata; class Lepidosauria; order Sphenodontia; family Sphenodontidae; genus Sphenodon; species Sphenodon punctatus. The sequence goes on along the minus strand of QEPC01010034.1, from coordinate 7,314,668 downwards.
TATGAAGAACGGACTACAGGATGCAGGTATTCAATATGTTTATTTATTTCAGTTAAAATGGTTGAAATAAATCCACAAAGCTATGATCTGTTGGCCATTTTGCACATGCAAAGTGATTTTTCTGTTTTTAAAAATTATTTTAAAAATAAAACGGGGGGAAAACAATGAAAAAACAAAACAAAAATGGTACAGGTTGTTTATGGAACCCCCTGAAAACAAATGGTTTTTTTGAAAACGAAAATGATGTGCCTGCTGACACCCCTTCCCCCTCAGTCCCTTCCAAATCTACAGTCCTATGATTTTCTGATTCTGCACATCTTTTTTTTTTATATACTGTCTGGAGATCTGCTTTAAGTTTCCGTTATGTCAGCATGAATCATTCTGCAGGCAAATTGTGTAGGCCCATTTTAAGAGGCCCATTTGAAAAACCTAGCCCTCTGAGTGTATATTTGAAACTGCAGTATTCAACCACTTTGAATGAGAGCCTTTGAAAAGCTTCCAGCTGCTTGGAGATGCCTTTAAAAACTGACCCAGTTTGTGATGAAGAAACAGAAGTGGGAAGCGGTGAGTTTTACATTAGGGCAAAAGAGAAACTGAAACATTCACAGGAAATGGTGACAGACAAACCAGATTGCAATGGAGCTGCTCAGAGCAAGTTACTTTAATTTTGGAAATGACTCTGGTACATTTTGGTTAAGCTGGCTGGGATAATGCATGCTGGACTGACAAATGGAAAACACTCAGTTAAAGGCTCAGAATTTTTATTTTTATTTAGTTACAGTTATACCCCGCCCTTCCGCGAAAGCTCACACCACTTACAACACACAAAATACAACTTAAAAAACCTTAAAATAAAATACAGTAAAAAAAAAACCTACCTGATCCAACCCCAACCACCCAACAACCTCCAAATCCACTCCCTATCCCAGTCCACCAAAAGCTTTAATAAAAAGAAAGGTCTTACATCGCCTCCGAAAGATGCTCAGACTCAGATGAACCTCCAAGGAGAGGGAGTTCCAGAACATTGGGGCAGCAACCCAGAATTCCCTCCTGTGTGCCCCCGTCATACGGACAAGAGTGGCAGATGAAACCCACAGGAGGGCACTCCCAGCCAACTTCAGGGGGCACAGCAGGGCATGCTAGGACAGTCAGTCTTTCAGATAAGTGGGGCCCAGGCCGTTTTGAGCTTTAAAGGTCAAAAAGGTCAAAAGGTCAGAAGAGGCCTAACATGCTTTAATCTCTCCTGTGTTCCCACAAATGATCTCTGTGTTAAGATGAAACGGAAGGGGCAGAGTATTTGTATTTCCAAACAAATGGTGTGGGATGCTCCCATTCCAGGCATCTTTCATGTCTTTATTGGAAAGAGATAATTATTATCCTCTTAATGGGGGTCCGTCGCCGCCTGTGGTCTCAGGTCCGTAATCTGGCGGTGTTCCTGGACCCACATCTCTGCCTGGATGTCCAGGTGGTGGCTGTGGCAAAAGGTGCATTTCACCAATTACATCTGGTACGACAGCTTAAGCCATATGTCTCAGACCATCACACATGCTTTTGTTACCTCAAGATTGGATTGCTGTAACACAGTCTACATGGGGCTACACAGTCCGCAGTGATGGTCCTTGGTGACGGTCCAGGGACTGCAACTGGTGGAGAATGCAGAAGCTTGCCTTCTTAGGGAGTTACGTCGTTGTGAGCACGTTACACCAGTGCTCTGTTCTCTGCACTGGCTGCCAGTAGTCTAGCGGGTCCAATTCAAGGTGTTGGTTTTGACCTTTAAAGCCCTAAATAGCCTGGACCCCACTTACCTGCAGAATTGCCTCACCCCCCGGTCCCTGGGTCGAACTCTGCAGTTGATGGGGAACTCCCTCCTTGAGGTCCCCCAGGTTTCCTGGGTGTCGAGTATGAGGAGGGTGTTATCCGTGGTCACACCACAGCTATGGAACTCCCTCCTGCTGGAGGTCCACTTGTCCATAGAACTCCCCTCTTTTTGTAGACAATGAAGACCTGGCTGTTCGGTTAGGCCTTTGGTGAGGGAGATGGGTGATGGGGAGGGGAGGGTTGGAGGGGGGTTCTTTGTCTTTTTGCCAGGTTTTAATGTTTTTATGTTGTTTTATATTACTTGTTATTTTTTATTGTTGTAAGCTGCGCCAAGCTGCGGAAGCAGGAGGGGGCGGCATAAAAATGTAATAAATTAAATTAAACTTAATTCTCTGCTGTTCTTTCCTTCATGCAACATCTCTGCCTGTAAGTAACATGTAATTTTCCAAGGAGATAGAGAGCTAATTAACCCTGATCATATTGACGGTGGGGAGAGGAATCCAAACTATATCTACGTACATGATGCTGGGTTCAAAATTAGGAGTTACAATCAGGAAAGGGATCATGGAGTCATTGTGGAGAATATGTTGAAATCCTCAGCGGTAATCCTCAGCATTGAAATCCTCAGCGTTGAAATCCTGTGCGGCGGCAGTGAAAAAAGTAAACAGAAAGTTAGGAATTATTTGGAAAGGGATAGAGAATAAAACAGAAAAAATCATAATACTTTTCTATAAGTCTATGGTGCGACCACACTTCGAATAATTGTGTGCAGCTCTGGTCACCCCATCTCAAAAAATATACAGCAGAACTCGAAAAGGTAGAGAGAAGGGTGACAAAAACGATGGAACAACTCCCGTATGAGGAGAGGCTTGATAGGTTGGGCTCTTCAGATTGGAGAAGAGACGACAGAGGGGATATGATAGAAGTTTATAGAGGTGTGTAATTTTGTAATGTTTTATTAATTACAAATACAATGGAGTCCTATTCATTTTTGTAATTAAGGTAACAAAAATGAATGACTAAGCAAATGACATTAATTTGATTTCATTCATTATCATTACCAAATGCTAAGGGAGATTAGACAGACTACTAAAGTTGGAAACGCAGTAATAGTGGGCAATTTCAATAATCCTCCTATTGACTGGCTGAATGTCTCTTTGGGGTGGGATGCAGAGATAAAAATTTCTAGATGTCATAAATGACTGCTTCCTGGAGCAGCTCGTCCTGGAAGGAACAAGAGAAGGAGCCATTTTGGATCTAGTCCTAAGTGCAGTGCAGGATTTAGTGCGAGGAGTAACGGTGCTGGAGTCGCTGGGCAATAGCGATCACAATATAATCAAATCTGACATACTCACAGGAGGGAAAATGCCAAATAATACCACTGCAGTAACATATAACTTTAGAAAGGGAAACTATGCTTATATGAGGAAACTAGTTAGAGGGAAACTTAAAGAAGCAGCTGCAAGATTTAAATGTCTACAGGCAGCATGGAGACTATTTAAAAACACCGTCTTGAAAGTTCAGATTAAATGTATTCCACAAATTAGAAAAGGTAGGAAGAGGACCAGACGTCTGCCTGTGTGGCTAAATGGTGAGCTGAAGGATCCTATTGAAGCCAAAAAGGCATCCTTTTAAAAAATGGAAAGAGAGTCCCAATGAGGTAAATAGGGAAGAGCATAAGCGTTGCCAAAGTAGATGTAAAAGGTTAATAAGGCAGGCCAAAAAGAAAGTGAGGAGCAACTTGCTAAAAATGCTAAAATTAATAATAAAAACTTTTCCAAGTACATCAGAAGCAGGAAGCCTGCTAGAGAGTCATTTGGGCCATTAGATGACCAGGGGGATGAAAGGGGTGCTTAGGGAGGAAAAGGACATTGCAGAGAAGCTGAATGAGTTCTTTGCTTCGGTCTTCACTGCAGATGATTTGGTGGAGGTACTGACGCCAGAACCTTGCTTCGTACGTGATGACTTGGAAGAGCTGTCACAAATGAACGTGACTCTGAAGGAGGTTGTACAGCAAATAGACAAATCACCAGGACCAGATGGCATTCACCCCAGAGTTCTGAAGGAACTCAAATATGAAATTGCAGACCTACTGTTAGTAATTTGTAACCTATCGCTAAAGTCTGCCACTGTACCTGGGGATTGGAGGGTCGCAATGTAACCCCGATATTTATAAATGGATCCAGAGGTGATCCTGGAAACTACAGACCAGTAAGTTTGGCATCTGTGCTGGGCAAAATGGTGGAAACTACCATTAAGAACAGAATCGCTGGGCATGTTGATAAACATGCCTTAATGGAGAAGAATCAAAGGTAAGTCATGCCTCACTAATGTGTTGGAATTCTTTGAGGGTGTAAATAAGCATGTGGAGAAGGGAGACCCAGTAGATACAGTGTACCTGGATTTCCAGGAAGCATTTGATATGGTCCTACATAAAAGACTCTTGAGAAAATTAAAAAGTCATGGGATAGTCGGTAGTGTCTTACTCTGGATCGGTAACTGGTTAAAGGATAGGAAGCAAAGAGTAGGACTAACTAGTCAGTTTTCACAATGGAGAGATTTAAAAATTGGTGTGCCCCAGGGATCTGTATTGGGACTGGTGCTGTTTAATGTTTTCATTAATGATCTGGAAAAGGGCGTTAAGAGTGAGGTGATCAAATTTGCAGACGACCCCAAGTTATTCAACGTAGTTAAAACATGAGCAAACTGTGAAGAAGTGCAACAGGATCTTACGAGACTGGGTGCCTGCTGGGCATCTAAATGGCAGATGAGATTTAATGTGGACAAGTGCAAAATGATGCACATAGGGAAAAATAATCCAAATGATGAATACACAACGCTGGGTACTAAGCTAGGAGTTACCACGCAGGAAAAGGATCTGGGAGTGATTGTGGACAATACACTGAAATTCTCAGTCCAGTGTACAGCAGCAGTCAAAAAAGCAGACAGAATGTTAGGAGTTATTCGCAAAGGAATAGAGAATAAAACTGAGGATGTCATAATGCCTCTATACAAATCAATGGTGCGACTGCATCTCAAATATTGTATGCATTTCTGGTCGCCCCATCTCATAAAAGACATAACTAAACTGGAAAAGGTACAGAGAAGGGCAATGAGAATGATAACGGGTATGGAACGGCTTCTGTACAAAGAGAGGCTTGACAAGCTGGGTCTCTTCAGCTTAGAGAAGAGTAGGCTGAGAGGGAACATGATAGAGGTTTATAAAATCTTGAGTGGCGTGGAACAAGTAGATGCGGAATAGTTATTTACCCTCTCAAATAGTACTAGAACTAGGGGACACTCCATGAAACTAGCTACCAGCAGATTTAAAGCAAATAAAAGGAAGTACTTTTTCACTTAACGCACAGTTGACCTATGGAATTTGTTTCCAGAGGACGTTATCAAGGCCAGTAGTATAACTGGGTTTAAAAATGGCCTGGATAAGTTATTGGAGAGTAGGTCCATTCATGGTTATTAATCAGGAAGCTTACGGGATGAACCTCTTACTGTCGAGAACTGGGAGTGAACAATGGGGAATGGATTGCTCATTGTGACTCTTGGTTCTTTCCCCGTGTGGTCAAGATTGGTCACTGTTGGAGGAAAGGATGCTAGGCTTGATGGACCATTGGTCTGACTTAGTATGGTGCTACTTATAATCTTATGTTCTTATTTTAATTTTTTTGTTTTATTTTATTAAAAATAATTCTAAAAAATCAATTTTTTAAAAAAAATCACTGTGCATGCATAAAATAGTCACCCGGCCCATTCTGTGTACGCACACCCTTTTCAAAAATGGTACTGGCAGCAATAGAAGTAATTTGGAAAAGGGCTGGGCATGTGCAGAATGGCTCCAGTTGTCATTTTGCGTGCATGAAGTGATTTGTTATATGTATATATAATATATATATATATATATATATATATATATATATATATATACATAAATAAAACATATATAAAAAAATAAACAAAAATCAGTGGAGTCCTTTATGAACACACACCCCATGATCCCTCCGCGCAGTGCTTTGAAAGCTGCTGAAAGAAGCATGGAAGTTTTCCTGAGGCGTTGCCATGGCAGGAAGAGTTGGAAACTCCACCACCACCAGGGCAGCCCCACAGGAAACGCCCCTCAGTGCCATTTTCATAGCACTATGTGGAGGAGAGAGAGCAAGGATGTCTTTCCCTGCTGTCTTCATTTTTGCCTCTTCCTCTTGTCCCCCATTCCCCTGTAGAGAAGAGGATCAGTGAGAGACCCCGTGCGTGGAGCAGTCAGGTGAGTACGTAACGGGGAAAGGGGAGGAGTCAGGACTGTAAAAGGCCCGATTTTGTTGTTTTTTCACTGCAGAGAGAGGGAGGAGTGATCCATCTGTCTCAGGCCGTTTTTAGACGAGAAAAATTTGCGCATGATTGGTGAAAAACGCGCGTGTTTTAATGCTCGTTTAAACACCTAAACCATTTTAAATGCGCAATTGCCACGATCGTGTAAAAGCCAAAATCGTTTTGAAGACAGCTTCTCCATCCCCTCCAGGTGAGCGAGGCTCCACCCCACCCCCTGGGAGGGCTCAGCCACAGGCCAAAGGTGCACGCCCGCCCCCAGCAGGCGGCAGCCCTTGGGCGGCGCCCGAAGGGTGACGACAAAAGGGCGCTGGCCGTTTTGTGGCCATTGTGAGGCCGGAGTGAGGACATCAAGGAGCCACGCCCTGACGGCGCCTACGCTACACTGCCACCGACAACCATTGCCGTGGGACAGCACGCACGTGCTCACCCGACAACCGCAGGCCTGGCGTCCCCCTGATACCAGGACATTCAACACCTATGATGCCTCCCTATACCTCCCTCACCTACTCGCCCTCTATCACCTCCCTCCTTCTAGCCTTTCTCACGCACCCCCTCCTTCTCCCTCTTCCATTACCAGCGGCCTTTCTCCAGCCAACCTACCCCTTATTCTCACCCACGCCCATCCCCGCAACACCCAGGTGTTTCACAGACCATTGTGGCCAATACGAGGCCAGTGCACGACTCACACCCCGCAAACCAGGCCGTTCCCCATCCCCCAACCTCATCCGCATCCCGTGCCTTCCCAAACACCAATTGCCTTTTTCCTGCTCCCTCTGGAACTGCCGCTCATCCGTGGCTAAAGCTCCCTTCATCCACGATCT
>QEPC01010034.1:7263146-7306794 GCA_003113815.1 Sphenodon punctatus | reverse complement strand
CCACCCCCCTCCCTCCTCACATCCTTCCCTCCTGCCTCTCTCCAGGAAATCTCCGCTCTTCTCTCTTCATCAAACCCCTCCACCTGCCCCCTTGACCCGATTCCTATGTCCCAGCAACTCAGTACAGTCGAGAGCGGTAGCCAATTTTTGTTGGGCCGCTATGCAGATTAGGAAGTCTTATCTAACCTCAGATTAGTTTTGTATATGTTAGAATTGTTGACCTGGGTAACCTGGCGATTTCGTTCGGGCTGCATTATTGTTGTAATTTTTGTAAATTCTTTTTTAAATGTGTACTTTTGTTTTGGCTATGGCTAAACAAATAAACTATTATTATAACCTTTATATGTTCCTTCTGAAAGAACAGACTTATAGTCAACTACTTCCTAACAGCTGTGGTAGTTGGGGATTTAATTGTTAGGAATGTAGATATCTGGGTTGATGGTGTCTGTGAGGACCACATGGTAACTTGATTGTCTGGTGTGACGGTAGCGGACCTCACATGACACATAGATAGAATCCTAGAGAGTTCTGGGAAGGAACCTGTTGTTGTGGTCCATGTTGGTACCGATGACATAGGTAGATGTAGGATGGAGGTTCTGGAGGTCAAATTTAGGCTTCTAGGTAGTAGCCTCAAGTCCAGAACCTCCAGGGTAGCGTTCTTGGAAGTGCTGACTTTTCCACGAGCAGGAGCCCAGATGCAGGCAGAGCTCCAACGTCTCAATATGTGGATGAGACAAAGGTGCAAGGAGGAAGGCTTTAGATTTATCAGGAACTGGGCAGCATTCTGTGGAGTGGGGAGCCTATACAGACGGATGGGCTCCACCTTAACCAGAATGTAACCCAGATGCTGGCACTAAACATTAAAAATGTGATAGAGCAGTTTTTAAACTAGAACCTGGGGGAAAGCTGAAAGGCACTGTGGAGTGCACACTTCGGAATGTGATATCTATGCAGGATGATATTAACTTAGGGGATTTAGAGTTGCTTGAGACTGAGGAAGGGATACAAATTAAGGGACTTCAGGTAGAATTCACTGGAGAACAGATAAATAACAATTCCAGAGTGCCTGATACAGTCCCCTATAATGTGCACGGTAAGAAGAATAAAAAGAATACACATAAATGTCTATATGCAAATGCTAGAAGCCTAAAAAGTAAGATAGAAGAAATAGAGTGTATGGCGCTAAATGAATATCTAGACATTATAGGCATCATACAGACATGGTGGAACAAGGATAACCAATGGGACACTGTAATACCAGGGTACAAAATATATTGGAATACCAGAGTAGATAGAGTTGGTGGTGGGGTGGTTCTATATGTAAAAGACAACATTGAGTCAAGTACAATTCAAATTTTAAAGGATGCAAACTGTTCCCTAGAATCTCTATGGCTAGAAATACCAGGTATAAAGGGGAAGAGTATCACAGTAGGGCTATACTATCGTCCCCCTGACCAGGACGGAGAGACTGATAAAGCAATGCTAAAAGCTAAAAGACAGACTACTAAAGTTGGCAACATAATAATAATGAGTGACTTTGATTACCCTAATATTGACTGGGTGAACGTTTTCTCGGGGTGGAATATGGAGGTCAAATTTCTGGATACCATAAATAACTGCTTCCTAGAACAGCTGGTTCTGGAACCAACGAGAGGAGCAGCTATTCTAGATCTAGTCCTGAGTGGCACGCAGGACCTGGTGCAAGGAGTAACTGTGGCAGAGTCACTAGGCAATAGCAATCATAATATGATCACATTTGACATAATTTCTGGAGTGGGTAGAACTAATAAACAAGGAGCAGTTATTTACCCTCTCAGCTAGTGCTAGAACTAAGGGACACTCCATGAAACTCATGGGTGGCAAGTTTAAAACAAATAAAATAAAATATTTTTTTCACTCCACGTATAATTGGGTTGTGGAATCCAATCTACTGCCAGTGGCTGTGGTAAGGACCTTGTTGAGATCTGTTCGCGCCATCACTTGCAAACAACACCCCTGCCCGTCCTGGTTGGTGAAAGCCAGCCAGGAGACGTTACAGCCGTTGCTGGCTGGGGTGGTTAGTGCCTCCCTTCGGGAGGGCAGGGTGCCTGACTGCCTGAAGGAGGCTATGGTCAGGCCCTGCTCAAGAAACCAACTATTGACATTGATGCGCCTGCCAGTTATCGGCCGATCTCTAACCTTGCCTTTTTAGGGAAGGTTATTGAACGGACTGTGGCACGGCAGCTCCAGGAACATCTGGACTGCACCGGTTTCCTTGACCCCTTCCAGTCTGGTTTTTGGCCTGGGTATGGTACGGAGACTGTATTGGTGGCCTTGGTTGATGATCTCCATCTGGTGTTGGACCACGGTCGTCAGACCTTACTGTCCCTGCTAGACCTTTCCGCTGCATTTGACACAGTCAATCATGAGGTGTTGGTGACTCACCTGCGGGACCGTGCCAAGATTGGGGGTATGGTCTTGGGCTGGTTTTGTTCATTCTTGGCCGGGAGAACTCACCGGGTGGTCTTGGGGGAGTGTACGTCTTCTCCCCGGGACCTCATGTGTGGAGTCACACAGGGAGCCATTCTGTCCCCCCTCGTGTTTAACATCTATATGCAGCCGTTAGGGGAGATCGTGAGAGGGTTTCAGGGCATGCAGTGTCATCAGTATGCTGATGACACTCAGCTCTATCTCTCTTTTTCCATCGACCCAGGTCACGCAGTCTCCCTATTTTCCCAGTGCCTGTCAGCTGTAGGGGCTTGGATGAGGTTGAGCCATCTGCAATTGAATCCTGACAAGACGGAGGTGATGCTGGTGGGCGAGGGCTTGGAGACCCTGGCGGTGGTTGAATCTCCTCTTATTGGGGGGGGGTTCGCCATCCCATTGTCTCTCAGGTACGAAGTCTGGGTGTGCTCCTCGATTCACGGCTCAGCCTGGAATCTCAGGTTGTGGCCGTGACAGGGAGTGCTTTTCGCCAGTTACATCTTGTCCAGCGGCTTTGGTCATATCTCTCAGACTCCGACCTCACCACTGTCATCCATGCCTTCATCATCTCGAGGCTGGATTACTGCAACACTCTACGTGGGTCTGCCCGAGAAGCTGGTCCGGAGGCTGCAGTTGGTGCAGAATGCTGAGGCGCGTCTCCTTATGGGGACGAGCCGCAGGGAGCACATGACACCAGTGCTCCGGGCTCTGCACTGGCTTCCTATAAAGCACCAGGCTAGGTTCAAGGTGCTGGTTCTAACCTTTAAAGTACTTCACGGCCTGGGCCCTGCTTATCTGCGGGACCGCCTCACTCCCCATGTGCCCGTGCGACCCCTGAGATTGTCTGTGGGAGCCTTTTCGGAGGTTCCCTGGATGAGGTGGGTAAAAAGATCTTTTTCGGTGGCCACCCCTGTGCTGTGGAATTTGCTCCAGGAGGAGGCTCGGTTGGCTCCCACTCTCCTGCTATTTCGGGGTTTATGTAAGACCTGGATGTTCTGCCAGGTGTTTGGCGAGGGGGAGGGTGGGGGGAGGGCGTTTTTGTTTTTCCCCCCCTGCATTTTATGAATTTTTAACTGTTTTAAATTGTTTATATATTGTTGTTTGCCACCCTGAAAGGGCAGGAGGTGTGGGATAAAAATGTTATATAAATAAAATAAGAAAAAAAAATACTATAGCTGAGTTTAAACGAGGTTTGGACAACTTTCTGGAAGATAGGTCCATTAGCAGCTATTAGCCAGACAGGATCAGAGAACATGATGGGAGCTGGGTAAAAACAACAGGGAATGGATCCCCCATTGTGACCTGTTGGGTGCTTCTCCCAAGACACTGTGATTGGCCACTGTCGGAGACAGTATGCTGGGCTAGATGAACCATTGGTCAGACCCAGTATGGCACTTCTTATGTTCTTATGTTCTTAACATGCTTGATATAGCTATATTTATGCTTTGCTGCAAAAGGTGTGGTTAATATCCTTTTTGCTGAGCTAATGTACCTGAAAGGTTGGTGGTTTTAGCCCACCCAGGATTGGTTGAACATAAGAACTTAAGTAGCACCATACTGGTTCAGACGAAAGGTCCATAGAGCCCAGCATCCTGTCTCTGACAATGGCCAATCTCGGTTGCTTGGTACCCAACAGTTCCCAATGGGCAATTAATTCCTTGTTGTTCACCCAGCTCTAGGGATGGGCGAATGCGGTTCGGAAGTTTGGAGTTCGTACCCAAGTCAACCAGTTCGGTTGACTGAACCGAACTTCTGAACCAAACTCGATTTTTGAACCGAACCAAACCGAATTGCTGAACTCGGTTCTGTTCGTCCATCCCTAAAAGATAATATTCCATTTAGTTCAATGGGGTTTGAATTTCCGAACTCTGTAAGTTCAGAGTTCGGACCGAATTAGAATAGTTCGGTTTACCAAACCAAACTTCCGAACTGAACTCGATTTTCGAACCGAGTTTGCCCATCCCTACCCAGCTTCTAACAGTGAGGAACCACATCCCCTAAACCTACTTGGCTGATAACCATTAATGGACCTACTCTCCAAGACCTCATCCAATCCTTTTTTAACCCCAGCTATACTACTGGCATTGACCACCTCCTCGGGTGACAAATTCCACAGGTTAATTGTGTGTTGAGTGAAAAAAACAACACTTGTTTGTTTTAAGTCTGCTACCAGTTAGGTTCATGGAGTGTCCCCTACTTCTAGTACTATTTGAGAGGATAAATAACTGTTCCCTATTTACTCGTTCCACACAACTGATGATTTTATCAATTTCTATCATATCCCCTCTCAGTTGTCTCTTCTCAAATCTGAAGACCCCTATCCTATCAAGCCTCTTGTTCCATACCCTTTATCGTGTTTGTTGCCCTTCTCTGGACCTTTCCTAGTTCTCGGTAGATTAGTTCAGGCTGCACAAGGCCTTTGGGCCTACGGACAGTCAACAATACTTTTTTTTTTTATTATAGCATCCTGTGAGAACTGTTGGGCAATGGAACAGGTTGCCCATGGAGGCTATGGAATCCTCTTCCATAGACGTTTTCAAAACCAGGCTAGAAAAGCATCTGTCTGCGATGCTGTAGTCGGGAATATCCTGTCATGGAGTGGGAAGTTGGGAGTGGGAAGTTGGACTACATGACCCTACATGGTGTGTCTTCTAACCCTAAAATTCTGTTATACTATATCAAAACTGTAATCATGTCCTCTACTTAGTCTTATTTTCTCTCACCTAAACATTCCTAGTTCCTTTGGAGCTCTTGCCAGCTGGAAGTTTGGTTGCAGTTGATCACATTGCTAATAGAAACACAAAACATTTTCCTTCCCCCTCCGTCCCCAATCACTTTTTTTTACTCCAATCACCTTTCCTTTGCGTACTGGGGCAGTCAATAATAAATTCTTTTCTACCATTTGACTTCAACATTTTAATTAGAGTTCAAAGCACAGCAGACGATTATTAACATTTTCCCTCAGCTGCTTTCTCTCATGCTTTATGATCTTTACGAAAAGCTAATTAATTTGGGGAGGAGTGTTTTTGTGCCCAACTTGGTGATTTTCAATTTGACATTCTGCATTAATTAGATAAGCAGGAAAAGCCATCGGATTTCAATTGCTCGAGATATGCAGGGGAGGGCAGCCCCTGCCAAAAGAGTTTAATTTTCAGTCAAAGGCACGAAAGATCGTTCAGGCAGAAACGAACTGACAATCTATCATAATGTTGCTCTATAAATCTACGGTGCGACCATGGCTTAAGAATAGTGTACATTTATGGCCTTCCCATCTGTAGGAGGCTAACAGCCCAGCTTGCCTGGCAAGCCCTTGCAGGTAGGCCTGAAACAAAAAAACTCAGCCAGTACTGATTCCGCTGAAAGCAGGGCATTCACCTAGATTTGCGTGACATGAAAATGTACCCGCTTTTCTCTGTTATAGGCCTATTTCTTTATTAAACCTAGACTTTATATAATCTGGGCCAAATATAGCCTTCTCCTTTGTTACTGCTCCATATACAAACTCATTTGTCTCTTCAGTATGCAGCAAGCCACTATTGGTTTGGCAAGGTTTTAGCACGACGTTTTCCAGGACTTCTGAGATAGTGTTGATTAGGCTGAGTTTTATTTGACGTATGGTTTTGCATGGTCAAATAATCCAGATCATATAATCCTGGTGGGAGCGAATACGTGAAAAATATTTTTATTGTTTCCTCTCATCTCCTCCCTCCACTGGCTCCCTCTTCCCGAGCGTATTCTGCACAAGCTCCTCATCTTCACCTACAAAGTCCTTCACAACCTTGCTCCCCCCTACCTCTCTGCCCTGATCTTCCTCTGAACCCCTGCTCGAGCACTACGCTCCTCTTCCATCCCCTCCCTCACCCTCCCACGCCTCCCCTGTTCTCCCAACTGCCTTCGTCCCTTCTCCCTCGCTGCCCCGCACACCTGGAACTCCCTCCCTGTCCTCGTCTGCCTTGCCCCCCCTCCATACCATCAAGTCCCTCCTCAAAACCCACCTCTTCCACTCCACCCTTCCTAGCTCCTGCTAATCATCCCTACCCAGGATTATCCCTTACATGTTATCTGCAAACTCCTAATTTACTGGAACCTAGCCAAGAACATGTACCTGTGTTCTCGCATCCTCATGAATGCTGCATCCCTTGTCTCTCCCTCTGTTCCCCCTTCCCTGTCTCCCCTCCCGCTGTCTTTAGATTGTAAGCTCTCGGGCAGGGACCATGTCTATTTAATTCTCTGTAAAGCACCAGGTACATCGCTGGCGGTATATAAAAGCTTATAATAAATAAAATAATAATAATAATAATAATAATAATATACAAAGCATTGGACTACAAATTCTTTCCGTACCCCTGATGAAGGGTTGACACCCGAAATGCATTGGCTTGTATGGGTTCTTAATTGTATTTTATTGTATATATTTTCTGGATTATTAGGAATGTTTGTTCATTCCACAATTTGTATGTATGTTTTACATTTTCAGTAATGGTTTTCTTTATAGTTATAGTAGCTTTTTCTTGTGTACGTTGAACGGGGCTGCCATGGGCAAGTCTGAAGTCCAGTGTGTGTCCTGCATATCCCCTGCATGCACCTCCCAGGGACTGTGGGGATTAAAACTTGCCAGAGAAGCACCAGGGGAGTCCTGAAAATTGCCAAACGTTCTGTAAAACTGCCATAAAACTCTCATAAAATTAATGGAAAGAGGAAAAAAAAGTCCCAGAAATTGATTTTTAAAAGTCCTGGAAGGTAATAAAAGTGGTGAAGAAGTCCCAGAACATGACAAAAGAGTCCTAGAAAGTGACAAAAATGACAAAAAGTCTTGGAAATTGACACAAAAAATGGCAGAAGTATGGAAACACACCAGAAAGTGATGAAGTACCAAGTCGAACAGACACGTGCAAACTCTCCCATAAGGTCGGTATTTCCCTTCAGAATGGGAACACTTCCTCTCGTCTCAGCCCTACTTGCCGAACGAGCCAAAATCAGATTTTTGTTGACCACCCCACTTGACTTTCCAGTCTTTTGCTGTTTCCAGTGTGGGTGGAGGGGGTGGATGTTCCTCTTCGCACTCACTCACTTCCTGCTTCAGAGATATCCCCCTTCACCAGCAAATGTTTCTTTTGGGAATTAGCTTCTGGTAAAAGTTAGTCCCACCCGTTGACCTCCACTTATTGTGCACCTCTCTCACAGTTTGCTGTCCCTCTTCCGAAGGGAGATCTTGTCCTCAAACTCCACTTGTTAGTTGAAATGTGGTTGCTGACTCAGTCATTTTCCTGGAACCCTACACTCCTCCTATGCCTACACAACAAGTTCAGTTGGCTCACGTTAGCCTGGCTGGTGTCATATACAGGTTATATCTGCCCCCTTATAGCCTTGTTGATGTACTACACTTGCTGTCCCCTAGCCTATGGTGGGCTCCCAACATTTCCCCAGCCTGTCTCTTACCCAGGCCTAGAGGTTGCCCCTAAGCTAGGGGTCCCAATATCTATCAGATATTGGCTTCTCAGAAGCAAGTTAAACCCCTGAGAAATAGAAAGAAAGGAAGAAGTCATTAACAGAAAAGTTGTGAATCAATGGCCTGAAGAGGCCAATTCGGCTCCAGCGGGTGGGGGGTGGGGGGGCAGAAGGTATGGGTGGGCCAGCCTCCCACCCCAGAGGGGGAAATTGAATAAAATTGTTAAAACTAAACCAGGCAGGGTGAGGTGAAGGAGCTGGCCTATATGTATAGAAGGGCAGAAACCCCACGAGACTGATCAAAGATATTGAATTACGAATATCGTAACAGAGTTCTGGATGATGTGGGAAACCAACCAGGCACCCAACAACAGACTACTTGAAATTGCAAGGCAACTATTACCCATGAGTAGGAAACATCCTGCACCTTCCAACTCTGCTTGCAACAGATCATGTGTAATAAATAATTCAATCAAATCCTCCTCACAGAACCAAGAAAGGAAATATCAGGATTCCTGGTATGACTTGGCCCTACACATCTGGAGTAGAGCTGAAACAAGACCTTGTGGATTGTGGCTGTAATCCCATGCTCTACGGATACCCTGCGTGCAAGCTGGCTCTACAAAGGACTCTGCAGAGCATGGGATCAGGGCCAATAACTGCATTCTATCTATCTATCTATCTATCTAAACAGGCTTATATCCCGCTCCTCCTGCTAAAAGCAGCTCGGGGCGGCTAACAAGACATAAAAAATACACGGAAATATCATAAAACACAACAATAAATACAATATAAAATAAATAATAAAACAGTTCATTAAAATGGAGGCATCATGAAGAACCCAAAAACCCTTCCCACCCTAGCCCAGTCCCCCACCCCTCATCCATGTCCCTCACCAAAAGCCTCTCACCAAAGAACAGCCAGGTCTTGCATTGACATTGGAAGGGGGAGAGATCCGGGGCCACATTTTGGGGTATCATGTTGGGTATTCAATTTGGTACCCAAATATGGGGAAATTATCAGATTCATTTTTTAATATAATAATAATAATAATAATAATAATAATAATAAATTATTAATTATTATTATTATTATTCAGCTCTCTGAGACTTTTGGTTCTCAATTTGGTTTTGGATTTGGGTTTTTTTGCGTTGATTCTCCCCTGCCCCCTGCTTCCCCCTCCTTTTTTGCATTAAAAAGAAAGGGAAAAAAAGCCAAAACCAAATCAAGTAGCTAAATTTCTGTTCTAACCAAATCAACTGAATCAGTAATTCAAAAATGACCCGAATCAGCCATTTTCGGTCAATTTGGTTCTAACTGAATCTGAAATTCCCATTCCTACCAAATACCATTCGAGGGCTCAGAAAACCAAAATATCCGTTTCCAGTTTTCCAAGTAACCAAAATTACCTCAAAATCCAAAATAATGCCCCCCTAATCTAGAACCTCATTCTCAATGCACCAGACAACACAGGAGGAGGCTTCCCTGCTGGCGTCTGGCTGCAAAACCATTCTGTGTCCCCGAATGCCGACCCTTTCCTTGGCACATGATCGAGTGCCCGTTTGCATTAGCAATAAAAACGTAATTGAAATCAGCAACGCATTAAACTCACATAGGAATCCTCAGGAGTGCTTCTGCCATTGGGCATAGAGCAGGGAGGGGGAAAGAAAGCTATAACAAGATACCGGTAGTTAAAAGACAATTAAACATGCCTATTAGTTATCCATTATCAGCGCTAACTAGTGTAAATAAAAAAATATTAATTGCTGTGGGCCATGCAGTTAACTGCTAAACAAATTCATAAATATTTCAAATGCATTTAATTTTGTCTAAGTACGCCCGGAATCTATTTACTTTTATAAAAGCAATGCGATCAGATCGTTTGTGAAGCATCATGGAAATCCAGACTCTAGTTGTTCAGACAGAGTTCCTTTAAAGGGAACTGAACTTGCTGTGCCAGAATTAGTGACTTGGGGGTGATTAAGGGGAAGGAAGGGGAGGTAACAAATCATGAATCTGCGCCATTGATCCGGCCCCTGTCCTTGTGTGCTTGGCCTTATATCTGCTCATTTCTCCTGAGCTCAGTCCTTCAGTGCTTAAAGGTGAGGACTTGGTCCATGGGCCAGATCCAGGAAATGGGAAAGGGTCAAATAAAAACCAGCCGTTAGCCAGGGAAATGCTAAAATAGATCACCTGTTCTTTTTCTCCAGACATTTTATGTAGATGTTTCTGTCCATAAATCTGTTTTAATTAGGGAGTGGGCAACACTCAATCTGGTCCAGGTTAGAGCCGAAATGGGTGTCAGGCTTGCTACCTGTGAGTACTTCCTACATTTTTGAAGAGTTTTCTGGGCGTGTAGCAGGGAGAAGGCTATTTGGGACAGTGGCCCTTTAAGAGAGTAGCACCAGCAAGGAGAGTGCAAGTGCGAATGGGGCTCCAGGTGCTGATGGGAGTCAAGAATTGTTAGAGCAGCATCCCCATACTTGGCAAAGGGCATGGGCCAGTGGGCATTGGACTCAGGATTTCCCCCCCCCAAGAAGTTAGAGCAAGGATCGAGCCCAGCCACCATGGGACCTATGAAAAGGGAGTTCACCCAGGTGGATACCAGCCTCATCCAGGAAGGAGGTGATTAAGGGGAGATCGCCCTCAGTAAGTACGGGGCCATTAAGAAAGGACGTTCTCCCTGTTGTGAGAAACCACTGGTGAATAGAACCCAGGCTAGAAACAGCCTGAAAGACATGGAATGTTAGTATCCCCTACCCCCCCCTTCCTCCTAAGCACAGAAACCCAGGTGCAGCCATTAACCTTGCGTCCCTCTCACATCATAATCATCATCATCACTTTTTATTTATACCCCGTCTCTCTCCCGAAGGACTCGAGGTGGCTTACAGTGAAAAAAATACATTCTCTGGGGTTTTTTCCACACAGGGAACCCCTAGTCAATACACCAATTCTGACATAACAATTTAAATCACATCCAACAAATAACAATTAACAAAAAAACCCACAAACACCCCCTCCCACCTAACTGATATCCCATTCCGTGATCTCCCCTGCCACAACGGGGTAGATCCCATCTACCATCACATCATCCCCTGCTACCACCAGGGAACACCTGACCACCTCCACCCCTCTCTCACCAGGTGGAGGTGGTCCCACCAACCCTACATCAGTAATCATACCCCACTCATCTAACTCCTCCCACTCTCCCATCTCCATCCCCAACCCTATCCAAGGTACACACTCAAAAGGTGGATCTCCTCCACCCTTTTCCATAGGTGACAGCGAAACCCTCCCCGTACCCTCCCTGTTCTCAGTACAAAAGGGGGCATGGGAATCTGGCTGTGCTGCTACCACCATCCGTTTTTCCTGTGATACCGGCTCTTTCTCCTCCATCCCCCCATTTCTCCAGTTTCCTTGGGAGGTATCCCTACCTTATCCCCCCTCAACCTCCTCCCCCACAAGGATGGGGACACACTTAAACAACCCCTTCCTCCATCCATATTAACAGAGCTGCAATACCAAGTCCAATATCCCTATACCCCCACCTCACCACCCTAGCCCTGTACAAAAAGACCCACAAACAGAGATACTAACCCCCTATCACCCCCTGCAGCCCCGAAGCGCCCCAAAGCTCGCAGACCTTCGGCTCGCGGCCTGCGGCAGGATCATCTCCCATGACACATCTCCTCCCAGTTCACTGGAATGTCCTTTTCCCCATTCATGCCCAGATGTGTCCATTGTGTGTCTGTTGCCCATGACTCCCCTAGGTCTCTTCCCTTTTGTGACACCTAAGCACTCACCTGGAGTCCCCTTTTGTACCCGTGGTTCACATATGCAACTTTCCTTTTGTCTCACTTAGAAACCCACCCAGATATGCCCCAATGGGTCATTTGTGTCCCTTTGTCCTCCCTGTGTGTCTTTTGTAACACCCTTGAGCCTATCCCAAATTTTTTATCCTGAACCCTATAATTGCCCCTCACTTCCCCCATGCAAACTGAGAAGGTTTTGGGTGCGGGCACATGCAGGTTTCCCTGTGCGTGTCTGTATCTTAAGAGATCTCCCAGACTTAGGTCTGCCTCTTCTTCTCAACCCCCACGAACTTCGCTGGATCCTCGGGCCGCCTGCCCCCTTTTTCCACAGGAAAGGAAAGGTAACCTCAGGTCATTCTTTCTCTCTTGCTGTGACTTTTCTGGATCTTCCACCCCCGGCTCCCCACCTCACTTTCATTTTCCCCTGCCACTGCTTGTGTTTTTCCTTTGATCCCACCAGTCAGACCTGGGCTGTGTTTCTCTGTTTATGTGTATAAATAAACCTTTTAGTTTTATTGAATCTTTGCCTCCCTCTTTTCCTTCACTTTTGGAGAGGGTACATAAACTGCTTGTAGCGTGTATCTGTCCTCAGACTGATCCTTATCACATGCAGGAACCCCGGGTTTAACGAATTAAGCTAATTCCCCCTGAAGTTAAGGAACGGTGGATATTGGCATACCAACCCCCCAATATTCACGAGTGGGAGGGGGTTCTCCTGTTAGGACACGCAGGACCCCCCGGGTTTAACAAATTAAGCTAATTCCCCTCGAAGTTAAGGAACGGTACATATTAGGGTAACAACCCTCACAATAGTCACGAGTGGGAGGGGGTTCTCCTGTTAACAGATAGTGCGTGAATGCTGCATACCTGGACTTGGGTGTGATTAGGATGGCCCAGAGTCAGAAAAGTGTGACTGAGGCTCAGTCTAGAGAGAGAACTTGGGGAAGTAAGAGCTAGGTGGAGCTTAAAGAGAATACCTGCTAAATTGGCTAATCCATCAAATTCCCAGTGCCGATTTTGACCTAGTAACGATCGGGTACCATGCGGTACCCAAATATGACCCGATCGGGTACCTGATATCCCAAAATGTTTACTTCCCATCCTGGAATGTTGACTTCCGGTACTGAGTGTTTTGACAATTCTGTTGATCTACCGACCCCCAACATCTATTTATAGGGTTTCTGTCAAGATCTGACAATTTTTCAGCAACTTCCAGTGCTGGAAAATTACGTCTGGTGCCATTTTTAAAAGTTTCCCTTCAATTTTTCATCTTAAAACACTTATTTATGGGTTTTCCATCCCAGAAAATGAACTTTCCTGACCCAGAAAGACAACCTCTGGTCCCAGGAAACTACTTCCAATCACTTTTTAAAAAACAAATCATGCCAATTTTTTTGTTTTCCAACTAGATGTACTAACCGGTATACCAATATACCAACTGGGAATCAGTAAAGTGAAAAATCGGCACTGGAAATACCTGGTTTGTGGGGTATTTGGGTACCCGATCGGTGCCTAGGTAACCCATTGAGTGTCCGAAACGGTACCTGAAAAAGCAGGTGTTGTCCATGGGTATTAAATTCAGCTCTAGAGCTAGGGAAAGCTCTACCTAGGAGAACCTGCCAGGGAGGGAGGCAGAGGTAAGCAGAACTCTGCCTACGAGAGGCTGAGCCAGTCCATAGCCAGGAGGCCTGTTGGAAGAGGAACCGAAGTCAGAGGATCTGTGCCTGGCAAGGGCCTTTTGTAGAGAGCTACAGGAGTTACTGGAGGGCAGTAGCTTGGAGGGCTGCCAACTGGATTGAGCCTTGGGTTAGAGGGTTAGTGCATGACCCATAGTCTCACGGAATAGTAGGTACCACATATAACTGTGACTGAACTGTGTATGTGTTAATAAAGACACTGGAAGAACAGAGATCCAGAGTAGTGTGACTCTGTGGGCCGTATCCTGCCAACACCACCCCAGGTACTCCTCAACCCTGTAACCAGGTGCCCAGTTAGTACCAGAGTACCAAATCAGGCACCCGGTTAACCAAAAACTACTGGGTATCACTATTACCAGAAAATGACAATTCAGTACCAGAACCCGGAAAAAAATGGTATGCAAAGTCAGAAAAGTAAACAAAAATTGGGCCTGGAAACAAAAGAATTGGGATGAAAAATGGTAAATGGGAGCTCAGGTAGCTAAATTGGTAAATTGGGAGCATCAGGATTTAACTGGGTACCATGTAGTACCCAATATTATCTGGTCACATTGAATACAATAATTCTAATGCGTATTCCCATTTTTGCCTGTATTTCTTTTAACTCTAGTCTATGTCCCACCTTCTGTGTGCAGGACCATTTTGTGAGTGTGCAATAAGCACATGTGCAAAGGGTTTTGTTGTTGTTGTTGTTTGTTGTTCATTGCATGTGCACCTAATGACTGCTCTGATTCCCCCTCCTCTGCATAGCCCCACTTTGAACGTACTCAATGAACAAAAACCAAGCAAAAACTTTTGTTCATGCACAGTGCATTTGTGTGCATTTGCAAAATATCTCTGGATCATTGTGAATGCACAAAATGGTGTTCTGCAGGGGCGTGGGGGAAGGGGGATCTCCTGATCTAGGTCTCTAGCCATATATAGGGATGGATCGGGGCTAGTTTCTATTTCACTGGGTCCAAGTTGTACTAGGTTGGGTCTGACAAAGATGAAATCCGCCTGGATTTTATGTTTCAAAACTAGTGAATCAGTGAATGCCAACTCCTGATGTAACCCAAGTAGAGTTAGAACAAGTATCTCATCTGCTACCTGCTGATAATACCCACATTTTTAGTAACATGTCTGGTACTGGAGGAGTTACCCAGTAACTGATTGGGTATCTGGATACCAAATAAATCTTTCATTTCCAGTACTGATATTTTGATTTTCTGATTACCAATAGGTAAATCAGAATGGAAAACAAAAAAAATCTAGACAGAAAACCAAAAATTGGGACCAGAAGTTGAAAAATCGGGAGCAGGAGTCAACATTCTGGGACATTTTGAGACATGAGGTACCCAAATCAGGTTAAAATGTTGTGCCAATTGGTACCCAATATTTTTGAGATGATTTGAGTACTGGAAATTTGATAGGTGCATCCATTTTGTGGGTACTCATTGCAGTTCTAAGTCCCAGTGAACCATAAGTGATATGTCCTACTCCCTTCCTGCTATATGAAGCATGATGGTGGAGAGAGGTGGGAAGGGTAATGGAAAGGGGAGGAAAGGAGGTGGAAGGGTCACATGCTCTTCTTCATTATGTAGTTCATCAAGGAACCTATCCATTTCTCCCCTTCCCATTACTATAGAGAGAGAGTTTGCATATTACTCATTAGTTAGATACTTTTGTTAGGCTTCTTTAGCAGCATTAACAGTGTGACCAGGTACTAAGTGGGACTAGTGCTTGCTGTGACATGCGTTTTGACTTTTTCATGGATAAAATTGCTTGGATTCACCACAACTTTGATGTCGCACTTATAGCAGTAGGAGAAGCTGAGGTAACAAATGCCCCGCCTTGTCCGGTTTTGTAAGATCAGTTACAGTGGGTGTTGCCTGCAGATGTGTCAGATGTTCTTGGGGCTGCCAGAGCCACTTGTTGTGAATTATATCCCTGCCCATCCTAGCTGATTAAGGCTTGCCGTGAGATGTTTGGACCATTGCTGTCTGGGGTTGTCAATGCCTCTCTTAGGGAGGGCAGAGTGCTAGGCTGCTTCCAAGAGGTGGTGGTGCAGCCTCTACTCAAGAAACCATCACCTGACATTGACTTCCTCACCAGCTATTCTCCAGTCTCTAACCTTCCCTTTGTAGGGAAGGTTATTGAACAGTTGGTGGCTCAGCAGCTTCAGGGGCATCTGAATCAGGTCGGTTTTCTTGATCCTTCGCAGTCTGGCTTTCGTCCTGGGTTTGGCATGGAGACTGCACTTATGACTTTGGTTGATGACCTGCGCTGTGAGATGGATATGGGTAGATCATCTCTTTTGATCTGTTGGCAACGTTTGATACCGTTGACCACAAGATGTTGGTGGCTCGCCTGCGGGACTGGGTGGGGGTGGGCGGAATTGTTCTTGAATGGTTCTGCTCTTTCCTGGCTGGAAGAACTCCATGGGTGGGGCTTAGGGGGGGGTTCATCACCTCCCACCGGGACTATGTGGTGTCCCGCAGGGCTCTATTCTGTCCCCCCTCCTGTTCAACATGTATATGGGGTGAAGGTGGGGGTGGGTATTTGGTACCTCCTTTTAAAGTTGTTTAAAGTGTTTTTATATTTTGTATGATGTGAAGAGCCCCGAGCTGCCTGAGGCAGGAGGGGTGGGATAATAATTAAAATAAATAAATAAATAAATAAATAAATAAAAATATATTCAGCGTGCGATGTCATCAGTATGCCAATGATACACAGCTTTACCTCTCCTTTTCAGCGGACCCAGGCCCAGCAGTCTCCATGCTTACCTGGTGTTTGACGGCTGTCGGGACTGGATGAGGGTGAGTCATCTGAAGCAGAATCCCGACAAGACAGAGGTGATGTTGGTGGATAGGGCTGGGGGAATTATGACCCCCGTCATTGATGGGGTTTGCCCGCCCCTAACTGCTCAGGTCTGTAGTTTTAGGGTGCTTCTCGATTTACAGCTCTGTCTGAATTCCCAGGTAGAGTCTGTGGTGAGGAGCACTTTTCGTCAGTTACATCTGGTACGATGGCTACAGGCGTATGTTTCAAACTCTGACTTGACCACCATCATCCATGCCTTCATCACCTCTAGATTGGACTACTGTCATGCACTCTACATGGAGCTACCCTTGGTGATGGTCTGGAGACGGCAGCTGGTGCAGAATGCGGTGGCCCATCTTCTTACGGGGACGGGTCATCATGAGCACATTCCACCAGGGCTCCCTTCTCTGCACTGGCTGCCTATTGTCTTCTGGGCCCAATTCAATGTGTTGGTGTTGACCTATAAAACCCTAAATGGCTTGAGCACTACGTAACTGTGGTACCGCCTCATGCTCCGAGCCGTGGTGTGACCCCTCAGGTTGACCGGGGATGCCTGACTAGAGGTCCCCTGGGTTTCCCGGGCGGTAAAAATGGGAAGGGCATTCTCAGTGATTGCTCCTAGGCTGTGGAATTCCCTCCCGATGGAGGCCTGCCTATCCCCGGACCTCCCTTCTTTCTGAAGACAATGTAAGACCTGTTCAGCCAGGCCTTTGGGAGGGTGGGTTAGGGTTGGGGTGTGTGTGTGTGTGTGTGTGAGCACTTCAGTTTAGTTCTGCTCTTTTTATGATTTTATAAGTTAAATACATTTTATGAGTTTATAATTGTTTTAAGCGATATGTTTTAAATTGTTGGAATAAGTTTTAAATATATTGTGAGCCTCCCCGAGCTGCTATAGTGAGCAGGAGGGAGAGGAATATAAATGTAGTGAAAATAAATAAATACTAGGACAACTAAACTAAGATTCCTGAGTGTGTCTGCCCCTTGCGTCAGCTCCCCTAAATTATTTAGAAAATGAAGAAGTAGTTCCTGGACTTTCAGGGAAGAACGTTGTTTGAAAGGAAAAAGGAAGAGGTGAGGAAACATAGTCGGTGGAAATGCAAGTAATTTCAATGCCACAGTAGATCCTCTCCCTCTCGGCCTGCCTCCCAGCCATGTTGGGCTGGCACAACTGCCGAAATTACAAGCAGCAGAGACTTTCCCAGTGCCCCAGCTCTCATAGCGTGAATACCATCTACCCAAATTGCCATTTGTCGGTTGAGTAATAGGTGCTACTTGCATAGGATCTGATAGTGAGTGCCTGTTTGGAATTTAAAATAGAGAGTCTGTGTGTGAACGCCGACTAATTTTATAAGCCGGATGTTAGAGGGGGGTTTGGGCAAGCAGAGGGAAGCATAGAACCTAGGACCTTGCACACAGTTGTCCCCAAGCAGAGCACATCAGAAGGCCCCTTTCAAGACAGTAAACTCTTTACATGACCAGTAGACCATGCCCATCCTCATGGCCAAAGCCGATAGGCAGCAAGGGGGTAGAATTGGTTTTCGTTATTTTCATTACTAAAACGAATGAGGCCTTGCTTGTTTTAGTGATTATAATACGGAAACGGATGACAATCATAACAAATATGGATGAAAATGAACAAAAGAAGTGTCCGTTTTCATGATAAAAATAGAGAAATAAATATATCTGTGCATGTGCAAAATGGATGCCAGGGACATTCTGCGCATGCACCCCCTTTCCCAAAAGGGCACCGACAGCATCAGCACCATTTTGAAAAAGGGTAGCTAGTCTGCATGTTCAAAGTGGCCATTTTGCACACATGTAAACTGGCTGCCCTTTTCCAAAATGGCACTGACACTGTTGGCACCTTTTTGGAAAAGGGCGGCTTATGTACGGAATGGTCCGGCAATCATTTGCGCATGTTCAATAATTTTATTTATTTATTTTTAAATTATTTTTAAAAAATAAAACAAAAAACCAAGAAAAAACAAAAACAGTAGGGGTCGTTTACAAAAATCCCTGAAAATGAAGGTTTTTAAAACAAACAAAAACTAAAATGAAAATGACTGATATACCTGCTGCACACCCCTATAGGCACGGGTAGCAGTTGTTCTGGTAATTCTCCCGGTAGAGCTTTGGAAAGGAAATGGAGAGGTTGGTGGTTCAAGGCAAAGAAACTGGATGGAAATGTTGTCCACCCTAAATAAAATATCGTTGACTATTTATATGGCACCAACAATATGTCTGGAGCTGAAGAGATTAGAGATAGACCCCTCCCCTGAGGGGCTTTCACTGTGGAATGGAGAAGGGAGAGTGAAACAAAGTGGAAAACAGGGATACGTTCATGAAGATGAGACGTTGCATGTGCTTGACTTAGTTACAAGGGGAGAAGGGGAATCATGAAGGCTAAGGCAGTACAAAGAGAAGTGGAGACAAGTAATAAATGGGGGGGGGTGAGGAGCTAGTGTGACAGCCTAATGGAAGAGATAGGGGTTTTTCATAGGGATTAGGGATGGGCGAACGCGATTCGGAAGATTGGAGTTTGGACCGAACTCGACTAGTTCGGTCGACCGAACTGAACTTCTGAACTGAACTCAATTTTCCAATAGAACCGAATTTATGAACTCAGCTCTGTTCATCCATCCCTAAAAGATAATATTCCATTTAGTTCAATGGGGTTTGAATTTCTGAACTTTGTTCAGAAGTTTGGAGTTTGGACCGAACTCAAATAGTTCGGTCGACTGAACTGAACTTCCGAACTGAACCGAACCTCCGAACTCAGTTCTGTTCGCCCATCCCTAATAGGGATCATAAGGTTGGAAGGGAGGAAGTAGAGTAGAAGTGCTTGAGGAGGGAATTCCAGGCTGGGAGAAGGGACAAAGATGGTGTAGGGAACAGGAGACTCTGTGGGGAGGGCAAGAATGGCAGCAGAGGAGGAGCAAAGTTCCTGGGTGGGAACATAGCAGGAAAATGAGAACAGAAATTTGGGGAAGGGCAAGGCAATGAAAAACCTCAAATAAGTAAACTTATAGGGATTTATTTTGTATATTTACTGGTTGTGAAGTGAAGGCTGAGAAGAGCTGAGTACCGAGTT
Source organism: Sphenodon punctatus (assembly GCA_003113815.1). Lineage (NCBI taxonomy): Eukaryota > Metazoa > Chordata > Lepidosauria > Sphenodontia > Sphenodontidae > Sphenodon > Sphenodon punctatus. Next base: position 7,287,481 of record QEPC01010034.1, on the reverse strand, counting down.
TGGCAACTGATTACCAGAAAATACTGGGAATAACCATTGCCCTGTTGCCAATATTCCATTTTACCGATCAGTAAATAGAAAATCAAAACCAAAACTTGGACAAATTGGGATAGCAAGTTGGAATAATAGTACTGAAAGTTGAAACATTGGAATTGGAAGCTGCAAAATAAGAATAACAAATGGTAAATTGGTAAGATAGGTAGGTCGCCAGAAATTAATCAGGTACTAAATAGTACCCATCGTTACTAAGTCAGGTTGAGTATCGCAATTCCAACAAGTATTCCTCTTTTGAGAGTACTTTTTTTGCCTCCTAGCTGAGCTAAACTTTCCTTCCTGGCTTCTGGATTTCATTGCAGATTGCAACACACTCTCTCTTGCCTGCATTTCTATTTCTACATTTGTAGGGGTGGGGACAGCAAAGAGAGGTGGGAGGGAGGGGGCGAGTATCTGGGTAGTGGGGATGGAGGTTTGCCTGGTAAATCAATTAACTTCCACAATCCAGTAAACTGTGAACAAAAATACAACTCTCTTTAAATGTTACATTAGGGCCCAGTAACAGCTCATTAGATTATACAAGGTATGTGTAATTGCCCAGAAAAGATGCACTACCTTTCCAGGATGCTTAATTTAATCCCCGTTCTTTATGTATCACTGCAGCCATCCACTAAGCAAAATGCATCACTTTCATGCACAAGCGATGCTGTAAAGATTTTCCACAAGTGTGTTCAATGGCACAGCCAAAGGCCCTTTTAAAACAAGATGCACCTACGCATGCCCATGCATGTCCAACGTGTGGGCATGCGCAAGTGTGTCTCATTTGCATAGCAGCTGTAGGTGGGCATGCATGTGCTCGCTCCTGTACAACACACGCATTCCCACCTACCACCACCCATCACCCCCACACAGAGCAACAGGCTAAAATGCTGGTTGCTCCATGCGGGGGCATTCAGGGAATGTGGGGGGGGGGGATGGGTGTACACCCATGTGCAGCCATATATCCCCCGCAGCAGTGTGCCCCCGGACTTCCCCCTCAGCCACTGGATAATTAAAAATGGCCAGGGTCCTCCTTTTTCACACATATCCTCCATTTCTAGCTATTCCTTGAATGTTTGTGAATCAGAACAACCAACAGTGGATGGATGCCATCATGTCATGCAGAAGGGGTCATATTCTGGTATTTGGGTAATGGACTGAGCACCCAATTACATGCCACAGTCCCCATGTTGAGGATTTATGCGGGTTGCACACACATCACACACACACAACCTTCTGCTTTTGTTTAGGATCGAGCCCTAAGTCTACAAAATACTAAATAGCAATTTGCCCAAGACTACTCAGTGAGTTTATGACTAAGAGAAGATTTTCAACCCTGATCCTCTAGGTCGAATTATTAATTTGAATGAATTCTCCCCACCCTCATCCCCCCTTACCCATTCCCCCTAGGCCTAAACCCGGCCGTTCCCCATCCCCCAACCTCATCTGCATCCCCTGCCTTCCCAAACACCAATTGCCTTTTTCCTGCTCCCTCTGGAACTGCCGCTCGTCCGTGGCTAAAGCTCCCTTCATCCACGATCTCTTCCTCTCTCGCCCCTTTCAACTCCTGGCTCTTACGGAAACCTGGATCACGCCCTCCAACTCTGTTACCCCGGCTGCTCTATCCTCCGGGGGCCTGTCGTTCTCTCACCGCCCCCGCCCTGAGGGCCTGGGTGGTGGTGTGGGCTTGCTCCTTGCTAAGCACTGCCAATTCAAAACCCTCTCCCCTCCCCCCTCCTCCTCCTTCCCTTCCTTTGAGGCCCACTCTGTGCGCTTATACTCCCCTCTACACCTTCGGGTTGCTGTCATCTACCGCCCCCCGGGTTCCCTCTCCTCTTTCCTCCCGGACTTTGAATCCTGGCTCACCTTCTTCCTCTCCGATGATATCCCCACTCTTATCCTTGGTGATTTCAACATTCACGTTGACACGCCCTCCGCCCCCTCTGTTTCCCGCTTTCTCTCTCTCGCTTCCTCCTTTAATCTCCGACTCTGGACCGACTCCCCCACTCATACTGACGGCCATTCCCTCGACCTCGTCTTCACTCGAAACTGTTCTCTAACTGACCTCTCCTTTGACCCCTTCCCTAGTTCTGATCACTTCCTCGGCTCCTTCAGCCTTTCCCACCGACCCCCCTCCGCCTCCCCCTCTATGCGCCCCTTCCGCAATATGCAGGCCCTTACTCCCTCGGAGTTTGCCGCACATCTTTCCCCCCTTCTCCCCCCCGTTTTCGCCTCCTCCTCCCCTGACTCTGCTGTCTCTGCTCTCAACGCTTCTCTCTCCTCGACCCTTGACTCTCTTGCCCCCCCCTCTGCTCGCCCCGTCCGCCCCCTCGACCCCTGCCCCTGGCTTACCCCTGCCATCCGCTACCTCCGCTCCTGCGCCCGGGCTGCCGAACGCCTCTGGCGCAAATCCCGCTCCCTCCCTGACTTCCTCCATTACAAATTCTCCCTCTCCTCCCTCTCCTCGGCTATCTCCCTAGCTAGGCAGCGCTATTATGCCTCTAGGATCGAATCTTTCTCCCGCGACCCTCGCCGCCTTTTCTCTACTTTCGACTCCCTTCTCAAACCCCCCTGCCCTCCCCCGCCCTCTTCCCTTGCTGCTCGGGATCTTGCGTCGTTCTTCACCTCCAAGATTGACAAGATCCGTCGGGATATTGCCTCCCGCCCCCCTCCGCCCCCCGCTCCCCTCCCGCCCCCTCCCCCGCCCCCCTCCCTCCTCGCATCCTTCCCTCCTGCCTCTCTCCAGGAAATCTCTGCTCTTCTCTCTTCATCCAACCCCTCCACCTGCCCCCTTGACCCGATCCCCTCCCGCCTCCTGACCTCTATTGCTCCCACTGTCGCTCCCCCCCTTCTGCATGTTGTCAATCTCTCCCTTTCCACAGGCTCCTTCCCCTCTGCCTTCAAACATGCCACTGTCTCCCCCATCCTCAAAAAGCCTACCCTGGACCCTTTCGATCCCTCTAGTTACCGGCCGGTCTCCCTCCTTCCCTTTGCTTCGAAGCTCCTGGAACGTGTCGTCTACTCCCGCTGCCTGAACCTCCTCTCTGCCAACTCCTCCCTCGACCCTCTCCAGTCCGGCTTCCGCCCCCTCCACTCTACTGAAACTGCCCTGGCCAAGATCACCAATGATCTACTTGTCGCTAAATCGAAGCGCCACTACTCCGTTCTTGTCCTCCTTGACCTCTCTGCTGCCTTTGACACTGTCGACCACTCGCTCCTCTTGGACTCGCTTTACTCTTTGGGCTTCCGTGGCTCTGTCTTTGACTGGTTCTCCTCCTACCTCTCTGACCGCTCCTTTAATGTCTCCCTCCCCGAGTCGACCTCCCCCTCCCTTCCCCTCTCGGTTGGGGTTCCCCAAGGTTCTGTCCTTGGCCCTCTCCTCTTCTCTATCTACACCCGGTCCCTTGGTGAAATTATTGCCTCCCACGGGTTCCAATACCATCTCTATGCTGATGACACCCAACTCTATCTCTCTACCCCCTCTCTCTCCTCCTCTGTCCGCTCACGCCTCGTCGACTGCCTCTCTGATATCTCCGCCTGGATGTCCCGACGCCAACTCAAACTGAACATGGCCAAGACTGAACTCCTCATTTTTCCTCCATCCCCCTCCTCTCCCTCTGACCTGACCATCTGCATTGATGGGGTCACCATCCGTCCTGTTCTCCGTGCCCGCAGCTTGGGCTTCATTTTTGACACGCACCTCTCCTTTAAACCTTACATTGACTCTGTGGCCAAATCCTGCCGATTCGCTCTCCTCAACATTGCCCGCATTCGCCCCTTTCTATCTGTCTCCTCGGCCAAAATCCTTGTTCATGCCATGGTTATCTCTCGCCTCGACTACTGCAACCTCCTCCTTGCTGGCCTCCCTCGCTCCCACCTGTCCCCCCTTGTGGCGATCCAAAACTCTGCCGCCAAGGTCATTCACTCTGCCCGTCGCTTCGACCATGTGACGCCTCTCCTCCTCTCCCTTCACTGGCTCCCCCTTCCTGAACGTATCCTGTTCAAACTCCTGGTTTTCACGTTCAAATCGCTCCATGACCAAGCTCCCCCTTACCTCTCGGACCTAATCGCCCTACGCGCTCCTGCGCGCGCTCTCCGCTCTTCCGCTGTCCCCTCCCTCGCTCTCCCTCGCTTCTCCTGCTCGCCCAACCGCCTTCGTCCCTTCTCCCTCGCTGCCCCGCATGCCTGGAACTCCCTCCCTGCCGACGTCCGCCTCGCCTCCTCCCTCCGCTCCTTCAAATCCCTCCTCAAGACCCACCTTTTCCATGCTGCCTTTCCCAATGCCCTCTAGTCTTTCCCCTTGCTCTTACTGTCGGCCCTCCTCTGCTGACTGCTGCTACCGACCACCTTGTAACCAAGCCAAGTACACGCGCCTGAGACTTCGCATCCGCCTGAATGTTTGTTTGTCTTCTCCCATGTCTCTCCCACTGTCCCCTCTCCTTGTCTCCCCCTCCTTGTCTTTTAGATTGTAAGCCACAGGTAGGGACCGCAGCTGATTATATGTTCTGTACAGCGCCAGGTTGTTGCTGGCGCTTTATAAATGTTTAATAATAATAATAATAATAATTCTCTCAACAGTATTACTGTTACCTAGTTACCGATTTACCAGTCGGTTAACACAGTAAATCAGTACAAGAATTGGGATCGAAAGTTAAAAAAAATAGGTACTGGAAGTGGGAAAACTGGGTTGAGAAATGGTAAATCAGTACATCCATCAGGCACTAATCAGATACTGATTTGTACCTGATGCTACCAAATTCGGTCAAGAACTGGAATAATGAAGGATATGTCCTTTTTTGTTGGTACTTGTTTCATTTCTAGTCTGGATGCATCTACATCAGGATGGTCTGAAGAAAGGCACCCTAGGATATTAAACCTCAGTTAATCCCATTAATTCCTTGGGATGAACTTAACGGAGAGAATCCATTCAATTTAATAATTTGACCGAATGATTATCCCTCCCCCCCCCACCTCCACCCCGGGCAGGGAACAGCATTGGCCGAGGCAAAGAACTTGTAACACTTCTTCTTCCCTCCCCTCCTTGCCTCGCCTCGTCTCCCCTCCTTGTCATTTTGGCAAATGCATGATGCTCTTCCTGGCGCTGCTGCCGGGATACTGAGAGGAGGAGAAGAACCACCCAAGCGTTGGGAGCAGTAGGCCCTCTGATTTTGGAGCATTACAAAGGTACAAAATGGCAGTGTACAAAGGTTACAAAAAGGTAACAGCACAAAGGGGAGCTGCCCTGAGGGCAGTGGCCAAAGTGCGGCGACCGAAGTGCCGTTGGCAGGCCGCTTGCAGACGGAGGCGGTGGAGGCGGCGACCATCAAGATCAGTTCTGCTCTGCAGAGCGGGCCAGCACAGTGACAGCGGCCCAGACTGTGCCTTCGCTCCCCCCCTTGCTTGGTTGGGAGTAGGGGGGTGAAGATATTGATTGAGGGGTGGGGGTTCATATGTATGTTGGTTTTACTGTGCTTTGATTGTGTTGGGGGGGTGTTTGCTTTTATAAGTGTGTGTTGGAAAGGGTAACCCCTCTTAATTCAGCATCTCCCCTGAATGTTAGAGTTCTGTGCAAAGGGGGTATTGTGTGGGAGGAATAATAGCACGATGCTACTGATAAAGGTTGAAAGGACATCTCCCCCCATTGAGAGAGGGCTGGAGATGGAGATGAATGACCTTCCCTGGTGGCAGCAGGGGTGGTAGGAAAGTGATGGATGGAGCCGTCTCTCTGGTGTGAGCACTAGAGCGGCCTGAGTAGTTTGAGACTTGTCAGTAGTATATAGAGGGTTTACTTATGATGTACAACATTGAGTATATTTATTTTGTTACTATGTGGGGATAGTTATGGGTTTATTGATTATTGTGTTATGTTATTGTATGGGGTTCCCCTGTGGGGGATGTTTACCTTGAATTATTTTGTGAACTGTCTCGAGCTAACATGGTTTAGGAGAGTGCGAGATATAAATAAATCATGAAATAAAAAGATGTTGAGCAGTGACCTGGGATCAGGATTCAAATCTTCTCTTAGTCATGAACTCACCGAATAGCCTTGGGCAAGTTACTGTTTAGTATTTTGAAGACTTACGGCCTGATCCTAAACAAAAGGAAAATAATGTGTGGGTGGTGTCTGCACAACCCACACGCATCCCCAGTTGAGGGATTGTGGCGTGCACACAAACCACGCACAGCCTGTCCACAAACCATGCACAGCTTGCAAGCATGTAAGCTTAGGATCTCCCCTCAGTCCCCCATCTGTAAAACGGGGATAATAAGGACCTAATTATGGCAAAGAAGATAAGGATTGTAAAAGACTTTGAACACTGAAAGCATTATAGAATAATATACATTATTAAAATAATATCATTTATAACATAATTTAGCTTCCAAATCAAAGCATTGTAAAACCAGAATCCAGACCAAACCAGACTTCAGTAGCTCGGGTGCACAGACATACTTTGTGTGTGTGTGTGTGTGTGTGTGTGTGTGTGTATGTGAGAGAGAGAGAGAGAGAGAGAGAGAGAGAGAGAGACTCCCTCCCCCCACCCTTCATAGAGACTCCCTCCCCCCCCCTTCATTTCCCCCAGGTTCACCCCGTGGTAGAAACAGGCTGAAATGCATCAAATGTTTTCTTTCATTCCCCAGGTCCCCTATAATCTGGTGCCTTCATTGCATTCTGTGTCCCCACCCCCCGCCCCCTTGGTCTTGCACGACTCCCGGCACATCAATCCTTATTTGTTGCCCTCATGATTTCCAGTCTACTGGTTCATCAGAAACAAATAGAGGCTTCGAGTGCTCCCTGATTCAGTCCTTGTTGGACAGTCATTGATTTTTGCCGCGATTAAGAATGTTAAAATGGCAGTGGGGCAGAAAATACAGTGCATTTTAATATAACATGCCAAGGCATGTATCAGCCATACAAATGGGGAAGGAAAATTAAAAAAGGGCAGAGAGCATCGCTCTTCTCATGGCAATAAGAACAAGTATTTGGAAGCTTAAATCCTCCTTGTAATTTATCAGGCGGTGATACAGACGCCTCACAATGTTTCTTCCAGATGGCATAAGGCTTTCGTAAATGGCAGAAGGCACCTTGCAAGGATCCATCCCCCTAATCACATTAGCAAGCAGTAGTCCTTCTGTGTTTATGGGAAAATAATCAGAATAGTCCTTAGTAATACATCCAGATTAGAGCGAAACGAGTACATGCAAAAACGGTTATACCCATCAAATTTCCAGTACCGGAATTGACCCAACAACATCAGGTACCAGTTGGTTCCCTAATTTTGACCTGATTCAGTTACCTGGTGTCCTGTAATACTGTCTTCCAGTCCCAGAATGTAGACTTCCAGTACCGATTCTGCAGTTTTCTGTCCCAATAAACCAACTGGTAATGAGACAATCAAATGATCAGAACCAGAAAAAAACTTTTTTTTTTTTTCATTTCCAGGCACCCTATCAGTAGTTATCAATTGGTAAAATGTTAAAACAGTATAGAAAATTAGATGGGAAGTCAGAAAAATGGTACCAAAATCAGTACTGGAAGTCGGAAAATCAGGACAAAAACAGGATATCGGTAACTTGGGTAGTCCAGCAAGGATTAATTGGGCACCTATTATTTATTTATTTATTTATTGTATTTTTATGCCTCCACCTCCTGCTCACGCATCTCGGGGCGGCTAACAACATCTTAAAATAAATCACTACAATAAAATAAACAAACCATTAAACATTAAAATAACCCTGGCAGAAAAAACAAAAAAATGTTGTCCCTAACCCAGCCCCCCATCCATCACCCCTCTCCCTCACCCAAGGCCCAGCAGAACAGCTAGGTCTTACACTGTCTAAAGAAAGAGGGGAGGTCTAAGGACAGGTGGATCTCTGGTGGGACAGAGTTCCACAGCCACAGTGCGGCCACCAAGAACACACTCCTCATAGTCCTGACAAAACGGAGGTGATGTTGGTGGGTAGGGGTGAGGAGGTGGTGACTTCTGTCATTGCCGGGGTCTGCCCCCCTTTGGCCACTCAGGTTCATAATCTGGGGGTTCTCCTCGACCTGCAGCTCTGCCTGAATTGTCAGGTGGAGGCTGTGGCGAGAGGAGCATTTCACCAATTGCATCTGGTACGACAGCTGCGGCCGTATGTCTCAGGCTCGGAACTGGCCACCATCATCCATGCTTTTGTTACCTCTTGACTGGATTACTGCAATGCGCTCTACGTGGAGCTACTCTTGACAATGGTCCGGAGGATGCAGCTGGTGCAGAATGCGGCAGCCTGCCTCCTAATGGGGCCAGGCCACCGCGAGCACATTACACCGATGCTCCAAACTCTGCACTGGCTGCCTATTGTCTTCTGGGCCCAATTCAGGGTGTTGGTTATGACTTATAAAGTTCTAAATGACTTTGGCCCTGTTTACCTGTGAGACCGCCTCATGCCTCAGGTCACTTTGCGGTCTTTGTGGTTGGCCGGAAGCGCCCAAGTTGAAGTCCCCGGGTATGCTGGGTGGCGATGGCAGAGAGGGCGTTCTCAGTGACTGCACCTTGGCTGTGGAACTCCCTCCTGTTGGAAGCCCGTCTCTCCCCTGACCTCCACTCTTTCCGTAGATGTTGTAAGACCTGGTTGTTCCGCCGGGCCTTCGGGGAGGGGGTGGGGAGGTGTTTTATTTGCTAGCTGTCATTTTATATGTCCATTTTATATATTTTATATATTGTAGTTAGATGGTTTTATTGTTATGATTTTATGTTGTTTGCCGCCCCGAGCTTCCGAGGTGCAGGAGGGTGCGGAATAGAAGTATTTTGTAAAGCCAACACCTGGGAAACCCATGGGACCTCAAGAAGGGCTCTCCCGGCCGACAGCAGAGGCCGATCCAGGACATGGAAGGTGAGGTGGTCCTGCAGATAAGTAGGGCCTAGGTCGTTCAGGGCTTTAAGGGCATAAACAACACTTTGAATTGGACCCGGAAGACTATCAGAAGTCAGTGCAGAGAACGGAGCACTGATGTAATATTCTTGCGACAACTCATTCCCCTAAGGAGACAAGCCACTGCATTCTGCACCAGCGACAGTCTCCGGACCGTCACCAAGGGTAGCTCCACGTAGCGTGTGTTACAATAATCCAATCTCGAGGTAATAAAAGCATGGATGATAGTGGCAAGGTCCGTGTTTGAGACATATGACTTAAGCCGTCGCAACACATGTAATTGTCAAAATGCATCCTTCACAACAGCTGCGACATTTAAGCGAAGTTGTGGGTATAGGAGCACCCCCACACTATGGACTACCTGAGACACCAGGTGGGGGTGGGGGGCGGGGGCAGGCCCCATTTCTGATGGGGGTCATCACTCCCCTGGCTTTTCCCACAACGCTCACCTCTGTCTTGTTGGGATTATTATTATTATTATTTACAAACATTTATATAGCGTCAGCAGTGTACATGGCACTTTACAAAGTAATAAAATAGACACGGTCCCTGCCCCTAGGGCTTACAATCTGATTTGAAGGTATGAAGGGAGGGGGCAAGGCGGATGTGGACAGGGAGGGAGTTCCAGGCATGGGGGGCAGCAAGTGAGAAGGGACGAAGGCGCTGGAATTACCACCCAATGTTATTGCGTCGAGTTGAGTACTGAAATTATAACAGTTATACCTTTTTTTGAATCTACCTCTGCCCCAACCCTCCCCAACCCTAATCCTGTTTTTTGCCTTCCTGGACCTGATCTTTCTCTGACCTGGTTTGTATGCAGTCCTGTTGATCCTTCTTTGACCTGATCCTGAAAATCCACTGGCCATTCCAGCCACCGGAGAGCTCCTGTCACAAAGTCCCTTCCCCAGCAGGAGTAAGTTCTTGCAGGAGCCAGGCCTTTTAGTAATTCACAGACTACAGTGAAATAGTCATCCCTGCTCACTTGGAGATTTTTATTTAAAAATCTCCATGAGCACATCCTCATAGTTCAGTGATATTGAGCTTCTGCATACCAATGACCCAGCTGCCTCACAATCCTTCAGTGCACCTGGAACCCCTGCATTTCCCGGGTTTCATGTGTGATGCCGGTAAGCCTGTGCAATGTTCCAGCACCCAAGATCCTAGTCCTACAGCTCTGGTTTCTCCAATCCTCAGTTTCCCTGGCCAGCCAAACCTCACAGATCCCTTTCTCTGGGATTCAGCAGACTGGCCAGCATAGAGTGTGGAGCAGTCTGACCTCCAGATCTGTCTAGCACTGCTCCCAGCCACAGACTGGCCTCTGGAGCTTGCTGGATTTTATATCCTCAGAGGGGATGGGTCTTCAGTGGTAATGCAGGCTCCCTTAAAGGGACAGTGACCCACTTCATCACAGCACCATTGTCTTTTTTTTAGAAATTGAGAGGCCTGAACTTTTGAACAAAACTGATAGTTCCACTCTCTGTGCAAAAACAACATGATAAACAATGAATAAATATTTGGAGCATGCTGCTGGCAAACTGAAGAATGCCAAAAATTAAATGCTCGTGAGAAATAGAAACTGACATGAAAGAAATGAAACCCTAACTGTACAGATTGTTCTCCATGTGAATTGCTGGACTCTACCTGATGCCTTTCCTTAGGACCCAATAGCTGTTTCCCCATCAATGGAAGTGCCTAGTAATGCTAACAGTATGGATATTTTCAGACGTTACGAGATTACAGTGAACCACGATGGATCCCACAGCGTGGCCAAAATGCCCTAAATGTCTGTTCAGTGGCTGCCAGATGTTCACCACAGTCAATACCCACATGGGGCCAAAATCAACCATGCTTCCGGACCTCGGGCCTGGACCATCTCCAAAAGCATGGTCAAAGAGATTCTCAACGGGAAACAAAAAAAAGTAATGTCTGGATGGCAATCATTATCCGGAATCAAAGAAAATGATTCCCAGCCAGGGACAAAGCATGCAACATCGCTGCCAGACAACCAGCAACAACACAGGCCATAGAGGGAGATTTAAAGGGCACACCGCAGCAGGGAAACGTGGCGGAATGGAACGAGGTGGAAGGGAGAGGAGAGCGGCCAGCGAGAGAGCGAGGGAGGAGGTGGAGGAGATGGAGGCGTGGGCGGATGAGAAGGTGGTCATGCTGCACATGCAGGAGGCACAGGGACAGCAGCAGCAGCAGCAGCCGCCGCCCCGGGGACATCGACCGGACTGTGGGAGGAGGCACCCCGGAAACGGGGAAGGGGAACGAAGGGGAAGGGACCCGGCAGCACAGGGGCACCATGGGGGGGGGAAACGGCTGGCTGTCAGGTGAGGGGGATGGGGGAGGGATGCGGGACTGGGGCAGACCAGCACCCGAACACCCAACAACCCCCCCCCGCTTCTGTTCCGAAAACACGCAAATGGTCCCAGGAGCCCGAGCCCCTGGAGGAGACGAGCCCTGCCCAGGCGGAGGAGGAGGAGCAGGAGCAGGAGGTGGAGGAGGAACCAGAGTGGAGAAGGGGGAGAAGGCTGTACCACTGAGGGGGGCAGTGGGGGGTTCCGGGAGACCAGGGACTTTATCCGCATCTGGGGGACCCTGGAGCATCAGCTAGAGCTAGCAATCAATCAGAGAAATGAGCATGTGTTCTGGGAGATAGTGTAGGAAATGGAGGCGGCGGGACATCACTGGACCATCACCCAGTGCCGCTCAAAGGCCAAAGAGCTAAAGAGGGGGTACAAGGCCATATGGGACAACAACCAGAGTTCTGGACACGGACTCCGGACTGCCCCCTTCTACGATGCCCTGGACCACATCCTCCACATGAAGGGATCAATAGTCGTCCCACAACTCGTGGGGAGCACTGTGGTCCAGGGAAGGGAACGGGCTGAGATACCCCTCCCATCGCCGCCCCACAAGAAGGCACCCACTCCAGAGCCCCAGACCCCCTGGAGGAATGCCCCAGAACCTCAGAGACCAGAAGGCCCCCCTCCAGACAGCAGCCAAGAGAGCCTCCACCCCCTGGCTGGACAGTCGGACTCAGAGGCCGGCACCTTCATCACTCTCAGTCAGTGGTCACAGGGGGAGCAAAGCAACATGGAGGGACTGACCTCGGAGGGATCGGAGACAGACATCGGGGGTAAGCAGGCAGATGGGATGGGGGGACGGACCCGGGGCGAGGGGCGAGGGGGGTTGGGGATGGCCCGGCCAAGGGGCAGGCCCCACCCAGGTCTGCCAACCTGTGACACAGGTCTGGGGCCAGGGGGGCTGCTGGAGCACCCCAGAAGCCCTCCACCAACCACACCCCCATACCTCACAGGGCACAGAACACCCTGGCACCAGAGGCAGGTGGGCGAGGAGGCCAGTGCAGAGCAGCCAGGCAGCAGCCAGAAGACCCAGGTGAGGCACATAGGCGGGGGCACGGGGGGACCGGGTGGAGGACCCGGGACACGCATGGTGGGATGGGGGGCCTGGAGGGACAGGAAGGGGGGGTTACCAGGGCGGCAAATGACTAACCACTATGTATCCTACAGGACAGCCGGAGGGGCCACAGCAACCCAGGCCCGTGCCCCCAGCCCAGCAGATGATTGAGCACCGGGCACAAGTACGGAACCTAAGGGAGGACCAGGTGGAGGACATTGTCCAGACCTGGAGCTGGTGGAGGCAAGGGACCAGAGGCTCCAGGCAAAGGAGCCGGGCAAAGGAGCCAGGTGCCGGGAGCATATCAGGCAGGTAGAGGCGTTTGGGCTGCTGGAACAGGCCATCGTGGGGATGGTGTGGGAGCATTCCGCGTAAGATGGACAGGTCCCATGACATTGGAACTTCCCTGCTCCTACACGTGGGCACTATGTGTGCCTATGTGATGGCAGCTGCCCCGCCTGGCATCCTGCCTGCCCAGGGCCCCATGCCGGGCCCCTCGGGACACCCACCACCTCCCCAACTGCCCCAGCCACCTCCAATGCCAGCAGGGTCCCCGCCTCCGCCTCCCAGTACCCGCCGGCCTCCAGAGAGAGCAGCCGCCCAGGGGGGCCCCTTGGGTCCCGGGTCCTCCCTCCCTCCCACCACCGCCTGCCCCTATGGACACCGAGACCTCCCAGGAAACCGTTGGGGACACAGACAGCGGGGGGAGGGCAGCTCCCAGAGCTCTGTGCTGCCCACAGGGCACTCGAGGGGGCGCCCCAGGAAACATGGGGGCCGAGGGGAATGAGGGGGGAGGGCAGTCTGAGGGGGGCAGTGGTGGTGGTGGTGGCACGGGCAAGCAGGTGATATAATACATTCTCAGATGACCCTGCCACCTCCTGTGTTCTGTTCAGGGGCCCAGAAGTGTGTGGGGGGATGGACCATGCTCGTATAGGGGCTTGCCCAAGGAATACCCCGGAGGGGGCAGGTGGTGGGTGCCCTCATGCCTGGGCCTCCCAGCTGATGTGCCTGGATAGGGCGACATGGATGTGTTTGGCGTAACGGTACTGACTCAGGTTGTCCGCGGTCACGTACACAGGCACAGGGCCAGGAGGTCGGGTAGGCATGGGGTATTTGAGGGCAGCCCCATCGGTCTCACACACGTTGTGCATCACACAGCAGGCACCGATCACCAGGGCCAAGGTCTCTATTGTGTAGTCTAGACGACTGGCGAGGCTCCTCCAGTGCTGTTTGAGGGCCCCAAACGCCTGCTCAACCACGGTCCTGCTAGCATGCAGGCAGGTATTGTAGAGCACCTCCGCCAGGGTCTGGGCGACCGGGTAAACCTTCATCAGCCACCGGGTGAGGGGGTAGGCTGGGTTTCCCAGGATACAGTGGGGCATCAGAACCCCCTCGATCCGGGCCATCATGTCTGCAAAGTCCCCCCGGTACATCCGGGCATAGAAGGGGGAGATGTTCATGATCCGGACATCGTGGCCTCACCTGGAGTTGCCTGTGAAGATGTCTATGAACTGTCCCCCGGTGGTCCACGACCACCTGCAGCTGCAGGAAGTGATACCCATGTCTGTTGACATACTCCGCGGCATCCCCCATGGAGGGGCAGAGGATCTCGATGTGGGTGCCGTCCACGGTGCCCATGCAGTTGGGGAACCTGCCAGCCACGAAGCCGGCCATCAAAGCCCCTATCCACCAGCTGGATCACCCTGTCCAGGAGTATGCCCTCCACAGCCTCACAGACATCCTGGAGGATACAGACCACAGCAGTCCACTGGTAGTACTGTTCCTTTGACAGCAACCTGTATTTGTTGTACCAAAAGAATTCTGAATTCTGCAAGCTTACTTGGCAGAGTGAATTTGTAATCAAATGGTGACATTTTTATGCTAGTCTGTTTCCCAGAATACTTTTTCCTTCCGTTGTTGGAAAAGCATGTTTTTGGTAAATATACTATTTATTAATATTATTTGTATTTAAAATACACATTCTCTCCTACCCCATGTGCACTTTGCCCCCATTTGCAGTTCTGGGCTGGGATCCTCCTCTTTTTAATGGCCGCAAAACATAAGGCTAGGGCTGTGACTCTACGGAGTCCTGGAGCATCATCCCTTGAATTTCTACTTCATTCTACTGAAACTGCTCTCGCTAAGATCGCCAACGATCTTCTGGTGGCTAAATCTAAACGTCTCTATTCCATTCTTGTCCTCCTTGATCTCTCTGCTGCCTTCGATACTGTTGACCACTCACTCTTGCTGGATTCCCTTCACTCCCTTGGCTTTTGTGGCTCTGTCCATAACTGGTTCTCCTCCTACCTCTCTGACCGCTCCTTTAATGTGTCTCTCTCCAACTCCGCCTCCTCCTCCTTCCCCCTCTCAGTTGGTGTTCCTCAAGGCTCTGTTCTTGGCCCTCTCCTCTTCTCGATCTATACCTCATCCTTAGGCAAACTCATTGCCTCCCATGGCTTCCAATACCACCTCTATGCTGATGACACTCAACTCTATCTCTCTACTCCCTCTCTCTCTCCCTCTGTTCAAGCTCGTCTCATCAACTGTCTCTCTGACATCTCTACCTGGATGTCTCAACGTCAACTCAAACTCAACATGGCTAAAACTGAACTCCTTATCTTCCCCCCTCATCCTTCCTCTCCTTCCTCACTGTCAATAACTATTGATGGAGTCACCATCCTGCCTGTCCCCCAAGCCCGTAGCCTAGGCTTCATCTTTGACTCACCCCTTTCTTTTAAACCCTACATTGACTCTGTTGCTAAATCCTGTCGCTTCTCCCTCCATAACATTGCTAAGATTCGCCCTTTTCTCTCTGTCTCGTCTGCCAAAACTCTTGTTCATGCTCTGGTCATCTCTCGCCTCGATTACTGTAACCTCCTTCTCACTGGCCTTCCCCGGTCTCACCTTTCTCCCCTCATCTCTGTCCAAAACTCTGCTGCCAGGGTCATCTACCTCGCCAGTCGCTTCGACCATGTGCAGCCCCTCCTCTCTTCGCTTCACTGGCTTCCCCTTCCTGAACGAATCCTGCACAAGCTCCTAGTCTTCACCTATAAAGCTCTTCACAACCTTGCTCCCCCCTACCTCTCTGCACTTATCGCCCTCCATACTCCAGCCCGTGCACTTCGCTCCTCCTCTGTCCCTTCTCTCACCCTTCCACGCCTTCCCTGCTCCCCTAAGCGCCTTCGTCCCTTCTCACTTGCTGCCCCCCATGCCTGGAACTCCCTCCCTGTCCACATCCGCCTTGCCCCCTCCCTTCATACCTTCAAATCTCTCCTTAAAACTCACCTCTTTCGCTCTGCTCTGTCTGACTCTTTATCCTGCTGAGCCACTATTCCTATACCTACGATCGGTTTACCCTTATCCTTGCAACATGGACCTGCCTGCTGTCATTCTCATCGTAACCAAGCCAAGTACGTGCACTTGAGACCTCGCATCTTCATGAATGTTAGACCCCTTGTCTCTCCCTCTGTTCCCCTTCCTAAGTCTCTCCCCCAGCTCCTGTCTCTCAGATTGTAAGCCCTAGGGGCAGGGACCGTGTCTATTTTATTACTTTGTAAAGTGCCAGGTACACTGCTGGCGCTATATAAATGTTTGTTAATAATAATAATAACAGTGCTCACCCTGACACCAAAGTGCTGCGTGACTGACCGGCAGGAGTCGGGTGTTGCCAGGGCCCAGACTCCGATGGCCACCCACTGGATCATGGGGATGGGGTTCCTCATGGGGGTGTGCTGCCACTCCAGCCAAGGCATGAGTAACTCAGCGAGCCGCTGTAGGGTGAGCTTGTCCATCTGGAAGTGTGCCCTCCAGGCTGCCTCATCCCACTGAGCCAGCACCTGGGACCACCAGCCCTGTGCCTGCTCTGTGACCCAACCGCTGGGCAATGGGCATAGCAAGCAGGGCGGTCCAGTGCATGTTCTCCCTCCTCCATTGGAGGTGCCCGGCTGCCTCATGGATTGCCACTGCCCTGGTCCGGCCATGACTCACGGCATGCCGGTCCTCCCCAGACTCCCACTGAGCCCTGAGTCAGGCTAGGGTGTGCCTGTGGCCGTGGTGGGCCCTGAAGGCCCCTGCAGCACTCCAGGCCAGAGTAACCCGCAGGTGGGCGCCCAGGTGCACCTCAGACGTCAGGATGCGTAGCTGGTTGGTGTGGCCGCGGTACTACTCGGCACAGAGCTCTAGGTGCATCCTGCAGGTGCCCAACCTATCTCGTTCCATGGTGAGGTGCACCCTGGGGAGCCACTGGCGGCCCTGATATAGGCTGGGACGGGCGATGCCCCCAACACAAAAAGGTCCAAAACATAAACAGAACCCAACCCACTTAGAAATCAGTTAACACCAAGATTGGAAAAACTCCAGAAACAAGCAGAGGCTTAAAATTAACAACATTTACTACTAAGGCAGTAAAAACTTGCTCCTAGGACATTAGTGGGTACCTACATATGCCTAAAGACAAGGTCATGTATATGTCCCAAAAAGTCATAGGGAATGGAGTGATACATATTGAGAATACATTAGCTGCAGAGTATCAATGCATCAGTTAGAGAAACATACAGACATTAAAAAAAAAACACATTTGTATCCCAAAATAACTCAGTTTTAGAGGAGATCCATATAAGCTAAACAAGATAAGTTGTGCTGAACACAATTGTGTTTCTGACCCCCTTATTATGGGTCGTTTTTAACAGCACACAGCTTGGCATCAGCGCTTGGGGATAATTTTCTATAACCATCTAATTTCCAATTGAATCATCAAGGCCCTCCTGCTCTGATGCAACACAACAATGGAAGTCTCCAGAAAGGAACTCAGCAGCCCAGCCCGCAAGTTTTTATGGGCGATGCCCCCCCAGCTGCCTGTGCCGGCTCCTGCAGGGCGGGTGGCCCGGGGCGGTGGGTGCACGGTATTGAGCGCACCTGCTGTCCCTGCCAGGAGTCGTGCGCACGGCCCGGCGCGTGCCTGGGCATGCAGGCTGCAGCTGCATGTCTCCTGTCATCACCTCCCACCTCTCCCTGTTCGCAACATCATGTCCTTGCCGGCCTGATTAGTGTGTCGGCTGTCCTGTCTGTGTGCTCCGTTCCTGCACCCCACGCCTCGCTCTGTTGCCATACATTGTTGCGGCCTGTGGCTTCCTTGGCCGGCCTTGGTGCCCCCCGAGCCCCCTCCTGCCCCTGGAGGGAATGTGCCCCCCCCCTGTCCGTGGTGTTATTCTCCCTGGCGTGATGGACCATGGCTAGCTGTGCTTCCACCATGCTCCTGGCTAATGGCCCCCATGGGGCCCCCCATCCGTGGTCCTTCCGTGAGACCATGACTCTGTGTGACCTGTGGCATACCCCGGTGGTGCAATTGCTGCTGAGCCTGCCCGGACAGCCTGTCGGGTGCTTATGCAAGCCTGAGCTTTGGCCTTCATTACTTCAGCTATGAGGCGAGCGCCCGGGAAGGATTGCCGGCTGCATGCGGAGACGCTGGGGCTGGTTCCCTTTCCCGATGGGCGCATCCCAGAGATGAGGTGCTAGCATGTGGCTTGGTCTGTGGCAGAGACTGTGTCTTCCCTGTCGGTGTGCAGCCTGGCCGCCTACACGGTCTGCCTGGCGGAGTGGGGCCCTGCCCTGGCCGTGTCCTACTTTGGCTGCATTCATGGGGCCCGTGGGTACCAGCGATCCTGTGGGGCAGTGTATCACCAGCTGTTGGAGCTGGGTCAGCTTCCGCAGCCCCCTGCTTCTGACTGCTGCGTGTCCGAGCCTACCGCGGCAGAGCTGTCGGCGCTGTCTGGTGTGTGGTCCTCTCCTCCATCACCCCCTCGCTGGGGCTTGGGTTCTGAGTGTGCCTCCTGGACTGTTCCCGGCCCACTCCTGTTCCGTGTGTGCTCCCGCTGTGCCTGTGCCCAGACTGCCTGAGGCCCCCCGTTCCTGGACTGCGTGTGTTGCTGTGGGGGTGCCTGTGCGGGCTGTTCTGTATTGGAGGTTCTGGTTGCCGTTGTCTGTGTCCCGCTGTGCCCCTGTGCCGTTTCCTCTCCTCTTCCCTGTCCCTCCCCCCTCCCCCCCGTGCCCATTGTGGCTTGTGTGGTGTTTGTCCCGCTGTGTCACATCCCCCTTCCTTTCCCGGGTGGGGGTGTGTGCACCTGGGTGGGTGTTTGTGCTTTGTGTTCCACTGTGTCCTCGTTGTCTGTGTGCCTGTTGTGTCTGGTACCTCAGCGGCTCTTCTCCCTCTCCCCCCTCCCTTCTCGTTTCCCTTGTGTGGGTGTTCCCTTTTGTCCCTTGAGGCTTCGTTTGCCCTCAGCCGGCCATGTCTGTGTCCCGCCCTCCCCAGATCATTCTGGGTGTTATGACCACAGCCGAGAATCGGTGTCACGTCTGTTGCGCTTCCCCAGACCGTGATCTGGCAGCGCGATTCCCTGCTGTGGTCCCGCTCCTGGCACGTCTGTCCGGTTTTTTTTTTTACCATGGGGGGGTGGTTGAACGGTTCACCACCGCTGGGAATTCACTGTGGTGACTCTGAACCGCGTAACGTCTGAAATGACCCTCAGTTATAGGAAGGAACAAAGATAATGATAGTGTTTGCAGTGGGGGTGGAGGAATCGCTTGGCATTTGTGTTTGCCAAAAAGATTTCTTTTTTTAATTTTTTTCTTTTTATTATTATAAAGGACACGTAACATATAACAATATTCTTTACAGATTGCCAAAAAGATTTCTACAACCAGTTTAGGGTTTTCATTATTAAGAAGCATCCAAATCAGCGACGGTGCTTTTGATTCATTTTCTGCCGGCTTTTGAGAAGTACTTAAAGATGAGCTGGGAATTAAAACAAGCTATGCCAAACGCCAAGATGTACAGAGGATCTTTGAGGAGCCTCATTGTACATGAACAACAATAATAATGAGCCTAACACAATAATAATGAGAGCCAAATAATAATTTGTCCTCCTAAAGAACTCTGTGTACCCAAGCCACTTTGCATACATTAACGAGCCACTAACTCTCTTGTGACTGCAGCTGGGGAAATAAAGCCAAAAAATGTTTATTAAACAACAAAAAAGGAAAATAAATGTTGTGCTAATATTTGTTTGAAGTCTTCCTGACTGTGCACATGGCTGCTTTATCATGATTACTTTTGTTGAGGCTGGGAAGAACGTTTGCTGAGTCCATCCATTGAAAGTGATTATTGTAAAGTATTGTGAGGAATCCCGTTTAAAATTCAGAAGCATGGACGTCCTTTGAAAAAATATGATTCATGCTCATCTGATCATGAAGTAGAAACATACCCCCGGGCACAATCTTGCAAACGTTTACATGCTTGACTCCTGTCTGGAATCCTACCTGGAGCTGAAACAGTTGCATTGTTTACTGTGTTACCCTGTTGCCATTTTTCTCTCTCTTCCATGGTTACCAGCGATTTCTGTTTGCCCATAATTCGAATCACAATAATTCCTTTCCTATTTACCCCCCAGATCCTGATTTCAAGTTTAACTCAGTTTCCCATTGGATGCCTGGTTCAAATCTGCTGGATGCAGCTTTGCTGTTGATTGAGGAATAAACCATTGGTGAAAGAATTTAGAAAAAATGGGAATTTGGTTAGGCAGTAAATTGATTATGTGTTCATTGGTTAAACACCATGGCATGTGGTTACTGATCGACTAACTAATTAGCTCTCCGGAACTTTGGTTTTCGGCCATGGTTAAAGAATGTGCGAATGCGGTTAGGGAGTTTGGACTGAACTCGAATAGTTCGGTCGACCAAACCAAACTTTTGAACCAAACTCGAATTCGACCAAACTGTTTGTTCGGATCCGAACCAGTTCAGAAGGCAAAAACCCTGACTTTGAATGTACAAACTCGGTTCAGAAGTTCGGAATTCGACCGAATTCGAATAGTTTGGTCAACCGAACCAAACTTTTGAACCAAACTCAATTTTTGACCAAACTGTTCAGTCGGATCCGAACCAGTTCAGAAGGCAAAAAACCCTGACTTTGAATGTACAAAGTCGGTTCAGAAGTTCGGAATTCGACCGAATTCGAATAGTTCGGTCGACTGAACCAAACTTTTGAACCAAACTCGATTTTTGAACCGAACCGAATTTCTGACCTTGGTTCTGTTCGCACATCCCTATAAAGAATGAGCTATCAATTTTGGCTCTACTCCCATAGGTTTCACCATTTAGTTCAGTGGCATTACTTGGGCTCCTTGTGTTAGTAAAGTCAGTGTGAGTGAAAGAAGCCAGTGTGGCCTGATGGATAAGGTGCTGGACTTGCAAATATCATTTCAGAGCTCTTCAAATGCAACATGTGCCTTACACTTTTACAGACATACAGGGACACTCGCTTCCACACAGCACCTCCTCATTAGCTTCTGCAGACTCACACATGACAGACATAGAAAGTATGGTTGTGTCTGGTGGGTGGGTGGCAGCTGTAGCCCTGAATGATCTCTCCCTACTTCCTACAAATGGTCAGACTGTTCAATGTTTATGAATCCACTATGTAGGGTATTTTTAAATGAGCAAGGCTGGGGGGGGGGGAGCGTGTCCGTGGCCACCGAGAGGCACAGCTGTGGAGCAGCCACTCAGGTGGAGCATGTGGGGAGGGATGAATATAAGAAGGTAAGAAGATAAGTAGTGCCATGCTGGGTCATTGGTCTGTCGAGCCCAGCATCCTGTCTCCGACAGTGGTGAATCTCAGTCATTTGGAAGAGGTACCCAACAGGTCACAATGGGGTACAATCCATTCCCTGTTGTTTACGCACAGCTCCTGGCAGTAAGAGGTTACATTTCCCACACCTACCTGGCTAATAGCAGCTAATGGACCTGTCATCCCAGAAACTTGTCCAACCCTTTCTTAAACCCAGCTCTACTACTGGCCTTGACCCCCATCTTCCGGTAACAAATTCCACAACTTAATTGTACATTTATTTATTTATTTATTTATTTATTTAGCTATTCTTTTACCCTGCACCCTCCTGCTCACAGAGCAGCTCGGGGCGGTTTACAAAATATACAACAATAATAACGATAAACAAAACACATAATATACAATTTAAAATTCATTCAAATGCTAAAAGCCTACCAAGGGCAGAAACCCCTCCCCAACCCAACCTACCTGTCTCCCGCTACAAAGGCCCGACAGAACAGCCAGCATTGAGTGAAAAAAGACGTTTTTAAAAAAAATTGTTTAAAATCAGCTACCTGTTAGTTTCATGGAGTGTCTCTTAGTTCTAATACTATTTGAGAGGGTAAATAACAGTTCCCTATTCACTTCTTCCACACCACTCATGATCTTCTACATTTCTATCCCATCCCCTCTCAGTTGTCTCTTCTCCAAGCTGAACAACCTCCACCTATCCAGCTTTTCTTCATAGCCGTTCCATACCGCTTATCATTTTTGTTTTCCTTCTCTGTAACCTTTTCTGTTTTTATTATATTTTTGTGTTGGGCATGATCTGAGTTGCACACAATATTCCAACGAGCAGCTTCCAGTGTGGCCACCATTGTCGCTACCTCGCACTCCCCCTGCCATGGACCATGGGGGAACGGAGAGAGGGAAGCTTTGCTTTGCATATCATTGAAATTGATATGTTACATTATAAATGCTGAGGAACCCCGGGGTCCCCAGAACTCGCAGCCGGTTCCTGCAACTTGCAACGGCCGTGTCCCCCGTCCACAGTGCCTATGGGTGGCGGACTGGTCTGCTGGCATTGTTGTCTGCCCCAGTTCAATCAGGAAGGGGATGCATGGACCCCCTTTGATAGACACTTTTTTTTTTTGCTTGCCCCACATGGTGCATTCCAGATTTTTTGGCAGAGTGCCATGAGTGGCCATGTGTGGTTCACGGGAGTGCCCATTCCGCCACACCACCTTCAGACCGGCAGTCAGGTAAATGGTTCCTGGGTGGCCATGCATGGAAGCATCTAGTTTAAACCACCCATGGACTCAGCCCAACATGAGGAGCCCGTTGAATGGCAGCATAAATAGGTAAGTCATAAACAGGTAATATTTATAATATAATATAATATAATATATAATTTATATATTAGTATATGTGTATATTTATATAGGATTATATATTATTATTAATAATAATAATAATAATTTATAATTTATAATATAATTTATAGCATAAATATATGGGGATTGGGTGTGTGTGTATATTTTGTTTCTCCTCCTTTTAGAAGTTGTTTTTAGCTGATGTTTTTATGAATTGTAAGCCGTTCTGAGCTATCTGTGGCAGGGTAGCAAATTTTAAATCAATCAATCAGTCAATCAATCAATCAATTGGTAAGTCATAAATAGGTACGCTCACCACTGCTATTCTCTTCACTGGTGAAACTGACCAGGCATCCTCCTTGTTGCAAAGCAATCCTCCCAGTTAGTCAGTGGTAAGTATTATGTATAGAGAAAGGGATGTAACAGGCCAAGCCAATAGTTGTCATCGTTGTCGTCGTTGTCATTGTCATCATCATCATCATCAATATGTTTATTGTGCTGGCCATGGCCATGGCAAACGAAGTAAAACAAAACAAAACAACAATCTTATACAATTTATCCATCTGCATCTATGTGCATTCTTCATCATACAAGTTTAGTTTCATCCTAACTAAAAACACCAACATAATCATCACATTTCATTTTCAATTCATTACCATAAATTACTTGTACTCTCATTTGCTCTGGGATCAATTTATAATAGATGTTTCAATGTGCTGAGTTAGCAGTTACCACTTGTGCCCTTAGCCTGCCTGCCCTAAATGTAAAGAAAATCACTTCATTTGTAATAACACCTCTTTTATCTCCCAAAAGATATATCATTTTCTGCAGCCTAGGCCGTTGCGGATCAACAGCGCCAGGCACATGGCTGGTGCTATATAAATGTTAATAATAATAATAATAATAATAATAATAATAAATTCAGAAGAAGAAGAAGAAGAAGAAGTTTAACCATTTTCAAGAGTCTTTCCCTGGGGAGGACGGATGAGCTGAAATGAGTACCCAGGAAAAACTGGGCAAACCCATTGAATTTTGAGGACCTGAATAGACTTCCAGTACTCATTGTTCAGTTTTCTGTCCCAATTTACTGATCAATAACTGGGGAGGGAGGGATAAAAAATGGTAATGGAAATTACTGCTTTTCAGGTATCAGGGACCCCGATTGGGGATTCTGTATCCTGTTGAGTATTTGAGATATAAGAACATAAAAACCTCCATACTGGGTCAGACCAATGGTCCATCAAGTCCAGCATCACTGGGCATTTTTAAACACACCTTAAAGTTCCAGATTTTTCAATCTTCTGGGTTTACAAGTCCAGAAGTAAGTCTGGATGCATTCTTCACACACACACTGCCCTGAGGCAGCTTAAAGTAGCCTCAGCTGTAGATGTGAGGGGCTGCCATGTAAAAGAAAGTGACCACAGCTGCTTGGAGCAAAGTAGTTTACCAGGTGAACTTTTTACACACAAAAGTTCTGGGAGTCGTTCTACGCAGAAGTTCAAAGAGCTGGATGTTTAAGATCTGGGTGAGTGATTTAGACACCCAGAAAATTCAGGATGTAACAAAAAACATGCAGGAGAAGTATGTGTGTAAAAACACCCACTGTCTCCAATAGCAGCCAAATGTTCTGGAATATTCACTTGCAGTCCTCATTTTTTGGTTTTCCATCCAGATTTATTGATCAATAATTGGAAAAATAATTTTAAAAATCACTAATGGAAGTTACCGTTTTCCGGATTGATTGATTGATTTATCTTGCCGTTCCCTCAAAAAGGTAGGGATGGGCGAACGCGGTTCGGTAGTTCGGTGTTCGGCCCGAACTCGGCCTGTTCGGACAACCGAACACGAACACGAACACGAACGCACCGAACGGACCGAACACCGAACACCGAACGCCGAAATGGCGAACACACCGAACCGAACCGAACACCGAACTACGAAATGGCCGAACACACCGAACGGAACCGAACACCGAACTACAAAATGGCCGAACAGTT
>QEPC01010034.1:7188685-7255535 GCA_003113815.1 Sphenodon punctatus | reverse complement strand
TTCATAGATGCATTACACGGGCCTCTTCAAAGGACCTTGTGGTTTCAGGGAGGCTGGAACCTTCGGTTCCAGTCACCCTGACCCACAAGCAGAATCCCCCAAAGTCAAGCGTAAGGACCTTCCGGGTTCAGGACCTTCAGTTCCCGCCTCCCTGACCCGGAAGCATTACCCCCTTCCACGTCACTTCCGCTTACCCACGTCACTTCTGTCCCAAGGCGGGACTTCCGGACCCACGTCACTTCCGTCCTAAGGCGGGACTTCTGGTGACGTAGACCTGTCAAACTGATAACGATCAGTTTGATGACTAGTGTCCCCCTTACTACTTGTGGATCCCACGTGCGCTCCCACATGTACCTTCCCATGTGGGAACCTTGAGCACCTCCATTTCCAGCATTTTGTGCGATGTGGAAACCATGAGTGGGCAGAGATGTTCACCAGATCTGTCAACCATCAGATTGGCCCCGCCATCTTGGAACAGTTTCATGAAAATGGAACGGATGTAGAAATTTGGGTTGTAACTCCAATCAATCAACATTTTCAGTTGGAATTTCTACTAAATAATTTGCACAGATGCAAACTGGCACCATCGTTTTTCATACGTCTGGCACCATTTTGCACATGTGCAGTAGGCCAGCACCATTTGTTCTTGCATGTTAGGGGGGGGGGATCAATCAGTTCAGCGAACAAAAATTGGAATGATCATTCAGTCTGATCCATCAGAAATGGAATCCAGTCCAAAATGACATTTCAGCCCTACTTGGTCTTTATCATCACTGTGCCACCAGTTAATTTATCATATAACACAACAGTGCAGAGATTACAACAATCATCTTGTAAGCCTTGGGTTCCCAGCCAACTGGATTATCCCAGGTGTGTGTGTGTGTGAGAGAGAGAGAGTTTGTGTGTGTGTGTGTGTGTGTGTGTGTGTGTGCACCCAAAGGATCTCTGATCTCACTGGTGCTGATCCCATGCCCTGAACCATGCACATCTCCATAGAGATTGCATTGTGTCATGCAGCTCCCACACGGATCCTGCTTGGGATTGTAGCCACTTCAGCCCCTAGCTCAGGGTTCCCAAAAATTTTACCAAAGTTGACCCTATTTTGGGATTTAAATATATATGATCAAGTAACATCTTGCAGAATTCTCCAGGCCTCTGATTTCAGAGAGTGGCATGAATAAACAGACTGAGTGAGACTTGTGCCAGCGAATCAAGTTTGCTTTGGCAGGCACCACACAAGCCAGAAAGTCCTGCAGATGGTGGTGATGGGGTTATTAGGTTCAGTAATGTGCAGTAAGTTGGGAAGAGGTGCAGTATGGGCTGCGACAAAAGATTCCCCTTTTATCAGTCAGTTTATCAACCCTTGCTCCTTGGAGGAATGAAACACAGTAATCAAAGACGACAGCATCAAATCCAAAACATCAGAGGAAGTGGGGCAACAGGAGGCAGGTTTGGACGCCAAGAAAAGTAACTCAGCAAAGCATTTATCAGTATGTTCTATGATCCATGTCATGCCAGTAGCTCTCAGACTAAAGGATCTTAACAGCCATGGTCCTGGGTAGAGCTGACCCCTAGGGGGGGAAAAGGTTCCCAAACCATGCCCTAGTAGCATGAACTATCAGGACCAAGCCTTGAACCACTGGCCCCGGAAGCACCACCATAGAACTATGTCTTGGGGGAGAGGTAGGGGGTTGCTTCACCCCATTCCAGTCTTTTTTCTGTCTGTTGGGGGCACCTGTACCTGTCCTGTACCTGTCCAGTTCCTAGTCTGTTTACAAGGCCACCAGGCCAATAGCAAGCTGGAAGGAGACGTTCATCCCTCATTGATTCTTGTACTCAGCTCCCCTCTACCTCCTGCTCCTAGCCCTTGCTTTCTCTCTTGTCCCTAGATCCTGCTCCCAGCACTTGTCCGTAGAGCTGACATGGTGAGTAATACCTGTGCTTTCAAAAGTAGTCTACCAGGTGTCTAATTTAAACAGGAGTACTGAACCGGGCACCCAGTGACCTGAAAATAGTGGGTATTAGGGTTACTGAGTTATTGATTTACCATTTTACCAATAGGTAAATTGGTACAGGAATTGAATTAGGAAGGGGTTTTTTTTTTGTTTTTTTAAAAAGTATCGGAAGAAGATCATGAAAACTGGGACCAAAAAACCCTAGTAAATCAGTAAATTCGGTAGCTTGTTGAACACGAATTGAGTCCTGTTTTGCATCAGATTTTACTAGGCTGGGATGGGTGTCTCAGTTTGGACGGGTATACCATTTTTTGCTGTGCAGCCTTTTCTCTTGCCCTGCCTCATCCCATCTGGAAATAGGGAGGAGTACTGTAGTTGATTTACACATGTTTACCCATGTGATTACCGTGTCTCGGGATGGAAACAGATGGGAGGTGGGAGCTGAAGGATAAGGCGAGCCCAGAAGAACATCTTTTCAGCATTCTATTGGCTTCTGACTTCTGCTAGCCAATAGAATGCTAAGAAATCAGCTGAGTCTGACCCCTCCCTCCTGCTGTCCCCCTCCCATTCCTGAAAATTTGCCATCGGAAATCTTTCCCCACTGAGACAGTTGCCAGCCCCAGAAAAAGTAAGAAATCTGGGAAGGGAACAGTGTGGCTTTCTCCTCCCTCTCTCTCCCATCCCCCATCAACACTGGGTATTCTATTTTGGGGAGTCTTGTTTTTCTCTGCAAGAATCCAGCTGATTCTCATCTTGTTCTCATTTGCAAGAACAAGATGAGACTTGCCCTAACAGTAACCACAGTCCCAAATCCCTCAGCATGGAATCCGTGAGGCACAATGCATTCCCAATTGACATGCATGTGGGTGGCGTGCATGTGCACATGCATGGGTTGTGCGTGAGAGCCACAGAGAACTAGACCATGATTTCTCTTTGCAAACAGATGTAGTTTTCAAACCAGGTGGACACGAGCCAGTATATTACTTAGGGATTAGAGCTTCTACTTACATTGAAAATAAATTATGACCTGCTCTCATTTACAATAGACTCTCTCCCTGTCTGGTGGTGAGTGAAATATTTCAACATGCAGGACCAGACCGATGCTATCCTGTACAGACAGACCTCACTTCAGAGCAGATGGATAGGAGCCAGACTATTATATAGTTTCGTTTCTGCTTAGATTTGAAATAAATTATAACCCACTCTCAGTTCTGATGGATTCTCCATCTGCCTGGTGATGATGGTGGCATTTTAATGTACATTAAATGGGAGATGAAACTAAACATGTACATCCAAGTTAGGGTCAGACACTCTTGGATCGAGAGAATACCAATGAGAGACGTTGGCCTGGTACAGGGATGCAAAGCAGGGTGAGCAGAAGGCACCGTCTCAGAAGCAGGAATTACTTGAGAGATTGAGGCCATAGCTCCGATGCAAGGGCAATCGCATTGTCATGTCAGGCAATCACATTTGAAGTCTTACCTTGGCCCTGTTGCCGCAGAACATGGCTTGCCGTTCGTTCCCCCACACTCTCCACTACCTCCTGGCCACCTTCTTAAAATCATTGAATCATAGGGCGGTTTTAGATGAGACGCAAATGGCGGCTGAGCCCTTTATCAGCCGCCATTGTTGCCGCTCGTCTAAACCCCCGGCACGCGCGTGCACGCCAGATCTCTGCCGCGTGAAGCCAGCCCGGTGATCCTGCCCCTGTCAAGGCGGATCGTCGTTGTGCTGGCTTCACGCCGCACTTCTGGGTTCTTTGCCCGAGTGTGCACGTGCAGAAGGGTGCGCATGTGCACAAACACTCCACGCTGTGTCTGATGCTCTTCTGAACATCAGACACAGCGTTGAGAGGAAGGCGGGTGCCCGATGCCGGCATCGAATGATCCCGCTTGTGTGCGGGATTGTCTAAAACTGCCCATAGAGATGCAAAGGAGCTTTGAGGGTCCTCCAACCCACTGTTTGAATGTAGGATGCCTACAGATGGCTGTCCAGACTGTTTTAGAAAACCTCCAGTGATGGAGAGTCTACGGCCTCCCTAGTACAACTGAATGGGTAGCTCATTGGCTACTGGTGGGTAAAACCCACTTTTTTGAGCACCACGGTGGGGTTGATCCCATGCACAGCTCTATAGGGATTGCATTGTGCCACTTGGAACCCATGCAGGATCCATGCTGAGGTATTGTGGATCCTGCTTAGGACTGTGGCCTTTGTGTAGTCAATGGGTTAACTAATTACTGATCAGATACCCGGATCAAAAAAAAAGTTGGTAATTTCCAGAAACCGATTTTCTGGTTAATTTCATGTATCTGTATATATTTTTGTATATTGTTTGTAGCCCAACCTGAGCCTTAATGGGAAGGGTGGGATTAAAATGTAAATAAATAAATACTCCATTCTGTCTATAGAGGGGAAGGGAGGGCAACTCCTGGCCCATGCCTGGACTTCCCCCTTTTGTTCCAAGCCCCATGGCCATCCCTAGCCCAGCCTCCTTTCTGTAGTAGCCTGAGTGAGTTCCAGTCCCCCCATCCAGTGACCCTCACATTCCCACCCCATGGCCCCAGAGTGTCCTATGCCCCCCCCCAGTCACCCTTGACTCATGGATGAATGTAGGCCCCCTATTAGGGCTGTAGCAGAAAGTCGCAGAGGTAGCTAATTCTGCCGGAAACAGCATTTCCACAATTAGTGGTATGGCGTGGCAGATTCTTTCATTCTGCTACTTCCACAGTTCTGCTAATTTCATTCTGCTACTTCCACAGGCTTCGCAAAACAGCGGAAACATGACATTTTCACTACTTCCACCATTCCGCCGGCACCACAAAATAGCAGAACAGCGGTTTTCCGACACAATTCCACAATTTTTCCGATAATTTCTGAATTTTCAGAATGCCAGCGGAATTAGCGGAATGTCAGCAGAAAAGCTGCGGTGTGGCACAGGCAATTCCGAAATGGCAGAATGGAATCGCAGCGCGGTAACAGCTGCTGCCGCATCAGCCCTACCCCCTACCTCAGCTTTAGCTTAGATTTTAGCTTATGATCCACCACCTTGGCTGCCAGAAAGTGTGGTAACTAAGACCACTTTCACACCTTCCCCCTGTGCATATTTTGACTGCGGGAGGGAATGCGCAAGCCAGAATCTGCGGTCTGAAAGCCCCACCACGTGGCGTTCCTGGAAAACAAACACAGAGATACAGAGCAGAAACTCCATCTCTGTATCTCTGTGTGTTTTTGCCAGCAAAGCCACAGGGGAAGGGGGGGGCTTTCAGACCAGCCAAACCCCACACAGATTCTATCTTGCGCATTCCCTCCCGCAGCCAAAATATGCACAGGGGGAAGGTGTAAAAGTGGTATAAGTGTGTACCACCAACTGTAACCAAGGGTATTTTCATATGTGATGGCTTCTCAACCACCATGCATTGATCCTGCCTATGGTGATCCACCTCACTATGGGCAGGGTTAGGCCCCGGCTGTCAAACAAACGTTCCGGTGGCCGGGACTGGAGAGAGGGCAGGGAGGGGATGGGGATGTGGTCAGGGATGGGGAGAAGGGGGGGAAGGGGCATAGAGAGGGCAGGGGATGTGCAGATGTAGGTCCGCAGACCACCACCACCCGTGCTGCTCAGCATGGTCCCGCCTCCTAGGGATGGGCGAACGCAGTTCCGAAGTTTGGAGTTCGGACCGAACTCAGTCTGTTCAGTTGACCAAACCAAACTTCTGAACCAAACTCGGATTTCAAACCAAACCGAACCGAACCGAATTTCCGAACTCCGTTCTGTTCACCCATCCCTAGTGGCAACACACACCAAAAAACCTGATTTTGAAAGGCCAAACTTATTTTGGAAGTTGGGAATTTGACCGAACTTCATCTGCTTGGTTGACCGAACTGAACTTCCGAACCGAACTCGAATTTCAAACCGAACTGAACCGAATTTCTGAACTCGAATTTCAAACCAAACTGAACCGAACCGAATTTCCGAACTCCGTTCTTTTCGCCCATCCCTACCACCTCCTCCCTGATGGGTGGGTGCAGTGGCTTATAAGGTCACTGCACCCGCCAGGAACTTCTCCGGCCACTGCCTGGAGTTAGGTAGAGTGGGTCATCAGATGTGATGACGTGCTCTACCACAGTCAAGGGTAGGTTTCCCCGGACCGTGGCAGGGCTTAATCCAGGATGTGCGCTGGCAGGGAGCCCAGCCTGGTTAGTCCTGCCACAGTCCGGGGAGGACTCTGTTCCCACCCGTGTTATACATCTGGTGGGCAGGAGCAGACATGACACCACCACCAATGGCCACGCTGGGGTAAGCATGGCCAGGGCAGTGGTGTCACATTTGAAAATACCCCAAGTGTAAGTGCAAGTGTAACCAAGTGTGGTAACCAAATGTGACACCAAAGTGGTGGTTGGCAAGGGTGTGCCATTTGTGCTCATTTTTTAAGTGAATAAAACCAATGGAGCCCCATACATTTTAGTAACTGAAGCCCTGAAAACAAATGAACAAGCAAATAACATTTGTTTGCATTCATTTTTGGTTTTATATAAAAAAGAATTCAAAAAAATTAAAAATCAAAGCGTGTGGGCAAAAATGGCCGCTGGACCATGTGCAAAATGGCCACTGTATATGATCAGGCTGGTGGCCTTTTTCTAAAATTCTGATCACACTACTGCCACTATTTTGGAAAAGGAGGTGCATGTGCAGAATGAACCAACAGCTATTTTGTACATACATTATGATATTTTTTTAAAAAAAATGTTATTTTTACTATGTTTTAATACGAATTCTGTTACAAAAATGAATGGCGTTTCATTCCATGAAAACGAATTGATTTTTAAAAAACAAAAATGAATGTGGTCCCTTCTTCACACCCTTAGTGATTGGTTATCATTCACCAATCTCCCAGCACTGGGATAGCTTGCACCACGTGCCTACTCTGCTAGAGAGTCTTCTCCATTCACAGTCTTCAGCGGACTGTGAGTTTGGGGCCAACTATTCTTATAGTCACACAGGTGGAGGGAGTTCAGAATGACAGATAGGCTAGTCTAAAAGTACTGTAGCCTGTTGCATCAAAACCAGGTTTTCTAAAATGTCCAGTCTTGTGGGCTCCACAAACTTTATTAGACTGGGACTGTTTTTGTTTTGGGTGAGGAGTAGGGCTGGAACTCGTCCTCGTGTTTTCGCTAAATCTCAGTGAAAATCAGCTTCTCACTGGAATTTGTGAATAACTTCATTCTCACTAACTTCATTCTCACTAACATTCTCACAATGAATTTGCACTAACTTCATTCTCACATGAAGTTAGTGCAGCCAAAAACTGGCAGTACACACGCACAAATGGATGCCGCAGCCATTTCTACACATGTGCCGCTCCTGGTGGCCATTTTGCACATGCAAAGAGTGTTTTAAGGGCAACTAGAATCTTGCAAGATTCTCAAGAACCCTCAAAAACACTCAGTACATGCGCAAAATGGTCACCAGGGGAAGTGCATGCATGGAAATGTTTGTGGTGGCTATTTGGCGCATGTGCTTTTGCGATTTTTGATAATCTCATGAAATTCCCAATAATCTTGGTGAAATGAACAATCTTGTGTGTTCTCGCGAGAACACAAGGGATTCTTGTTTCACGAATAGTGAGGAAGGAGGTTGAAACATGAGCACGCCACTAAGCTCTCTTCAACTTGGATTGTAGGTGGCACATATAGCAAGGTGCTATCTCTATCCACTTGCAAGAGCCCCATCCATGACTGGAAAGAGTTCCCTAAAATTCCAGACATTTTCGTTTGTCTCTGTTACCCGCATTTTACAGAAAGGAAACTGAGGCACCAAGACCTTAAAGTGACTTTCTCAAGGTCACAGTACACAGCTAGAACAAACTGAGTGATCTAGCTATCCTTTTCCTTCCTTTTCCTTCCTTCCACCCTATTCCTAGGACTCAAGGCCAGTTTCAATATATACATAAACAAATATTATGGAGTGGCAGTAGCAGCTCCATTAAGCTAAGGTGTGTGGTACTTTCAATGCAAAGCCCCCTTTGCTTTGCATTGGAATTTTCAGGCACTGTGCCTCCAGATGGCAACCTTTTTTTGTTGCTGGGCCTCCTGACATTGCTGGAGGGAATCCTGAGGGATGCCCCTGCTCAAAAAATCAGCCTCTATGTCTAGTTTCTGTAGGGAGAAGTTGGGGCTGCTTGGTTGCTTGGTTTAAAAATTACAAGTCCCTGAAAATGCCATTTTCTCCAATGGCACAGGGCTTAATGCAACACATGTGCGGTGTGTGCTTGTTGTGTTTGGACTCCAGTGTAAACAACGGTGTGTGCTGGTGTGCTTGTCTCCTGATTGGTTGTTTGGCACTGAATGCTAACAGGATAACCCCCTCCCACTCCTGACTATTGGGGGGGTACCCCAATATCCACCATTCCTTAACTTGAGGGGCAATTCGCTTAATTTCTTAAACTGGGGTCCCTGAATGTCCCAAAGATCTGTCGGATGACAGATGCGCGCTACAGACAGTTTACGATACCCTCCCCAAAAGTGAAGAAAGGGAAGGAGATAAATAGCCAATAAAAACTAAAAGGGTTTATTTAAGTACATAGATAACATAGGGAAACACAGCCCCGGTCTGGCTGGTGGGATCAAAGGAAAAACACAAGCAGCGGCAGGGAAAATGAAAGTGAGGTGGGGACCGGGGGTGGAAGATACGGGAGAGAGAGAGAGAGAGAGAGAGAGAGAGAGAGAGAGAGAGAGAATGAGCGGGGGAGTCTGGACCTGAGGTTACCTTTCCTTTCCTGTGGAAAAAGGGGGCAGACAGCCTGAGGATCCAGCGAAGTTCGTGGGGGTTGAGAAGAAGGGCAGACCTAAGTCTGGGTGATCTCTTAAGATACAGACATGCACAGGGAAACCTGCACGTGACCGCATCCAAAACCCTCTCCGTTTGCATGGGGGAAGCAAGGGGCAGTTAAAGGGTTCAGGATAAAAGATTTGGGATAGGCCCAAGGGAGTTACAAAGGACACACAGGGAGGACAAAGGGACACAAATGACCCATCGGGGCATATCTGGATGAGTTTCTAATTGAGACAAAAGGAAAGATGCATATGTGAACCATGGGTACAAAAGGGGACTCCAGGTGGGTGATTAGGTGTCACAAAAGGGAAGAGACCTAGGGGAGCCATGGGAAACACACACACAATGGACACATCTGGGCATGAATGGGGAGAGGACATTCCGGTGATCTGGGAGGAGTTGTGAGAGGGACCCAAGGTTAATGGCTGCACCTGGGTTTCTGTGCTTAGGAGGGAGGAGAGGTAGGGGATACTAACATTTGATGTCTATGAGGCGGTTGCTAGTCTGGGTTCTATTCACCAGTGGTTTCTCAAAACAGAGAACGCCCTTTCTTAATGGTCCTGTACTTACTGAGGGCGATCTCCCCTTAATCACCGCCTTCCTGGATGAGGCTGGTATCCACCTGGGTGAACTCCCTTTTCCTAGGTCCCATGGTGGCTGGGCCCGATCCTTGCTCTGACTTCTTTGGGGGGGGGGGAATCCTGAGTCCAATCCCCACCGGCCCATGCCCTTTGCCAAGCATGGGGAGGGCTGCTCTAACACTGAATGTCTCCATATTGGTTGATTTATTGTCTGCTATCACACGTGCAGTGCTTTTTCTGGTGGCCAGAAGCAGTCTTTGAAATAGAAAAATGACAGGACCATCAGAGAGCAGGTATACACTTACCTCCAGAGCATAAAATAGGAAGCTGTTGTTCCTCCCAGGCTCAGCTGATAGTCTAGAGAGGAATGTAAGAAATCCTGGGGGGCTCAGTCAGCTGGGAAGTGAAATGAACAAGAGCAGCAGACTGCCGCTGAGGAGTGAAATAGACCCTGATCTGTGGCAGGGAACAGTGAACAGATCCAGCCCCCCCTCCAGCAAGATCCTCCCTCCGCCTGACACCTATCAGGGGCAGCAACAGTCTGTGAGCTTACAGCTACATGTGACTTAAATCTGAGTTTATACTCTCATCTAAACTTGAGGCCCTAACCAAAGAGTGCGCCCCCCAGGGTTAAAAAAAGAGCTTGAAGGGAATGAGCAGAGCAGCAGCAAGGCAGATCAACCCTTGGGGAGAAAAAGGTGGCTTTCCCCAAGCACCTGCCCTAAGGAAGTCACCCATCACCCACTTGCATCCTGCCAGCTGGGGGTCAAGGAAATGCTTGCGTTGAAAGTAATGCGGTAGCCAGATGTTTTAACTATCCATTGGGATGCGTTTCCTTGCCCCACAGTCAGCAAGATACTCTCACGGGTTGGAGGTCCACACCCCCACTTTACGGGGTTTGAGTGACTTAGTTTCCCTCGCTCACAGCCCACTTGAATCAGTTTTTCTCTCTGGTTGATTCAAGCCTGCAGCAGGGACAACCCCTTTGTCACCCAAAGGCCCGAAACTTCTTGTTTACAAACTCTTTCTCTCTGGGGTCCCCAGTGTTTAGGCACTGGTGCTCAGCGTGTTTCCAATGTTAGACACAGACACTTCTTCATAAAGATAAGAAGTTAGTTTATTGATTTACATAAGCAAGATAGTTGACACAGAGTGGTAACTAGAAACTAAAGGTAAATATAACGCATTCCTAATCTCTACTAGTTGAGTTCCTAGATAAGCATTTTATCCTATGAAAATCCATTAGATCTGGTTCCTCCTCAGCCACAGATGTAGGTGACTGGGTGCTGGTTCTTAGAGTTGCTAGAAAGCAAAAGTCCTGGTCTCAATTCATAGTTCCAACAACCTTCTTGTTGGCAGGCTCCAGGATGCAGATGTGATAGCTCCAGGTGGCTCTCTCCAAGAGGTAGTGAAGATGGCTTACTGGCCATCGCTTAAATACCCATTCTGAGTCCTTTGTTTTAGTTTTCCCGCCTTGGAGCCTGTGTGTTTCCTCACGTAGGCAACCCAGGCAAACAGGACTGTCAATTTGCATCTCCACAGGTCTGTCTAGTTGTGGGGGAATCCACAATCTTTTATCTCTTTGCATTTCCTGGAGTTTTGTCAGTGTCACAATACCTGATTTCGAGTTCTACAGGTCTCAGTTGTAACATTACATACATGTTGAACCTTTTGCTTTACTAGACTTGTAGCCTACATGTAGACCAGTATCACACATGTGTGACCCTATGTTCCTTCATCACAGATACTAGAGGGTGTTGGGTGACTTCCCCAGGGCAGCTGCTTGGGGAAGGAAACAATCCAATTCCCAATGATGCAATCAGGAAATATTTTTTCCCGTTTATACCTCTTTTTACCTTTCTGTTTTTGAAAAGGTTTTTGAGGATAAAGGCTGTTTCCCCCCCCCCCCTTCCTCTGAAGAAGTAACCAACAAGGGGGGGGGGATGGAAAACTATATCTGTGTCATGTAGTATCTATAATCTGTCATGTATATATTTATCACACAGGGGTGGCTGGTGGGTTTTGAGGTTGGAGGGGCAGTAAGGCCGGTCTGCCAGCGGTAAAGCTGCAGGTGGACCTGCGAGCCTAGGGGCAGAGCCAGGGCAACGGTGGGTGGAGCCATGGCAATGGTTGGCAAGACACACACACACACACAACAGACACGCAGCAGAGGGCAAGAATACTGCTTCAGAAAGAAGGAACTTGCTGCATGTATGATGGAGCACAGCACAGTCACCCCTAACACAGTCCACCTCAGAATCACCTCCCTGCACCCCAAACCCTTCAACACCCAAGAACAGTCAGCCCCCAGCACCCCAGTAGAGCCACTCCAAGCACCCCCAGCATCCAAGTCCCTCAGCTTCCTAGCACAGTCACCACCAGCACCCCTCCTTGCACCTTAAAACCCTCATCCCCCCAGTACAGCCTCACCTCCCTGCACCCCAAACCCCTCAACCCCCAGCACAGTCACATCCAGCATCACCTCCCTGCACCCTAAACCCCTCATCCCCCAGCACAGCCAGCCCCCAGAACCTCACCCCACACCACAGTCAGCCCCCAGAACCTCACCCCACATCCCAAGTCCCCCAGCACCCCAGTACAGCCACCCCAAGAACCCCCAGCATCACCTCCCTGCACCCCAAACCCCACAGCCCCCCAGTACCACCTGCTTGCACCCCAAAACCCTCATCCCCTCAGCACAGCATCACCTCCCTGCACCCCAACCCCTCAACCTCCAGCACAGTCACCACCAGCATCACCTCCCTGTACCCCAAACCCCTCCACCCTATCACTGTCACCCCCAGCATCACCTCCCTGCACCCAAGCCCCCAGCATGGCCTCCCTGAACCCCAGTCCCTCAGCATTCCAGCACAGCTACCCCAAGCACCCCCTACCTGCACCCCAAATTCCTCTGCACCCCCCTCCAGCCCCACATCCCCCATCTGTCTCCACACACACACACACACACACACCACAAACCAGAAAAAGCACATGGCTAGCAGGGGTCTGGACATGCTTGTTGCTGCAACCTTCACAGAAAAAAATCATACTCAAGCAGAAAAACCATCCATTGCAGTAAAAGTCCCCCCTCCCCCCCCCCAGGGTGGGGAAGGATTGAAGAAGACAAAAGATTAAAAGCACAAGCAAGCAAACAAACAATGCACAGATCAGGGCAGGGGATTTGCTTTTTCAAAACTTACCAGGTTTCTGAAAGGATGAGACCTCCTGATCATTCTCTAGTCTCACTCTGATCTCTTCCCCTTCCCCTCTAGTGAACCTAGAGGAAGGAGAAGGGAAGAATCAGCTCTTCCCACCCCCTCCTCCCACTCTGGTAGAGGGGAGGCCAGGGGGAGAAAAAGGAGCTATGAGGTGGCCAGGCATTTTGAAAAAGAGCCTGGACATGCTCCCTAGGCCTTGTTGATTGGCTGGGTTTCTCCATAGGAACCCAGTCAAGAAGCACATGGTACCTCCCCCATTCCCTCCCCAATCCCCCAGAAAGCAGTGCGTTTCTGGGCCGACGCCCAGCACATGCTTTCTGAGGGCTTGGGAGACATTCTCTAAGTCCCCGCCTCCCTTTAGCTCTCTGGGCAGTGAGTGGAAAGCTAGAGGGAGGGGGTAGCAGTGCAGCAGGAGGAGGATTGACTCCCCTCCGCCTCCTCCCTTTGCAGAGTTCTGTCGCTGCAGGGTTTGTTTACATATGACTTATCCTGCTCTCTAGGAGGAGAGATACAATGTAAACAAAGCCTGAGACAAGCAGGGAAATTGACTGCGCTGACACTGGATCAGCTGAGGAGCAGCTTCTGGCTCCCCAGCAAGCATGGGGTGACCCCTGAGGGACTTGGGAGGTTTGGGGGGGGGGACGCTTGCCTCAACACCCTGAGGGAGGGGCCACCCCTGGTATCACATTAAGCAAAAGACATACATACCGACACACTTATAGATTGAAGTGGTTTCAATAATATGAATGCAGTAATGTATACGATATATGTGTATGCAACATAGCAACTACACAAAAACCGGAGGAAATTCCTATCCAAAAAAACCCTATTGGGTTAAGTAGATAAGTTAAGGCACTTATTTCATGTAAACTGGTTGGACTACAAAGATGTTAAAGGGTTTTTGGGGTAGTTGGAAAAGGCTGGGTAAGGGTTTATTTGGTAGGATAATTGTATTCCTTCCCAAAGGATTGTTTGGGTTGGTTGGAAAGAGTAGAATAGGGGGTGGGGGGTTGGTAGGAAAGGGTTCTTTGCATTGGATAGGGTTTTTTGGGTAGGGTTGGGGTTTTTTGGGTAGGAAAGCACCTTAACTTATCGGCTTAACCCAATAGGGTGTTTTTTTGTTGGTAGGAATATACTTTAAAAGTACCCAGAAATAAAACCAATCAAAATGTCTTGTCTCAGACCTCCCCAAACTATATCCCCCACTTACAAAATGCCTGAACAAATAAAGAGACTTACCTTGCAACTGGAAGATAAGAAGACTCAAGCTTAGATGAACTTCCAGGGGGAGAGTGTTCAATAATGATGGGACAGCCACTGAGAACTCCTTTCTGTTTGCTCTTGCTGTACAAACCTTAGGGGCAGTTGATATGTGCATTGTGCAAGAGGTTGCTCCTGGCTGACCTGTAAGGCTGTGATCGGATATAAGGGACTCTTAGAGGTGGGTGGTGGGATATGAGGAACACTTAGAGGGGAGCTAAAGAGTTCCCCCCACATACTCACTGGGTGACCTTGGGCAACTCACAATCTCTTGGCCTCAGTTACTAGAGGTGTGCACCGGGGACCCATGTCATTTTTTTTTGTTTCTCATTTTTCCTTTTTAAATATTTCATTTTCATTTTCATAAATATCAAAATTTCATTTTCGTTTTTTGTTTTGCTTTTGCTTTCCATTGGTTTGAATGGAAAACACATTATTGGCTTAATCTTTTTTATTTTTCAGTATATTTGGATAGATCTTGGAGGGATGTATTAAATGTTCTAAATTGCAAAAAGATTGAATAAAGGAATCTGATTTTATAAGTAGTTGAATTATGTTATTTTGCAAATATCTTTATATACATTCCTGGCTGTAGCTTCTTTGTATTCCATCTTATGTGAATGGAATTTGGCAAGATTATTCCCCTCCATAGGTTTACCATCTCTGCCAACTTTCAGAAGGATTTGATAAAGGGTCCTGGTGGTATAAGCAATGAACATATAAATGTATGTCTGACTGTAACATCTTTGTAGTCCAATCAGTGTACATGAAATTTGCTAGTGCTGTATCTAATACCTTCAGGATAATCTTTTCTAAATATAGGAAAGATGTGATAAAAGGTCACAATTTTATATGCCTGCAGAGCATATGCAGAGATTGAGCCAATGTCAGAGATTCTCTTACATGTCACTGTGGTATAAGATCGGTTTGTGATGCCGCAGAAATGTCAATGAAATATCCTCATTCTGTGCTGTGACCATCCCAACTTCTGTCCCCCACTTGTTACTGGGGAATCAGAAACATCTGTTTTGGAAATTTCCAATAGAGATTATCTTATGTCCTCTGTCACAGTGCTGAAGGACATGATTGTGATGATATTGGCTAGTCTGGATGTGTAAACTCTGTCTCCTGATTGCTGGTATACTATCCCCAAATTCCCAGTTATGTCCCTTCTATGCCTGCTTCAGGGCCATCTTCTATGCCTGCCTTGAAGCGACCACCGATTAGTCCTGTAAAGGTGGAAGCATGCAGTAATTGGCCAGTGAATGTGTCTGTCAGTCTATTGGATTGCTCCCCATCCTCCGTCCTACAGCCTCCCTCCCCCTGCAATGCCAGATGTCTGCCTCTGACTGGCACTGCATGTGCTTCTATTTATCTGAATAATAGTCTTCAAGGGGACAACTTAAATTGCTTATAAAATTGGGGCCCTTTATCAAATTGTTCTGTTGTTTGGCCGAGATGACAGGGAAGGTGTGAGATACATTCCTGCCAAATATCTTGTAAACATGATGGAATAGACAAATGTTACAGCTGGAAATGCATTTTCAAGTTAGTTTATTATAACATCAGGACCCTTTGTCCAATATTTTTGAAACATAACCTTCCCAGGTTTCATGTAAATTGCATGGAAAATAAAGAAGTTGTAGGCTGGAATGTATATGCAGATTTTCTTAAATTCCCAACATTCAATTGTTTATAAATTTGGTTCTCTTTATCCAATCCTGCCAAACTTTGGTATACATAGTGCTCTCCATTGGCGGAACAATTTCTCCAAGTTTCATCAGAATGAAATAAGAAACAAAAAACATATAGCTAGAAATACGTTTTTCCGTTTCCCCCCCAGTATTTCGAAAACTAAAACTTGTTTTGATTTTTGTTTTCATTATTATAATTTTTCTTTTTTGTTATTACAATAACAAAAAAGAAAATGTAAATTTTTGTTTTTGTTTTCATAATAGTGAAAATTAATTGCACCCATCTGTAAAATGGGATTATGTGTGTGTGTGTGTGTCTGTCCCTGTGTTCCCTTCACTCTTGTCTATTTTAGATTATAAACCCACTGGGCAGGGACTTGTCTCCGAAAACCTGTGATTCTAAAGCACTGCATATGCCTAGTAACACTATTGAAATTATAAGTAGTAGTAGGTGGTACCAACAGAGATTAAAAGTGTAAATCATTGTGTCATTCATTCAGGTACTCTGGTCCCCCACAACCAAGTGCCCTGCCCTCATAAATCATTTTGTATGTCCTGGTAACCATTGGCATCTTGAATGGCGATGCGGATATTGAGCAAAAACAAAGCTAATCTCCCTAACATATTTTAATAATAATTCTTTGTCAGGCCATGTGTTAAATAAAAAATGATCCTTGCCAATGTATTAGTCCTGAGAAGGAGGTTTTGGTAATGTAGCTGTGTAAAAACTAAGACATTCATCTTCAAATGGGAAAGAAAGTGACAGGATTAGAGGACCAGTTAGAATAATTCCAGTGGAATGAAATACAGTTTACGGTAACAGCTAACACAATCGCCTCAATCTAATATGATTTAAGCCCAGCTAGAAATAATTCTCTAATTACTGTGCCAATTGATTTAGTTAAAAAGCTTTCTGCAACTTAGTTGCAATGTCAAAATGGGAAAGGGGTTTGGGAGCTGTTAACAGATAAGGGATTTTTGTGGCAAAATAAATGATTAGCAGGTAAAGAGGGAGCCTTTTAAGAATGAGTCAAAGAGAGTTTTGCCATCAATGGACCACGAGGTGCACATTGTACACCCAGGGAAGTCTGTTGACAGAGTCAACCATTCCATTTTGTTTGACCTGTGAATCTGTCCTCAAGTGACAATTCAATAACGTGAAAGAGAGAATAAATACGCGCATAGCCCAGGCTGAATTTAACTGGTGAGAGGTTCCAAGATAACCCAGTTCTTAGGGGCCTTGCCTAGAGCTGAAACAAGTACCCACAAAAAATGGGTATATGCACTGAATTTGTGGTACCCATTTTTCGATACGAAAACTTTAAGTACTTTTCGGTACCCTAAATGTTATTCGATCAGGTTACCCAAATTATTGGAATACTGGTCCAAGAATGTCAACTTCTAGTCTCATATTTCTGGGATTTTTGTTTGTATTTTTTTGAGTTTAGGTTTAGTTTCCGAGTTAGCTCATTTTATTGCCATACTTTGCTTCAATTGCTTCAACTGCCTGTGTCTTCTCCAGTGAGAAGTAAAGATGGATTGGGTATGAGGGTAGGGGTAAAGTAGAGAGTAGGGATGTGTGAACGTGGTTCAGGGATTTGGCATTTGGCCTGAACTAGCCCGTTTGAGAACACCCCGAACCTGAACTGACCCCCGCCTGAACCGACCGAACAAAGTTCGGGTTCCGAACCCATTCGGGCAGGGGGTGGGGGACAGGGGTGAACCCAGTTTTCCTTCCCCCTTGCAGGCTGCATGGATGGAAGGGACGCCGGGGCTCACCTCCCCCCCCACATGACCCGGAAGGCCTAGTAGAGGCCTTAAGCACTCCAGAGCGCCGCTGGACCCAGACCCGCCGATGCTACCGCTGCCAACGCTTGACCCAGGGCCAGAGCTTGACCTACCTGGTGGTGCCAGGGCTCCAGCCCTGGGTCTGGCAGCGGTGGCGGCAGCGGGTCCGGCAGCACTCCCAAGTGCTTCAGGCCTGGGCGGGGGGGGGGGGGGGGGGAGTCCCAGCGCCCCTTCCATCCACGCAGCTTGGAGGGGGGGAAGGAAAAATGGGTTCCCTCCTGTCCCCCGCCCCCTGCTCGAATGGGTTCAGCCCCCCTGAACAGGTTTGGGCCAAACAACCAGAACCCAAATGATTTTGTGGGGGCTGAACCCCAAACGGGCCAAACACTGAACCCCCACTGTTCGCACAGTCCTAGTAGAGAGTAGTGGCAGAAGGGATGCCACCTCATTTGTTTTTGTTTCCCCTTTCATTTTTGTTTTTAAAAGTTTATTTTATTTATATATTTATTTATTTTAATATCTTTTACCCCACTCCTCCTGCCAAAGGAAGGCTTACAGTATAAAAAAATTAAAACAGTATAAATATAAAAATAGCATATATATAAAACAAACATAGTCATAATGTGGGATGTAAAAATAATCACTCCCCCCAAAACCTAACCCCCTGCCAAGCCCCAAACTTCACCCATCTTCCTCTGTGAAAGCCTGGAGGAACAGCCAAGTCTTACACTGACGATGGAAGGTAGGATGGAAATTCATTTTGTTTTGTTTTTATTTTGTTTAAAACTCTTTTTTTTTCATTTTACATTTGGTTTTCCATTGAAGTCAATGGGAATCACTTGGCAGGGCTTCCATGCCTGATTCAAGGTGCTGGTTTTAACCTATAAAGCCCTACACGGTCTGGGTCCCACTTATCTGAAAAACCGCCTCACCTTCTGGGTTCTAGGGCGACCCCTGCAGTTGTCCAGGAACGCCCTCCTGGAGGTCTTGCATTTTCAGCTCGTCCATACAGACAGGAGGGCATTCTCAGTGGCCCCACAGTCACTTTGGAATGCCCTCCTGGAAGGCAGAGATCCGCCTCAGCCCAAATCTCCTTGCCTTCCGGTGAAGTTGTAAGACCTGGCTCTTCTGCCAGTCATTTGGCGGGGGA
Source organism: Sphenodon punctatus (assembly GCA_003113815.1). Taxonomy (NCBI): domain Eukaryota; kingdom Metazoa; phylum Chordata; class Lepidosauria; order Sphenodontia; family Sphenodontidae; genus Sphenodon; species Sphenodon punctatus. Next base: position 7,237,057 of record QEPC01010034.1, on the reverse strand, counting down.
GGGGTGGGATGGGATAGGGTATTAAATTGGGGGTTCTGCTCAAATTGTTTTAAATTTTAAAGCTATTAATTTTTATGCTTTGTTTTACTGTTGTTATGTATGTGTTTCTACTGTTGTTGTTTAATTTTGCATTCTGATTATATTGTGAGCCACATTGTGCAAGAGGGGCATGACAGAAATGATTGAAATAAATAAATAAATAAATAAATAAATAAATAAATAATTTAAATAACAATTTTACTATCCTATGACACTTTTCCTTCCTCCAAACTTGACAGACTTCCCCAGGGGGGCAGAAATATCAGAGACAGACTGACACACAGCAGACAGGCAGAAAACAGAGCTAGCAGGCAGCAGGCGCCAGGCACTCAAATTGTGGACACTAGAATAGGAGGAGATAGTGGTGCCCAAAGTCTGACAAGGATTCAGGCTGCATAGAGTGTCCCCAGGAGGCAGAATATCAGACAGAGACTGGCAGGCAGCAGGCGGGCACTGAGACATAGCAGGGACTGACAAAGGAGACATGCTGTCCAAAGTCTGTTGGGCTTCAACTTTCAGAGAATGCCCCAGGGGGGCAGGAGATATGTGTGTGAGAGAGAGAGACATTGGGTAATTTCAGACATTCCAAAAACGCCTTTCACCACAGTAAACCCCAGTGGATTCCCTGTGGTGGTGGTGTTCTCATGAACGTCTGTTTGAGCCCCGCCAGATGTTCACCACAGTGAATCTCTGGCAGAGGTCAAATTAACCACAGTTCTGGACCTCCGGCCGGCCAGAGGTCTAGAACTGTGGTTAGATTGTCCATGATATGGGATGGGCCAAAAGTAACATGTTTTACCTTTGGCTCATCCCAGATCGTGGCCCCGACCGCGATACGGGATCGGGTGCAGTGGCCGCATTTGCCACTGCGCCCACCCCTCTCCCCAAGGGCGGGCAGTGGAGAGAGCGGGTGGGGGGGCGTGCAGCCCCACATCACACCATGCAGCCCCGACGCCTCCCTGATTCCCCACAGAGATGGACCCGGCACATCTGAAGGATGGCTGGCTTCATCATGGACCGGGATCTGAGAGAGATCTCAGTCCGGGCCTCCAGGCCTGTCACATCTGAAAATACCTATTCAGGCAGCAGCATAAGCAGTAGCAGCAAGAGTCAGGCAGAGGAGCAACAGGCAATAGAGGGTGCAGAAGGAACCTCATTCATTTTCATTCCCCCTTTCATTTTCATTTTTAAAAGTTCATTCATATTCATTTTCATTCAATTCCTAATTCATTCGTTTTCATTTCCTAGTTACTAAAACAAATGGGGTTTCATTCGTTTTAGTAACTAAACAGAACGAAAATTAATTGCACACCCCTAGTAGTCACCTGCTAGGCCTAGCGTCCCATAAACTATGAGGAGAGGTGGTTGCAGACCAGGACTAGGGTAACACATTCTCATGTTAATGACTAGATAAGGCATAGAGACCCTCTGCTGCATTGGCCAAGTCCAGCACGTGGGAGGGGTGTGCAATTCATTTTTGGTTTTTTACTTACTAAAACAAATGGAATCCCCCAAAATATGAAAACGATAGGTCAGGAAAACAAAAACAGCTGAAAATGAAGAAAAAAAGAATCCATTTTCATTATAAATATAAATAAATGAAAAATATATTATTATTATTATTTTAAAAACACCCTACCTTCTAGCACAGGGACAGTGAGCTAAGGGGGAAGGGATCAGAGTTGAAGTCCGTGCACTTGAGGATAGGAGGTGATGGATACATGGTGTAGTTCCACGATCTTGACTCTCCCCCTTCTTCTCCCATCTGAAGAGCGCGCGCACACACGCATGCCCTAGCTGAGTTGGTGTCAGAGGTGGTCTTGCAGTCTCCAAGGACCTTAGTCCTGGGGGATTTCAACATTCAACAACGGCGGAACTGTAAGACCTGGCTGTTTGCCCAGGCCTTTGGGAGGGAGGGGAGGGGGGGTGATTTTTAATCCCCCACCTATATATTTATTTATACCACCCTGTCTTATTAATATGTTTTATATTTGTATTTTAAATATTTTAAACTGTTTTTATTGTTGTTAACCGCCCCGAGCTGCTGTGCAGGATGGGGCGGTATAGAAATCTATTAAATAAATAAATAAATAAATAAATAAACATTCATACTGACACCAACCTTGGGGGAGTGGAGTGTGAGTTCATGGCGGCCATGGCAAACAAGGGACTGTCTCAGAAAACTGTGGGCCTGACGCATGATGGAGGATCTACCCTTGACCGTCACCTAATATTCTGCACTGGCTTTGAAGCGGGGGATCCGGTGGTGGGGGATGTATCCACTAGACTCTTGTCATAGATGAATCATTATCTCGTCTGGACCGATCTCCTGGCACATGTCTGCCCCCGGAGAGGTGTAGGACCAGTTCAGTTGGTCTGCCCCCAGAGACTTATAGAACCAGAGAGGTTCCAGAATGCCCTAGAGGAATTATTTCCTGATCCAATGACCATTCACTCAATGACCTCATTGTCTTTTGGAACAACTTGTTGACTGAGGTCATTGACCCAACGGCTCCCAGGTGTCTGTTTCCGGAATGTCGATGATGCAGATCCCCTTGGTTTACAGAGGACCTGTGCTGGATGAAGTAGGAAGGATGGCAATTGCAGCGATGGTGGCGCTGGACTCCGATTATGACATAAAGCTAGTTTAAAAGCTTATGCTGTGGTGGTGCAGGCAGCAAAGAAAGAGTTCTTTGCTGCCCTCATAGCATCTGCAAAGTCACGTCCAGTGGTGCTTTTCCGGGTAGTGCAGCAACTGGTGAGTCCCGCCTCTCTCCACCAGGAACTGGATTATTCTAGTCTCTAACCTTCCCTTTTTTGGAAGGTTATTGAATGAGTGGTGGCTCGGCAGCTTCAGGGGCAACTAGATTGGGTCAGTTTTCTTGATACCTTGCAGTCTGGTTTTTGCCCAGGGTTTGGCATGGAGACTGCACTTGTGGCTTTGGTTGATGACATGCACCATGAATTAGACCAGGGCAGATCTTCTATTTTAATTTTGCCCCACCCAGTACTCCAGCAGTTGTTTTAAGGGCACAGTGTGGGCTCCCCCCAGTTAGAGAGAGAATCTGGCAAGGAGCCTTTACTTATTGGCTCAAGCTAGTTTTTAAGCTTGCAGCCCCTCTTTCAGTGAGTGCCATTGAAGACAAATTTAGGAATCCCTGGGTTATCCGGGTCGAGGCCAAACTGAAATCTCTGGGCATAGATCCCAGGGCGTTGGAGGCCCTCGGGCTCAAGGAAAGGTTGATATCAATTAGATTATCTGATATCACTCGACAGGAGGAGAGTGCTGCTCTGGGAGAAATTAGAGTGTTGGGTCCTTATGATCTGGTGTCCAATAAGTTGCAGACTCCAATGCCTTATTTGGAGCATAGCTTCCCAGCCAAACTCAGGCGACCCTTCATGCTTGCAAGATTCAACATGTTTCCATCCGCTATTAGTGAAGGTTGCTATAAGGGTATTCCTATGGCGGAACGTGTTTGCCATTGTGATCAGCGATCCATTGAATCCTTGGAACATATGATTCTTGATTGCCCTTATTATACCTTATGGCGGGGAAAATATGTGTATCCTCTGACCGCAAATATCCTAGGAAGAGGCGTATGTTCAGTAGTCAAATATTTATTGGAGGATCGTGATGTGACTGTCTCCACCAAAATAGCTACGTTTCTTTGGGAAATTTATGTTAATAAATTTAGGGAGAAGTCGTCCCCCATTTAAATTAAGGGGTGGGGGTTTGTCTCCCCCACCCTGGCTGTTAAGATAAACTTGATTACTGTGTATAAGGATTTGAGTGTATTACTATTGCTAATTATTACTCCGCCATTGGCGGGGGCCTTATTTACTTCTGTTTTATTATGGTATTTATTATTCATTATGCATTATTACTGTGTATTATTGATGTATTTTATTTGGGGAGTTATCGCCCTTTTTGCAATGACTGTATTGTCACGCAATAAATGTATTTATTATTATTATTATTATTATTTTAATTCTATTCGATCTCTCGGCTACATTTGATATCATTGACCATAAGATGTTGGTGGCTCGGCTGCGGGATTGGGCCGCGGTGGGTGGAATTGTTCTTGAATGGTTCCGGTTGTTCCTGGCCGGGAGAACTCAGTGTGTGGTTCTCGGGGAATGTACTTCATCTCCCCGGGACTTCATGTGTGGCATCCCGCAGGGTTATATTCTGTTCCCCCTCCTGTTCAACGTGTCTATGCAGCCTTTGGACTTGATTGTGAGAGGGTTTGGCGTGTGTTATCAATGTTATCAGTACGCCAATGACACACAACTCTACCACTCTTTTTCTGCAGACCCAGACTTGGCAGTCTCGGTGCTTACCCAGTACTTGGTGGCTGTGGGGGACTGGATGGAGGGTGAGCTGTCTGAAGTTGAATCCCAACAAGTCGGAGGTGATGTTGATGGGTAGGTCTGGTGTGTGTGTGTGTGTGTGTGTGTGTGTGTGTGTGCGTGTGTGTGTGTGTGTGTGTGTGTGTGTGATCATTGATGGGGTCTTCCTCCCTTTAGCCACACAGGTCCATAGTCTGGGGGTGCTCCTTGACTCACAGCTCCACCTGGATCTCCAGGTGGAGGCTGTGGCGAGGGGAGCATTTTGCCAATTATATCTGGTACAATGGGTGCGGCCATATGTTTCAGACTCGGATCTGTCCACTATCATTCATGCCTTTATTACCTCTAGACTAGACTACTGTAATGCACTCTATGTGAGGCTGCCCTTGAGGATGGTCCGGAGGTTGCAGCTGGTGCCGAATGTGGCGGCCCATCTCTTAATGGGTTGCTGCGAACACATTACACTAGTGCTCCGTTCTCTGCACTGACTGCCTATTATCTTCCAAACCCAATTCAAGGTGCTGATAATGACCTATAAAGTCCCAAATGGCCTGGACCCAGCTTACCTGCAGAACCGCTTTAGGACCTGGATTGCATTGCGGCCCCTGAGGTTGGCCGGGGACGTCTGACTCAAAGTCCTCCGAGTTGCCCGTGTGGCAATGATGGGGAGGGCGTTATTGGTGGCCGCTCCCAGACTGTGGAATTCTCTCTTGATGGAAACCCACCTGGCCCCGGACCTTCCCTGTTTCCAAAGACAATGTAAGACCTGGCTGTTCCACCATGCCTTTGGAGAGGGAGTTGGGGAGGGTGAGGGGGGGAGGGGGGAGGGTTCTGCCCTTTTAATTTATTTAGTTTAAAAATTGTGAAATAAATAAATAAATAAACAAACAAAACCAAATAAATAGATTAGATAAAATTCTCACCCAATCCACACAGTTTATGCTAATTTTCACAGTGGCCCATGGGAGGAAAAGGTCCCCACATCTGGAATTTTCTGGAGTGTGCATTTGCTGTACACCCTCCACATACAGATGATATGCAGGATTCCTAGTTTTCTCTTTGCAATGGAAAAGAAGAGAAAAACTGAGATTTTTCCTTTTTCCGGAGAAAAACTGATTTTGTCTTTTTCTAGAGAATTTTACAGAAACGGCAAAAACTTATAGGATTTGGAGAAGTACACAGCGATCACCGGGCAGCAAGGATGCAGAATGAAGCTGAGGGGAAGCAGCCTGAAGGCATGTGCTAGGGATGGGGGGGGGGCTATGCATTTGGGGGGGTGCCAGAGACCTCCTGTGGTTGGAGAGGGCAGGTGGACTATGAATTGAGGCAGTCAGGTCTTCTGGACCTCTGGAAGAGGGGACAGGAGGGGGGGGGGCTAACTGGGCTCACAACAGCTTTCCCAAATTAACTAGCATTTACATTTAATCACAGAAAATATGCTTTTAAATATTTGAAGACTGCTGTCACATTTCCCCTTAGTCTTCATTTTGCTGTGCTAACCCATTTCTTCAAGACTTGCTACCAAATCTGTATTTTCCTTCATCCCAGTCCCACACAGTTCCTGACTATGATGTGCTCCATTTTCCTTATCACTGATTCAGACTCTGACCCTCTGGTTCTGACTGATCTGGTGCTTGGCCTACTCTGTGTTCCCAATTATTATCTTCATTAGAGCAGGTACTACCCACATTTTAAAGTACCATATTGAGTGCTCAACAGGCTCCCGAGGTCCTGGTCAGGTACCCAGTTACCCCCAAAATCAGTCATTTCCAGTACCTATTTTTCAATTTTCCAGTTACAGCATATCAGGACAGAAAACTGAAAAATCAGTACAGGGGGGGAAATAAGAACAGGACTGGAAGTTGATTTTCTGGGACAGAGACTCAACAAATAGGTGTCGGAACTAAAAAAAATTGGAAGAAAATAAAAAAATTGGTTTAATCACAGAAAAACAATCCATGCTTGGTCCATCCTTCTTGGCAACCCAAGGCGGGATTCTATAATCAGTCCACCTATGGCACTTCCTTAATCTTCTTCGCCCTTCTTATCTTTGACAGGGTAAAGTTTCTGGCCTGAATCCATAGCTACTCACTGGTACCCAATAAACTCTCATTTTGGTTGCCAAGTCAATATGGATGCCTGCTAGCTTCTTTACTTTGCTTGACCAAAGTTTCTTATAAACTGCTTAAAAGCAGAATAATATCTTTATTAATGTGACTGTTTACTGTGTGAATGTGTTGACTGCTGTTTCTATGGGTATTTTCAGTGTTACAAGATCACAGTCAACTACAGTGAACCACGCTCAATCTCGTGGCGGGGCCAAAGCGCCCTGAACGTCTGTTCGGCGGCCGCCAGATGTTCACCACAGTCAATACCCACATGGGGTCAAAATCAACCATGGTTGATTTCAGATGTGACGGGCGCACGGTTCACCACAGTGGATTCCCGGTGGGGGTGCACCGAACAACCACCCCCCGGGGTGAATAAAAGCCCTGAACAGACGTGATGGAACCGGGACCATGGCACGGAATCGGGCCAGCAGATCACGGGCCAGGATAGTGCAACAGACGTGACACCAATTCCCGGCCATGGTCAAAACACCCAGAAACCACCGGGCAGGGGCAGGACACAGACATGGCTGCCTGAGGGTAAATGAAGCCAAAAGGCACACAAGGGAATGCCCATACAAGGGAAATGGGAAGGGAGGGGGGAGAGGGAGAAGAGCCGGACAGGTACCACACACAACAGGCACACAGACAGCGGGTACACGGTGGAACACACAGCACAAGCACATACCCAGGCACACACACACACACACACACACACACAGAAGGGAAAGGAAGGGAAGGGGGACATGGGCACCCAGACAACACACAAGGCACAACAGGCACGGGGGGGGTGGAACAGGGAAGAGGGGGGGAAACTGCAAAGGGGCAGGGCAGGACACAGGCAATGACAACCACAACCCCCACAGCAGAACTGTCCACATGGGCACCCCCATAGCAAGACAGGCAGCCCCGGAATGGGGGGCCCCAGGAGCATGGGACCAAGGCACAGCGGGGGCCCGCAATGCACAGCGAGCTGGCTGGGAACAGTCCAGGAGACACATGTAGACCCCACACCCGGAGAGGGGCTGATGGAGGGCAGGCAGGACAGCTGGTGCAGTGCTGCAGGTTCAAGGAAGCACACACATCCCGGAGGAAGGAGCGAGGGGCAGTCAGGGGGCCCCAGAACCCCAAGTTCACACAGGCACCCAAGAGGGGGTGGGGCAGCAGGTGGCAGCGCTGGCGGGTGGGGACAGTCTGCTGGACACAGGAGGGTTGGCGAGGCCATGCAGAGTGCTGGACCCAGGCACCAGGGAAGGCAATCATGGAGGGGAACCCCGGGTGTGGAGGCAGACCAGGGGGTGGGGCCTGGAGGGGGCCCGGAGCCACAGGCAGGGGTAGCAGCACCCCAGAAAGCAGGCAACACAGCAGCACGGGAGAGATATCAGGGAGGGAGCAGCCAGTAGAGACCGGCCCCCCAGGCAGGGGCAGGAGCCCACATGGGGGCAGGCAACCGGGGGGCCAGGAGGAACACTGGGACTCACAGCCAGCTTCTGGGGACCACCACAGGCCCAGGGGCCGGGTGCCCCACCCAGTGAACCAGGTGGGGCTAATGGATCATGCCCCGGCAGTACCCCAACAAGGACATGTGGTGGGCGATCAGGTAGTAGGCCTCAAAGGGATCCTGCATAGACAGCCCCAACTGCACATCCGAACGGGACCACACGCCCAACAGCTCTGCCGTGGTAAGCTCCAACACACAGCAGTCAGCAGCAGGGGGCCATGGAAGCTGTCCCAGCTCCAACAGCTGGTGGTACACCACCCCACAGGAGCGCTGGTACCCACGGGCCCCGTGAACACATCCAAAGTAGGACACGGCCAAGGCAGGGCCCCCTTCTGCAAGGCACAGCGTGTAGGCAGCCAGTCTGCACACAGACAGCACAGACACAGTCTCAGCCATGGACCAGACCACATGAGAGCACCTCATTTCCGGGATGCATCCATCGGGGAAGGGAACCAGTCCCAGAGTCTCCGCATGCAATCGGCAATTACGAGCGCTCGCCTCATAGCCAAAGTAGCGAAGGCCAGAGCTCAGGCCTGAATAAGCACCCGAATGGCTGTCTGGGCAGCCCAGGAGCAGCTGCATGGCCAGGATATGCCACAGGTCACACAGGGACATGGTCTCACGGAAGGTCCAGCTATGGGGGGCCCCATGGGGGCCGGGAAGCAGGAGTCCAGTGGATGCACAACCAGCCATGGTCCAGCTAGACAGGGAGAATAACACCACGGACAGGGGGGCACACATACCCTCAAGGGCCGGGGGGGCCTCTGAGGGGTCCCAAGGACAGGACAAGTGGCCCCAGGCCACAACACTGTAGCACAACGGAGCTAGTCATGGGGTGCGGACCCGGCACAGTTGCAGAAAACAATCGCACACACAGAATGGCTAATTAGGCTGGCAAGGACACGGTGTTGCAAACAGAGAGGGGGGACGGTGATGGCTGATGTCATGCAGCTTGCCAAGGAGCGTACAGCCCCACGCGCCTGTGCAGGCTCGAGGCCCCATGCGCCGGCAGCAGGTGCACCCAACCACATGCCCACGGGCACCAGCACCACATTGGGGGCCCTGCCCGACTGGGGGATGGGCCCCCCTCCCACCTGGCCATCAGAGGGCCATCATAAACATCCCCAACCCTTGGGGCCCCCACCACCATGGACCAGGACAGGGCAGCTACCTACTGGATGTACCTCGCGCTCGCAGCCGAGTGGTACCGCGACTACACTGAGCAACTGCGTCTCCTTACTGCGGAGCTGCAGCTGGGCACCTGCCTGCAGGTTACCCTGGCCTGGAGTGCTTCAAGGGCCCGCAGGGCCCACCATGGGTGCAGGAGAGCCCTCGCCCAGCTCAGGGCGCAGAGACTCTCTGGGGCAGACTGGTAGGCTGTCAGCCGGGGCTGAATCTGGCCCGCGGTGCTCCGCGAGGTGGCCGGGCACCTCCAGTGGGGGAGGGAGACCATGCACCGGGCAGCCCTGCTCGCTGCCCGGGTATTCGCGGCTGGAGGCTTCCCCAACTGCATGGGAGCTGTGGACAGCACCCACATAGAGATCCTCCTCCCCCCGCTGGGGTGTAAGCAGAGTATGTGAACAGTCACGAGTATCACTCCTCTCCCCCTTCTATGCCCGGATGTTCCAGGGGAACTTTGGTGACATGGAGATGACCTGGATCGAGGGGGTACCAATTCCCCCCTGTATCCTGGGCGACTCTGCCTAGCCCCTCACCCGGTGGTTACTGAAGGTCTACCTGGTCGCACGCACACCTGCGGAGGTGCCATACAATACCTGCCTGTACTCCAGCAGGACCGGGATGGAGCGAGCCTTCGGGGCCCTCAAGCAGCGCTGGAGGAGCCTCGCTGGCCGGCTAGACTACACCGTGGAAACCTTGGCCCTGGTGATCGGTGCCTGCTGTGTGCTCCAAAACATGTGCAAGACCGAGGGGGCAGCCCTGGAATACCCCGAACCCAACCGGGCCCCCGACCCGGTGCCACTGTACGTGAACGCGGAGAACCCCAGGGAGTACCGTTATGCCAAGTGCATCCACGATGCCCTGGCGAGGCATATCAGCTGGGAGGTTGAGGTGTGAGGGCTGCCCCTCCCCAGCCCCTCCCCTGCACAGGTGGGGGTTGCCCCCCATCACCCACATATGGGCCCGGGAGGCAATATGATGCAAACACAATTTTTTCACCCACGTTTACATGTGCACCTGACCCCTCTCCCTCCACCACAGTTGTTCCCCGCCCCCTATAGTGCCCCTCCTCCCAATGCCCTCCGCCTTCCACCCTGTCCACCCCATCCCCCATGTTTCCTGGGACGGCCCGGTGAGCGCCCGGTGTTGGTCATGGAGCCCTGTGAGCTCCCCTCCCCCCAACTGTCCATGTTCCAAGCAGTGTCCTGGGCCACCTCCTGGTCCGTCGGGGGGTCGGTGGTTGGGGAGAGGGCGGGGCCTGGACCTGGGGTGCCCCCCTTAGCGGCTGCACCCTCTGGAGGGCAGGGGGAACTGGGAGGTGGATGCATGGCCCCTGAGGGCATGGGGGTGGCTGGGGTCACAGGGCAGGGGGAGGGGGCACCAAGGGGTCTGGCATGGGGACCTGGGCAGGCAAGGTGCCTGGGGGGGCAGCTGCCATCACATAGGCACAAGTGGTGCCCACATGCAGGAGCAAGGAGGTCCCAACATCATGGGACTTGCCCATTTTGGCAGAGTGCTCCTGTATCATGCCTTTGATGGCCTGCTCCAGCCAGCCGAGTGCTTCCACCTGCCTGCTGTGCTCCCAGCGCTCCCGCCTCCGCTCCAGGTGCACCTCGGCCTGGAGCCTCATGTCCCGCACCTCCACCTGCTCCAGGGACCACTCAATGGCCGCCTCCCTCCAGTCCACAGCCGCTTTCATCCTCTCCCCCTGTTCTGCTGAGGTCCGGACAATATCCTCTGCCTGGTCCTCCCTCTGCCAGTGGACCCGTGCCCGGTGATCCGTCATGCGCTGTGCTGGGGGCACGGGTCCTGGAGACGCTGGCTGCCAGGGTTTCCCTGTGAGTACAGGAGGGTGAGTCCAATGCCGTCCTGGGTGCCTGCTCCCAGCCCAGTATGGGGCAGGGTCCCCAAGGGCCCCCAGGCATGTCACCCGGCCCCTTCCCACCCCCCTCCCCAGCCCCTCCCACCCCCTCTGACTGTCCGGGGACCCCCTCTCTGCACCCCGTAGGGTCCTCCCACCCAGACCGCCTGCCTCACCTGGTTCCTCTGCCTGCTGGCTGGGCTCCTCAGCACCTGCCTGCTCACCCGCTTGGGTCTTGTGCCGGGGTTTTCCGTGCCCCGTGGGCGAAGAGGGGGGGTTGTTGTGTAGGGTTGCATGGTTGGGCGATCGCAGCCCGGGCCCGCTTCCCGCCTTGCCTTTGGGTGGCTGGGGCTGGGGCTGGCCTGTCCATCCCCCCTTGGCCCCTGACCCCTGTGGGCCCAGTACCTCTCCCCTCTGGGTCGCCTGCTTACCCTCAATGTTGGTCTTGGATCCTTCCAAGGTCAGCCCCTCGGTGTGGGAGTGCTCCCCCTGGGACCACTGGCTGAGGGTGATGAGGGTGCCAGCTGGTACTCCAGGATCCACCATATCCGTATGAATACCCAGGTCTCCTGCAGCCCCCACTGGCCCCATCTGTGGTAGGGCTTCCTCCCTCATCTCCCCTCTGTGTCCTCCTCCTCTTCCTCCTCCTCCTCCACCACCTTTTCCACCACCTCTTCCACTGCCTCCTCCTCTGCCTGGGCTGGGCTGGTGTCCTCTGGGGGCTCATCCACCTGGTCCCTTATACGTGGGATGCAGGGGGTGGGGGGATTACGGTTGGGTGGTGCCACCTCTCACATGGTGCCCCCTTTCCCCTCCAACCTGCTGGGAGCCCGGGCTGGCCCCGTGCCCCCCCTTGGTGCCCCATGGCCCCTGTTCCCCTCCCCTTGTTTCCCCTTACCTGTTTCCAGGGTCCCTTCTCCCCCAGTCCAGCTGCTGTCCCCAGGGCATCCTGTCCCAGCTTCAGCATGTGTTGTCCCTCCACCTCCTCCATCCTCAGCACGACCCCTGCCTCCCCCTCCCCCGCCTGCACTCCCTCCACCACTGCCTCCCTCCTCCTCCACGCTCACTTTCTCTCCCACCGCTCTCTTCTGCCTCCCTCCTCACTCCATCCCACCACACTTCCCTGCTGCACATTTCCCTTTAAATCTCCCTCCGGTGGCTGCATTGTTGCTGGTTGCCTGGCAGCGACGCTGTGTGCTTTGTCCCCAGTTGGGGATTGTTTTCTTTGGTTCCGGCCGGTGATTGCCATCCAGACGTTACTTTTTGTTGTTTTCCGGTGGGAATCTCTTTGACCACGCTTCTGGAGATTGTCCCATGGGGAACCCCGGAAGCATGGTTGAAATTGACCCCATGTGGGTATTGGCCATCGTTAACATCTGGCGGCCACCAAACAGACATTCAGGGTGCTTTGGCCATGCTGCGGGATTGAGTGTGGTTCGCTGTGGTTTAGGGCTGTAGCGGAATTTCGCAGCGGTAGCTATTTCCGACGGAAACAGTGTTTCCGCAATTAGTGGAACGGCATGGCAGAGGCTTTAATTCCGCGGTTTCATTCCGCGGTTCCGCGGTTCCGCTTATTTAATTCCGCAACTTAGTGGAATCGCGGAAACATGACATTTTCGCTATTTCCGCAATTCCGCCAGCGCCAAAAAATCGCGGAATAGTGGTTTTCCGCGATTTCCGCGATTTTTCCGCGATTTTTCCGCGATTCCGCGATTTGTGGAATTCCGGCGGAATTAGCAGAATATCCGTAGAAATGTCACGGTGTGGCGGGGGCAATTCCGAAATAGCGGAACGGAATCGCGGCGCGGTAAAAGCTGCTGCCGCATCAGCCCTACTGTGGTTGAGCGTGATCTTGTAACGTCTTAAAATACCCCATGCTTCCGGAACTCCGGCCCGGTCCATCTCCGAAAGCGTGGTCAAAGAGATTCCCAACGGGAAACAATAAAAAATAACGTCTGGACAGCAATCACCAGCTGGAATCAAACAAAATGATTCCCAGCCGGGAACAAAGCATGCAACGGCACTGCCAGGCAACCAGCAACAACACAGGCCATGGAAGGAGATTTAAAGGGCACACAGCAGCAGGGAAATGTGGCAGGATGGAGCAAGACAGAAGGGAGAGGAGAGTGGTGGGAGAGAGTGCAAGGGAGGAGGAGGAGGAGGAGGAGGAGGAGGAGGAGGAGGTGGTGGTGGTGGTGGAAGCACAGGCAGAGGAGGAGGTGGTCGTACTGCACATGGAGGAGGTGGAGGGACAGCAGCAGCAGCAGCAGCAGCAGCAGCAGCAGCAGCTGGGACAGGCCACCCCAGTGCCTGATGCCGGCCCAGGGGAGGAGGCACCCCGGAAATGGGTAAGGGGACAGAAGGGGAGGGGGCCCGGTGGCACAGGGGCACCAAGGGGGGTGGGTATCCGTCAGACCAGCAGGAGGGGTGGAGGGAGCAGACTGTGGGACAGGGGCAGAGGCAGAACATTAACCAACCAACCCCCCCCCCCGCTCCCTTCCTCCCACAGATACGGAACTGGGCCCAGGAGTCCGAGCCCCCGGAGGAGTCGAGCGCTGCCCAGGCAGAGAAGGAAGAGGAACCAGAGGGGAGAAGGGGGAGATGGCCCTACCACAGAGGGGGGCAATGGGGGCTCTGGGAGACCCAGGACTTTATCCGGATCTGGGGAACCCTGGATCATCAACTGGAGCTCGCACTCAATCAGAGAAATGAGCACGTGTTGCAGGAGATAGTGCAGGAAATGGAGGAGGCAGACCATCACCGGACCATGTCACAGTGCCGCTCGAAGGCCAAAGAACTCAAGATGGGGTACAAGGCCCTAAGGGACAACAATCGGCGGTCCGGACACAGAACCCGGGTCGCCTCCTTCTACAATGCCCTGGACTGCATCCTCCATATGAAGGGCTCAATAGTCACCCCACACCTTTTGGGGAGTGCTGTGGTCCAGGGCATGGAACAGGCCGAGGTACCCCCTCTCCTTGCTGCCCCTCAGGAAGACACTGGCTCCAGGGCCCCAGACGACCAGGAGGAACGCCCTGGGACCTCAGAGACCAGAAGCCCCCCCCAGACACCAGCCCAAAGAGCCCCCACCCCCTGACTGGACAGGCGGAGTCCGAGGCCAGCACACTCATCACCCTCAGCCAGTGGTCATAGGGGGAGCAAAGCAACACAGAGGGGCCGGCCTCGGAGGGATCGGAGACAGACATCAAGGGTAGGCCAGCAGGTGAGAGGGGAGGCAGACCAGGGGTGAGGGGATTGGGGGGAGCCCCGGCCAGTGGACAGGCCCCACCCACCCCAAACACCATATAACGGGGGCCTGAGGGGCCGCCCGGGCAATCCGACCTCTCTCCACCAAGCACCCCCCATACCCACACAGGGCACAGAATGTCCCAACACCAGAGGCAGACAGTCGAGGAGGCCAGTGCAGAGCAGTCCGGGCAGCAGCCAGAGGACCCAGGTGAGGCACACTGGCAGGGGGTCAGGGAGGCCGGGAGGAGGACCCAGGACACAGGGGCTGTTTTTTTTTACCAGGCACCAACCCGGGGCAGGGGTAGAGACCCCCAGGCCTCTACCAGGCTCAGGGGTGGGCTTCCATGGCAGCAAAAAACTTACCTCCATGTACCCTACAGGGCAGCCAGAGAGGCCCCACCAACCCGTGCCCATGGCCCCAGCACAGTGAATGAGGGAACACTGAGCACGGGTACAGTGCCAGAGGGAGGACCAGTTAGAGGACATCATCCGGATGAGAACGGAACAGGGGGAGCAGATGATAGTGGCCACGGACCGCATGGAGGCGGCCATAGAGCACTCCATGCTATGGGAGGAGGCACGGGACCAGAGGCGCCAAATAGAGGTGCGCCTGGAACAGAGGAGGGAGCGCCAGGAGCACAGCAGGAAGATAGAGGCATTCGGGCAGATGAAACAGGCCATTGTGGGGATGGTGCGGTAGCATTCAGCCAAAATTGACAGGTCCCATGACATCGGGACCTCCCTGCTCCTAGCACACTGGCACTATGAGTGCTTATGTTCTGATACACCTGACTAGGGCGGCACGGATGCGATTGGTGTACCGGTACTCCTCCGGGTTGTCTGCGTTCACTTACCGAGGCACCGGGCTGGAAGGGTGACGTGGGACGGGGTATTCAAGGGCTGCCCCATCGGTCTCACACACATTGTGCAGCACACAGCAGGCACCTATCATGAAGGAGGAGGTCTCCACAGTGTAGTCCAGCTGGCCAGCGAGGTTCCTCCAGCGCTGCTTGAGGGCC
This sequence comes from Sphenodon punctatus, assembly GCA_003113815.1. Classification (NCBI taxonomy): domain Eukaryota; kingdom Metazoa; phylum Chordata; class Lepidosauria; order Sphenodontia; family Sphenodontidae; genus Sphenodon; species Sphenodon punctatus. The sequence continues at coordinate 7,221,751 of QEPC01010034.1, read as the reverse complement.
TCGAACACCCGCTCGATCACGGTCCAGCTTGTACACAGGCAGGAATTGCGGAGCGCCTCCACCGGGGGTCCGGGCGACCGGGTACATCTTCATCAGCCACCGGGTGAGGGGATAGGCTGGGTCCCCCAGGATACAGGGGGGCATTAGCACCCCCTCGATCCGGTTCATCACATCCAGGCATAGATGGGGGAGATGGTCATGATCCGGGCATCGTGGCTGTGCCCAGAGGTGCCTGTGAAGATGTCGATGAACCGCCCCGGTAGTCCATGACAGCCTGCAGCTGCAGGGAGTGATACCCATGCCTGTTGACATACTCCGCGGCCTCCCCAGCCGAGGGGCAGAGGATCTCTATGTGGGTGCCGTCCACGGTGCCCATGCAGTTGGGGAACCCTCCAGCTGCGAAGCCGGCCATCACAGCTGCCTGGTCCACCAGCTGGATCACTCGGTTCAGGAGCACACTCTCCACAGCCTCACAGACATCCTGGAGGATACAGGCAACGGTGCTCACCCCGACACCGAAGTGCTGCAAGAAGGACAGACAGGAGTCGGGCGTTGCGAGGGCCCAGACTCCGATGGCTACCATCTGGACCATGAGGATGGGGGGTCCTCATGGGGATGTGCTGCCACTCCAGCCAGGGCGTGAGCAGATCTGCAAGCCACAGTAGGGTGAGCTTGTCCATCCAAAAGTGCACCCTCCAAGTAGCCTCGTCCCACTGAGCCAGTGCCCAGGACCACCACCCCTGTGCCCACTCTGTGACCCATACCAGCTGGGCAATTGGCATAGTGAGCAGGGCAGCCCACCGCATGATCTCGGTGCCTGGCCGCCTCGCAGAGCACAGTGGTCCTGGTCTGGCTGCAGCTCATGGCCTGCTGGTCCGCCCTGGCCACCTTCTGAGCCCTGAGCTGGGCCAGGGAGCGCCTGTGGCTGTGATGGGCTCACCGGGCCCTAGCGGCGCTCCAGGCCAAGGTAACCCACAGGCGGGTGCCCAGGTGCACCTCAGCGGTCAGGATGCACAGCTGATTGGTGTGGGCGCAATACCATTCAGCACAGAGTGCTAGGCGCATCCCACAGGCACCCAAACTGTCTAGCTACATGGTGCGGTATGCCCTGGATGGGGTGCAGCCAGCCCCGGTATAGGCGGAGACACGTGTTGCCCCACCCCTGGGTCGGGACCCGGCGACCGGGCGGGGGCACCCATGTCGGCCCGGGACATCCCCCTCCTGGCTGGCCTGACCACCTCCTGCAGGTCAGTCAGCCTGGGGTGGTGGGGGCAGGCTACAGAGTGCAACTGCTGTCCCGGTGTGGGGCCTTACGCATGGACAGGCATGCGCTCGGGCATACAGGCAGCAGCTGCAGTCCTTCTGTCATCACCTCCCACCTTTCTCTGTTGGCAACATTGTGTCCTTGCCGACCTGATTAGTGTGTCGGCTGTCCTGTCTGTGCACTCAGTTCCTGCTTCTGTGCTGGGTCCACACCCCACGTCTCGCTCTGTTGCCATGCCATGTTGCGGCCTGTGACCTTATCGCTTGGCCTTGGGCCCCCCCCAAGTCACCTCCCCTCTGGGGAATGTGGTCTCCCCTGTCCATGCTATTATTCTCCCTGGCTAGCTGAACCATGGCTGGCTGTGCTTCCACCGGGCTTCTGGCTCCCGGCCCCCATGGGGCCCCCCATACGTGGACCTTCCGTGAGTNCCCCCAGGGCCCCCCATACGTGGACCTTCCGTGAGTCCATGGCCCTGTGTGACCTGTGGCATACCCCAGCTGTGCAATTGCTCCTGAACTGCCCGGACAGCCTGTTGGGATGCCTATACGAGCCTGAGCTCTGGCCTTTGTTACTTCGGCTATAAGACGGATGCCTGGGATTGCCGGCTGCATACTGAGACGCTGGAGCTACGCCCCTTCCCCAATGGGCGCATCCCGGAAATGAGGTGCTCGCATGTCGGTTGACCTGTGGTGGAGACCGTGTCTGCCATCTCTGTGTGCAGCCTGGCTACCTACATGGTCTGTCTGGCGGAGGGGGGCCCTACCTTGGCCATGTCCTACATTGGCTGCGTTCACAGGCCCGTGGGTTCCAGCGCTCTTGTGGGGTGGTGTATCACTGGTCGTTAGAGCTGGGTTACCTTTTGTGGCCCCCTGCTGCAGACTACTGCATGTCTGAGCCTACCGCGGTGGAGCTGGTGGCGCTGTCTGGTGTGTGGTCCCATTCCGACGTGCAGTTGGGGCTCTCCATGCTGGATCCGTTCGAGGTGTACTACCTGATCACCCACCACATGTCCCTGCTGGGGTACCACCGGGGCATTCTTAATTTGTCCCACATCGTTCACCTGGTGGGCCACCCGGCCCCTGGCCCCTTCGTGGCCCCCAGTAGCTGGCTGTGAGTCCCCCAGTGCCTTCCGGGCCCTGGATGCTGGTCCCCCTGTGGGCTCCTGCCTCTGCCTATCTGCTGTGGTCCACTGCCTGCTAACTCCTTGATGTCCCAGCTGTGCTGCTGTGCTGGCTGCTTCCCAGGGTGCCGCTGCCCCTGCGTGTTACTGTGGGCCCCCTCCGCCCCCCCATCTGCCTCTGCACCTGGTGTTCTTCTCCATTCCTGCCTTCTCCAGTGTCCAAGTCTGCCTCTCTGCATGGCCTCCCCAACTCCCCTGGGTGCAGCTGACTGTCCTCATCTGCCTGCACTCCCTCCTGAGCCCCTGCCCCCTCTCATGCCTGTGTGACCTCGGGGTTCTGGGCCCCCTGGACTGCACCTCCCGCCTTCCTCCCAGGGGCGGGGTATGTGATTTTGGACCTGCTGCAGGGCCCTGGCTCTCCTGGCTCCCCTCCATCACACCGTCGCCTGCACTTGGGATCCGTGTGTACCTCCTGGACCGTTCCCAGGCTGCTCCCTATTCCGTGTGGCCTCCCCCAGTGTCTGTGCCCCGACCTTCCAGGGCCCCCCATTCCGGGACTGCTTTTGTTGCTGAGGGGGTGCCCGTGCAGACTGTGCTGTTGTGGGGGTTCTGGCTGCTGTTGCCTTGTCCAGCCCTGCCCCCGGGCTGTTCAACCCCCCTTTTCCCTGTCCCTCTTCTCCTCCCCCCCTGTGCCCATTGTGCCGTGTGTGTAGTCTGTCCCGCTGTGAACCCCTTCCCTTCCTTTCCCACCTGGGTGTGTGCGTGCCCGGCCGTGTGCGTGCTTTGTGTTCCACCGTGCCCTCGTTGTCTCTGTGCCTGTTGTGTGCGGTACCTCTCCGACTCTTTTCCCTCTTCCCCCTCCCTTCCCGTTTCCCTTGTGTGGGAGTTCCCTTTTGTCCCTTCCGACTTCGTTTGCCCTGAGGCAGCCATGTTTGCCTCCAGCCAATCCCCGGTGTCTTATTCAATAAAATAAAATGATATATGTAATTTGATCTGGTCTTCTACTAAGTAAAATACTACAGGGAGTGTGTATTTTCTGTCTTTTTCCTAGCTGGGTGTTCTAGTAAAGGATTTTGGAGCATGGTTCATGATAATCTGACCTCACTTGTTTGAGCACCTCAATATTTGAACATGAATGAATTTAATCTAAAGTTGTGTCTAGAATGCAGCTGTACTGTTGCCAGAAATCTTTAGGAGGTAGTCGTGAATTAACAACGCCATTGGGTGAGACACCCAGCCTTTTCCATTATCTGTTCTGGAACTTGTTGGGGAGATTTTGTTTCTATGTGTTTATTTCCGAGCAAACTCACCTGTCAAGTGTTTAGTTTAGTTTATTAAGGCACAGCTTTCGCCATATGCCATCAAAACAATAGAACACAGCAAAACAAAATCATCATAAAACCCAACAAAATAAAACACTAGAACAAATTTATAAAATGAAAGACATCTCATACTATCCAGTTATCCATCACATTGTGATTACAACATGTTGATGAATAAATAACTTAGGTTGAAACAGGCCTTAAGGAGATATATATCCTTTCTGATTAGAGAGGGTACCTAGCCAGAACCAACCCCAGAATTATTCCTCTGCCTTCCGTTTTTGGGAAGCTAAGCGTACAAAAGTTGCAAGGGCTATAAAATACCCGTTAAGTGTTGATAGCTTGATTACACTGTTATTTTGTTATTTGGTACCAGCTAAGAACCACCCTGCCCTTTGCAGCATGGATTTGCAAAAATTCCTAATTTTTTGTCTTCAACTGCAATTTTAACCCTCATGCAATATTTTCATGGGCCTCCCTTTAGAGTATGTTTTTCTGGCTCACCCCGATTGCTGCTGTCACCTCAGAAGAGAGTGGTCATGGCTGTCACCCCGATATCAAAATCATCATGAAAACATTTCTCTTCTCGTCAGAATATAAATTCCCACAGAGAGATATTCCCATTTATTTCTGTAGTGGTAGTGAATCTATACACGTGGCCTGGAATGACTTAATGGTGTCTTTTTACATCATTTTCCTGCCACCAACCAGACAGAAAGGGCGGCAATTTTGAGAGCGGACTTGCCCTCCAGTGTTTCCCTTTTAAACAAGCGGTGAGTTAACTAGAGGCATCTGGGAACGATTGCCTAAGCAGAAAGTGAAGAAAAGATCAAGATTATTTCTGAATTGTTCTAATCTCCTTCATCAGTGCTTCACAGGAGCCCTTTAGAGTCAATTTACTCTTTGGCCATTGACTAAAATCTAATAACTTTGGTAGCAAATGAGCCATGAAATGCTGTCAAAAGCACCTCAAAAACACCAAGCCTGCCATGTATATTATCTCTCTTGCAAAATGATGCTGCTGGCTCTGAATGGAAGGTTTCAGGTGTTCAAACATTGTCGTGATGAATCTATTCAACATAAGGCTGGGGAAAATATTCCAGGCAGGTTGTGCCTCCGACAGATTGGCTCAGTTCAGTCCAGCTGTGATGGAATGCAGATTGGTTGCATTTAGAGATTAAACAAATAGGGGGAGGGAACTATTCACGGATAATATCCAGTATTCCAGAGATCTTGGTAGTTATGTGGTGGTGGGGTGGAGGTGGGGGGGTTGTTATTTGCAAATTCACCGCGGGCTGTGGTGACATGTGCGGCCCCAACAGAAGTGACAGGATCGTGACCACCACCCGGGGGAAATCAGAGAGAACATGGGCCGGGGGAACACAACAGACATGCAGTGGAGAACTGGACTGCGGTTCGAGCCCCAGAATGCACCGCGGCTGGGATCAATTCCTTCCACCACGGCTGCGGGTTTCCGTTCAGAAGTTACTTTTCATTCACCCCTGCCGTGGTGACCATTCACCACACTTCTGGACCTCCTCCTGCCCCAACCTCACAAAGCTTGGTTAGCTTCACCCCGGGCCACGTTTGACTGTGGTGAACATCTGGATGCGAGCAAACAGACATGCACGACGCTTTTACCACCACCCACATTTGACTGAGGTTGACTGTGGTGAACATTCACCACGTCACTTCTGAAATCACCTTCTCTCTCTCTCTCTCTCTCTCTCTCTCTCTCTCTCTCTCTTCCAATTGTTGTAAGCCTCCATTAGCCAAATTTTGGGATAGGGGTGGGGCATAAGTCAATAATAATAATAACAACAACAACAACAATAATAATAATAATAATAATAATAATAACAACAACCACCACCACCACCAGATACACCAGATTCCAATATATATTTCAATTGTTGTAAGCCTCCCCGAGTCATATTTTGGGACAGAACAGGGTATATGTCAATAATAATAATAATAATAATAATAATAATAATAAATAAAAAAAAACAGATAACCCCAAATTCCAATATATATTCCAATTTTTGTAAGCCACCCTGAACCAGATCTTTGGATAAGGTGGGGTATAAGTCAGTAGTAATAAAATTATATATCTGTCTCTATCTATGTATATATAAACCCCACTCCCCCAACAAGTTACAGTAATTGAAACAACAGAACATATCATACAACACCAATTCCACCTCTCCTCATTCCAAAGCATCCCAAACCCACCTCTATTCCCATCCTACCAAGTCCCACTCCCTTGCCTCTCACTCAAAGGAGTTCCCAATCCCCCCCTTCCTCTCATCTTTGGCCACCATGGTTGTCTATCAAGGTAGGGGATGTGGTGCCAGAAGCAGGGAGTGGGTTGAGGTGGCTGCCCACATGTTTGTTGTGCTCTCTGCCCCACCTGGGCCATGTGGACAGTGGGACAGTTCTCTGACAGCCAGGGGTCCTGACTACATTTGTTCTGTGCTTTGACCTGACTTGGGCCACGTAGGCCATGCTTTTTCTCCCTGGGACAGGCCGCGAGCATCCCTCACCACCCACATGTGTAGTTTTTATTTTGTTGAAGGAAGGGCTAAAAGAGAAGCAATAAAATTGCAGATCTTCCAGGACAGCAGAGCTTCATGGCCATGGCAACACAGTCCCTAAATGTCCCAGGAATGGTCGGCATCCTTTAGCACCGTCCTTTGGCCTCCATCTAATAGCAGCTGCCTCCCCTTATGAAAACTGTATGATCCCGTAATGTCAGAGGCTAACTACCAAACCTGAATACCGGATATTTTGATTTACTACTTACCACATTACTGTTTACTGGATTATTTCATTACCAGACCAGTCCAGTAAATGATAACTCAGTAACTGGTATTTCAGTAAATGGTATACCAGTAAACGGTAATATCTGGTTAACCCGGAAATCACCAGATGCTAAATCAGATACCAGATAGCAGCAGTTACTTGTTGTAGTTCTAGTCATGATCCAGTCCCCTATCCTCCCGACATACAGATCATGCACACTTCCACTTTCCACATGCACATAAAACCAATTGTTTTTGCATGCACAAAATGGCTCCACACACGATGCCTCTGAAGTTGGAATGGCCTACTGACAGCCAGAACTGCCGATTTTTTTTGCCAGATCATTCCAACCTAGATCTGAAACAGGTACCTGCAAAAAAAGGGATACACCTGTCAGATGCACTGTACCTGATTTGACTTGAACATTTTCAGGTACTTTTCATGCCTGAAATGGTATCCAATCAGGGACCCAAAATATCAACAAACAAAACACTGGAATACCCTTTTCTTCCTGATTTTTCAACTTCTGGTTCCAGATTTTTGATTTTTTTGGGGGGGGGGGGTGTAATATAAGGTAATTGAAAACCTCAAGTTGAATTTTCATATTTTGGGTTACTCAGACAGTATTCAGGCACTGATTTGGATACCACAAACGGTAGCCAAAAATATGGATATTGCCTGTGTGTACAAAATCAGGTACCCGTTTCAGCCCTACAGCAGGCCATTCTGGAAGTATGGATTTAACTCTACATGGAAGAGCAAGATGTTTATGCCATAATTTTGCAGCATCCTACATGAGTTAAAGTCAAGTACTAGATTGGCCACTAACACGTTTTACTCACTGACACTGGGCTGCAGCTAGTGTGAAATCTTGCCCTTCAAAACAGCATATGCTGGCAACTTTGCTGATCTGCGGGATTTCCAGCCATGCAAGGAAGGTAAGTGAGTGTCTGCATCACCCCACAAATCCCATGTGTTATGAGAAATGGCAGAGGGTTAACCTCATTGAGTCAATTGTCTTGCCCGTAGGGTTATTTATTATAATTATTTATGCGCCTGGCACTGAACAGTTGCAAGTAGAGAGAGTTCACTGCCCCAAGGGGTTTACAATGTAGGATTGAAAAAGGATGGGAATCACAGGTTGCTTGCCGACGTGACATCATCCAGCCATGGCTGCTCTGAAAGGTCCCATCGCAAGGGAATAAAAGCAGCCAGAGGACTGCCAAGTCCCTGCCACTGATGCTGTTGCCACCACCTTTGCTACCCCCGGGTGATTTGCTGCAAAGGGGAATCTCACTGTAATTTTATCTTACGGTGAGATTCCCCTGCACATGTTCAAATTCCACGTGTGTTTAAACTCACGTGAGTCACAGGGCTGGATTTTCAGCCTGTCGTTCCGTGATGAAATACACGTGCAGTTTCATCCTGCATGGGAAATTGGGGTTTACCCAAACTACCCAATCTCATGTCTGTTAAAAACAAACGTGAGATTGGCTAACGTGGGCAAGCAGTCACAGATTCATACAGTTGGAAAGGACGTTAAAGTTCGTCTCATCCAACCCGCTGACTGAGAACAATGCCGCGGTCAGTGCCGCCTAGAATTTAATTAGCTGTCTTGCAGCCACAGCCATTTGTTGACCCATGTTTCGTTTTGTTAACTTCAGACCAGCTTGCCAACCTAGAAAGATTTGTTTGAATTCTGACTTCCAAGGGAAGGGATCTAATAATGACTCTGGGTCTAACTTATGGCCAACTTAGGGGTTGGGATGGAATTCTCCCAAGGCTAGATTTCCTGGAATCCCTGAGTCCTTTTTATCTTCCCTTGTAGCATAGGTTCTTCAGGTCCAGAATGAAATAATCAGACTAGTTCAAACTGGATTATATGTAACAATAGGTAAAAAACACACATGTGGGTGGAGAGGGATGCTCGCGGCCTATCCCAGGGAGAAAAAGCATGGCCTACAAGGCCCAAGTCAGGTCAAGGCACAGAACAAATGTAGCCAGGACCCCTGGCTGTCAGAGAACTGTCCCACTGCCCACATGGCCCAGGTGGGGCAGAGAACACAACAAACATGTGGGCAGCCACCTCAACCCATTCCCTGCTTCTGGCACCACATCCCCTACCTTGATAGACAACCATGGTGACCAAAGATGTACAGCCATGGTGGCCCCTGGGTCAGGGTAAGTATGGTGGGACCAAAAAAGTCAGGTTAGTCTGCTTTGGCCCACTTTGGTTTGCTGTGGTCTGTATCGGCATCCCTTAGCCCAGGCTGTGACCTCAGAGATTTGCTGAGGTCACAGCCTAGGCTGACTGCCAGCACTCTCCAGAGAAATCCCGGGCCAACATCTAGCAGCACGTATTTACATATGCCACTGGGTCCTGGGCCAAAACAGGCCAAGGTTAAGTCTGTTTTTACCCAATGATGATGAAGTAATCTCTTTAATTGTATATAAAAGCTTCTGGTCTGAGACCCCCTGCTTAGACCTTCTGTAGGTTCTGGTCTCTGGTGAGAGTGTTCTAGATCATGAGTTCATGACTAGATACTCCTACGTTGTTCTTTGGCACTAGCTCTTGTTTCATCTCCATGTCTTCTTCCCATGGAGTAGACTCTGACTGTGAGCCAAGGGTACTTCCAACATTTAGTGTGAACAAGATAAGGATTGTAAAGCACTTTGAACACTGAAATTATTATACACATAGAGACTGGCTGGCTGTAGTCATCTTGCATCAAGCAGGGGGCTGGACCTGATGGCCCTTGAAGTATCTTCCTACTCTACGATCCTGTGATAGGTAGCCAGCTAGCATGGGATCATAGAGTAGGAAGGGACATCAGGGGTGGTGTCATTCTTGTATGCAAAGCACTACGGGATTCTTGCTGAGGAAGGATGTCTTATAAAGTTCAGTGACTGTCCTCTAGTACTGCTGACGTTATGCGTGTTTACATTTCACACGTGCACCTTTTGCAATGTGAAATTATCTTGATGCTATTTTTAAGAAAAAGATTAAAAGAAGAAAGGCCGTTTATTTACAAATATTGCCAGGCTTTAAATCCTAGCTTCTCAGAGCAGCAAAGGCAGTGGATCAGCAAAAGTGGCCAAGAAATCTATTTGACACGGTTGGGTTTGCATTAGGCCTCGATCAAATTCTCTTCAAGCAACTGAAGAGAGTTTTTATTTATTTATTTATGGTATGAATAAAGCACAGGAGATTAAATTGTTGATACAGCGGAGCAAATCCAGGAGAATACGTTCAATATTCAATGCATCAGCATCTGTCTTATCAGAAAAAAATTAACTTGCACACACATCAATGTAATAGAGTGTGCATTTTTTCTTGGGGGAGGGGGGAGAAAATGCGGTCCTTGTAAAATACAGATTATAGAAATAAGAGCTGCTTAAAAGATATTTGCCGAGCACTGCAAAATTTGCACTGCATCCAAGTTTATTCATACCTGAGCAGGAAGCAGCCTGTGAAAAACTAAAACCAAGTATGTTTATGCAGACCCATGACTGCTTTTATTCACGTAGTATCTGAGTGCTTCATAGTCTTGAATGTAATTTCTCTAACAACAATCCAGTGAAGTAGGAAAAAGAGCTGAAACAGGTACTTAATAAAGTACAGGAGATTAAATTGTTGATACAGTGGAGCAAATCAAGGGGAATACACTCAATGTTTTTTTTAATGCAGTAGCAGCAATGCACAGAAAGTAACGTTTGCCTTATCGGGGAAAATTAACTTGCACACATGCCGCATGTAATATAGTGTGCATTTTTTTCTAGGGCGGAAGGGGGAGAAAATGAGTTACTTGTAAAACAGAGATTATAGGAATAAGAGCTGCTTACAATATATTTGTCCAGCACTGCATCCAGGTTTATTTGAACATGAGCAGGAAGCAGCCTGTGAAAAACTAACCCCAAGTATGTTTGTGCAGTCCTATGATACTCACATAGTATCTGAGCACCTCATAATCTTGAAAGTAATTTTTCTCATAACAACCCAGTGAAGTAGGAAACAGCTGAAACAGGTACTTAATTTAGTACTCGTGGGTAATAACCTCATTTTCAAGGACCACAAAGAGTACTCATCAGGCTATTTGGGTACCAATCAGGTACCTGGATACCTGAAAAATTGGTAATTTCTGGTACTGATTTTCTAACATTCATATTTTCTGATTACCGATGGGGACGAGAAACCAAAAAATCAAGATGGAAATATAACAAAAAATTGGGACAGGAAGTTGGTTTTCCAGGATGGAATATCAATAATTAGGTGTCAGAAGTCATAAAAGTGATAAACGAAGTCAACAAAACGGTACCAGAAGTTGTCATTCCGGTACCCGAATTCGACATTCTGGGTCATCGGGTACCTGACTGGTACCCGATTGGGTCCTGACTCCTCCATAGGATGGGTCTCCCTGCATTTGAGGCTCCTCAAACGTGCTCCTACATTCCTACCCTGAACCCTTTTCAGGACTAAGTTCCCAGCTTGAGACCTCGGCGTTGACCACAGGCTTCAACTACAACTGAACTAAATACAGTACATTTTTAAAAATCTGCAGCGATGATGATGATGATGATTATTATTATTTCACATTTTTATGATGCTCCCTTCTGCTTACGCATCTCAGGGTGGCTAACAACATCATATCTGGTAGTTTGGCAATTATTCTGCCATAACCCAAATATTGTGATGGCTAACCGACAAAAAGGAATAACTGGATAACCAGTTTATGTCACGGTGGGGGGGTAAGGAGGGGGAAAACCCACACACCCTGTACACACACACTGCTCTGTACGTCACGTAAGGCCCCCAGTTGCCCGTCAGGATAGAATGTGGGTCGCTCAGTATGCTTTCACACCAAGAGCATAGGCCCCTATCATCATAGGGCTCAGAGCATCTAATGAGGAGGGGATCCACCCAGACACACTTCCATGCCATGGGGGGGGGGAAGGGGGATATAGCAGTGGGGAAAGGAGTGACGGGAGCCAGGGAAGGGGGCCCCAGTAGGGATGACAAAGGGAATCAAAGACTTTCACGCTGCGGGTAGGGGGAGGGTACCCCAGGAGGGGGAGGGACTTGCGCTCTGGCCCGAAGGCCCTTTCACCAACCTTGCTCACCAGGAACAGGCGAGAGGGTTCACACACACGTGGGCACAGGAATCTCACACAAAGACACACTAGATATATAAGGCAGGAGGGGAGGGGGAAATGAGGGAGCAGTCCAAGGGTAATCACAAGTAGGCAGGGAATACGAATTCAAACACTTAGCTTTCACTTAGGGGGCCAGTCTCTCCACAGGCATTTGCTCTGATCACCAGCACAGAGCTCTCTGCCCTTCCAACTGATAAGGAGCCAGCTCCACCCCCTGCGTGCGTGCGCAGGCGTTCGGAGCAACGCAGGGGGGGCGTGGCTCCATTGCATTCTGCTCAACCGCTGGTCCTGCGTCCGTTGTTGGTGCCCCCGCCTGTCCCCACAAGCGCTCGGAGCGGCGCAGCAGGGGGCGTGGTCCCACTGCATTCTCTGTCCTCCAGGCTACTTGCGTCGTGCTGGGACCGGGTCACCTTGCTCCGTTCAGGGGACTGGGGCCCCTTTTCCTCTGAAGCCGCCGCTGCAAGGACGACTGGCCGCGGCGGCGGCTGACAGTTTATCATATTACTAACCGACAAACAGAATAACGGATAACCAGTTTATTGTATTACTAACCGACAAACAGAATAACTGGATAACCAGTTTATCGTATTACTAACCGACAAACAGAATAACTGGATAACCNCCGGCACAGAGCTCTCTGCCCTTCCGACTGATAAGGAGCCAGCTCCACCCCCTGCGTGCGTGTGCAGGCGTTCGGAGTGACGCAGGGGGGGCGTGGCTCCATTGCATTCTGCTCAACCGCTGGTCCTGCGTCCATTGTTGGTGCCCCCGCCTGTCCCCACAAGCGCTCAGAGCGGCGCAGCGGGAGGCGTGGTCCCGCTGCGTTCTCTGTCCTCCCGGCTACTTGCATCATGCTGGGACCGGGCCACCTTGCTCCATTCAGGGGACTGGGGCTCCTCTTCCTCTGAAGCCGCCGCTGCAAGGACGACTGGCCACGGCGGCGGCTGACAGTATCCCCCCCTCGATGCCCCCCCCATCACAGGCCATTACCTGGTCCTGGTTTTTCAGGGTGGCAGCGGTGATAGAGGTGGAGCAGCCGAGGGGCGGAGATGTAGGTTGCAGGCTCCCAGGAGCGTTCTTCCGGGCCAAACCCTTGCCAGTCAATCAGATAGTGTAGTCGGCCTCGGAGGAACTTCGAGTCCAATATCGCACGGACTTCGTAGACAGGTTCTGAGTCAATGGTGGTATAGTCTGGGGTAGGGTTAGCGGCCCCCGCCCCCTCTGCTATGGTGGCTGGTTTGAGCAGGGACACATGGAATGTAGGGTGAATACGGAGACATGATGGAAGTTGCAGTGTATATGTAACTTCGTTAACTTGTCTTAAAACAGGAAAGGGTCCCAGAAACTTATGGTCTAGCTTCGAAGAGGGTCTTTTGGAGGGATAATGGCACCGATCTAGCCATACAAAATCTCCTGGTTGAAAGTGAGGCGTGGGCTGTCTGTGGAGGTCGGCGTAATGTTTGTATCATTGTCTAGTCTTTTCCAGAGTGGCTTTGGTGAGGGAGTGTACTTGTTGTAGCTGCTGCACCAGGGCCCCGGCAGCAGGGACAGTGGTCGAGAGGAGTTCGGGCGTGGTCATTTGAGGGTGATACCCATAGGTGATATAGAAGGGGGAGTTTCCAAGGGACGCGTTCGGTGCGTTATTATATGCGAACTCCGCCAGAGGAAGCCAAGAGTACCAATCATCTTGTAAATAATCAATGTAGCATCAGAGATACTGCTCAAGGTTCTGGTTTACTCGCTCCACCTGCCCATTAGCTTGGGGATGGTAGGCCATAGTGGGTTTGAGTCGCACTCGAAGTGCCTTAAAAAGGGTGGTCCAGAAATGATAAACGAACTATCACTAACTATTTAAGTTGGCCACCCATGTAGTTTCATTATGTGTTGTATGAACAGGAGGGCTGTACGTTGTGCTGTGGGGAGGCCCTTGCATGCGACAAAGTGCACCAACTTTGAAAAGTGGTCTAAGGCAACGAGAACAGTGGTATACCCCCGAGAGGGTGGTAGTTCGACTATAAAGTCAAGACCTATCCTTTGCCATGGACCAGTGGGCAAGGTAGATAGTTGAAGTAATCCCGCAGGGTTCCTTTGGGGTGTTTTAGTGTGGGCGCATATCGAGCAGGCCTTAACATATCGTCGCACGTCCGTGGACACTGAGGGCCACCAAAATTGCCGCTGCATGAGGCTTAATGTACGTCCTGTCCCCGGGTGCCCTGCTAAGGGGGCATCGTGATATGCCCATAATACTTGTTGTTGACAGGAGGGTGGTACCACGATCTGTTGGCCCTTTTTATAGATACCAGCTTGAAAGGTAAAGGCAGAGTTTTCCGCAGGCGACAGTTCGCGTGCTGACACCTGACGGAGATGTTCGAGGGAAGGGAGAGTGGCCGCGAAGACTCGTTGTTCCAGAATAGGGTCCTTGGGCCGCTGATCTGCTTCTTTTCCTTCATAATACCATGAAAGGGCGTCCGCCAAGAGATTCATTTTCCCAGGGCGGTATTGGATGGTGAATGTGAAAAGAGCAAAAAAAAGTGCCCAACGAGCATGACGAGGATTTGTAATGTGAGCCGAGGTTCTTATGGTCAGTGGTTACTGTGATGGGATGTTGTGCTCCTTCAAGGTAGTGCCGCCAGGTCTCAAACGCTGCCTTAATAGCTAGAAGTTCTCGGTCCAGCACAGTATAATTTTTTTCAGCTGAGAAGAGTTGACGAGAGTGATAGGCACACGGGAGGCACATGTTTTCTGCATTTTGTTGAAGTAGTATGGCCCCAATCTCAATACTAGAGGCATCAGCTTCTACAAAGAAAGGCTTGTGGAAGTCGGGCTGTTGGAGTAGAGCGGCTTGCATAAACGCTTCCTTGAGAAATTGTAAACTGTATTCCTGCTCCGAGGTCCAAAGGTACGGGCGGTTCTTCTTTAGGAGCTGTGTTAGTGGGCTGGTGACTTCGGCATAGTGGGGCACGTATTGACAGTAGTAATTTATGCTGCCGAGAAATCGCTGAAGGGCCTTAACTGATTTGGGCGTGGGCCACTGTTGGATCACAACCAACTTTCCTTGGTCCATCTGAATTCCGTCTGGGCTGATAACAAACCCCAGAAATTCAACGGTAGTAAGGTGGAAGGCACATTTTTCCTGTTTACAATAGAGGTTGTGGGCTTGCAAATGTTGAAGGACTTGGCGCACATGTTGAATGTGTTGCGCTAAGGATCCGGAGTAGATGAGGATGTCATCCAGATAGGCGATGACAAAAGTGTCAAGGATGTCCTGCAGAATGTCATTGATGAGGTGCTGGAAGGCAGCGGGTGCGTTGGATAGTCCAAAGGGCATGACCAAGTATTCAAAATGCCCGTACAGGGTTCGGAAGGCCGTCTTCCATTCATCCCCTTCGCGTACTCGTAAGAGATTATAGGCTCCACGGAGGTCAAGTTTTGTGAAGATTTTAGCGCCTTGCAGTCGATTTAGGAGTTCAGGGATGAGGGGCAGGGGGTAGCGGTTTTTAATGGTCACCCGGTTGAGGCCTCGATAATCAATGCAGGGTTTCAGCCTCCCATCCTTTTTCGGGACAAAAAAGATGGGAGCTCCGGCTGGGGAGGTGGAATGGCGTATAAAGCCGTTTCTGAGAGCTTCATCCAAATATTTACGTAATTCCACTAACTCCGGGGAAGAAAGGGCGTAGATGCGTCCAAAAGGGGGCTCGGTGCCCGGAATTAACTCAATAGGACAGTCATAAGGGCGATGAGGGGGTAGTTGGGCTGCCCGTGTCTTGCTAAAGACCTCAATCAAGTCCATATAGTCCGGAGGGAGGGTGGTTTCTATGGCAGGAGTTACCACCTGTGTTGCTGCTGAGGTTCCCAGATGAGGTGCTGGTCAGATACACTGTTGTTTGCAGTGCGTGGAGTCTAATTGTAGTTGTCCTTTGCTCCAGCAGATGCGAGGTTCATGGTGCGTGAGCCAGGGTAACCCTAGGACCACCCGGAACAGGGGTGTACATACCACATCGAACGTTATTGCTTCCTCGTATGGACCTATGGCACAAGGAAGCGGGAGGGTCTGTTGCTTGACTGGCCCTGATACCAGAGGGGACCCATCGATAGTTTGGACTGTCTCGGGAGTTTCTTTAGTTTGCATCGGTATCATAGTTTCCCGGGCCAGGGCGGCATCACAAAAATTGGCCGATGCTCCCGAGTCCACCAAGGCCCATACCACCAACGACCGCTGTGGGGTGATGGCTAGTGTCACAGGAATTCGCAGATGAAGGGGGGCACTGGCACGCCTGGGGCAGCCGTGCTCTAGGGTCGAGAGACCCCCCGTCCCTCTCGACCCTTGGCGTTTCCCATCTGACGGCGGGCGGGAGGCAAGAGGGGACACTCCCATATGAAATGCCCTGGTTCCCCACAATAGAAACAATCTCGTGCTTGGCGCCGCCGATCCCGCTCTTCGGTCATAAGGGGCCCCCGGGAGGCCCCCAACTGCATGGGTTCAGCGTCGGGTGGAACGGGCCTAGCTGCTTCAGGCCCAGAAGGGCTAAATGATAAGGGGCGAGGCAGTGCACTCCGGATGTCTTGCCGTCTCCCCTTGCGTCGTTCAGTAAGGCGAGCGTCTATTTGTAGGGCCAGCGCGGCCACCTTGGCCCAAGTGTCTGGAAGGGGAACATACGCCAATTGGTCCTTAAGCTCATCTGCTAATCCCTTCCGGAAATGTGCCTGCAGAGCGTCTTCGGACCATTGCAATTCCAATGCGAGTTGTTGGAATTGTGTGACATATTCCATGAGGGGCCACCGTCCTTGATGCAGGGATAAGATGGCAGCCTCCGCGTCTTGTTTTTGGTGGGGGTGATCAAACAGATAACAAAACTCTCGTAGGAAGCCTGGGTAGTCAGATAACAAGGGGCTCTTGCTGGTCAAGAGGTAGGTTGCCAAATCCAGGGCCACCCCTCCCAGGTTCCCAATCACGAAAGCCACCTTCAAGGTGTCGGTGGGGTAAGTATTTACCTGAGTTGAGAAGGTGAGTTCGCACAGGGCTAAAAAAGCCTGGCAGGCTTTACAGTCACCCTGAAACTTATCTATGCGGGGACCCCGGGGTTCCTGGGGTACTACTGGGACCGGCGGGGGTACAGGAGCAGCAGGGGCAGCTGCGTCGGCTCCCGCCCCCATCATGGGGGAAGCGGGGGGGGGCTAGCAATGCCCCCACAGGGGCCATCGGGGCCTGTTGTTGAGCTACTGCGGCAGCGAGCTCGGTGTGCTGCTCCTGTAACTCCTTCATTTGCATAGCCAGGGACTGTACCGCATTCACCAGCTCTCGTATTTCTCAAGAAACATCCATCATAAGGTTAGGGGTGTGGTAGGTGCCGGTGATTCTGTCACGGTGGGGGGGTACGGAGGGGGAAAACCCACACACCCTGTACACACACACTGCTCTGTATGTCACGTAAGGCCCCCAGTTGCCCATCAGGATAGAATGTGGGCCGCTCAGTATGCTTTCTCACCAAGAGCATAGGCCCCTATCATCATAGGGCTCAGAGCATCTAATGAGGAGGGGATCCACCCAGACACACTTCCACGCCATTGGGGGGAGGGAAGGGGGATATAGCAGTGGGGAAAGGAGTGACGGGAGCCAGGGAGGGGGCCCCAGTAGGGATGACAATGGGAATCAAGGATTTTCACGCTGTGGGTAGTGGGAGGGTACCCCAGGAGGGGGAGGGACTTGCACTCTGGCCCGAAGGCCCTTTCACCAACCTTGCTCACCAGGAACAGGGGAGAGGGTTCACACACACGTGGGCACAGGAATCTCACACAAAGACACACTAGATATATAAGGCAGGAGGGGAGGGGGAAACGAGGGAGCAGTCCAAGGGTAATCACAAGTAGGCAGGGAATACGAATTCAAACACTTAGCTTTCACTTAGGGGGCCAGTCTCTCCACAGGCATTTGCTCTGATCACCAGCACAGAGCTCTCTGCCCTTCCAACTGATAAGGAGCCAGCTCCACCCCCTGCGTGCGTGCGCAGGCGTTCGGAGCAACGCAGGGGGGGCGTGGCTCCATTGCATTCTGCTCAACCGCTGGTCCTGCGTCCGTTGTTGGTGCCCCCGCCTGTCCCCACAAGCGCTCGGAGCGGCGCAGCAGGGGGCGTGGTCCCACTGCATTCTCTGTCCTCCAGGCTACTTGCGTCGTGCTGGGACCGGGTCACCTTGCTCCGTTCAGGGGACTGGGGCCCCTTTTCCTCTGAAGCCGCCGCTGCAAGGACGACTGGCCGCGGCGGCGGCTGACAGTTTATCATATTACTAACCGACAAACAGAATAACGGATAACCAGTTTATTGTATTACTAACCGACAAACAGAATAACTGGATAACCAGTTTATCGTATTACTAACCGACAAACAGAATAACTGGATAACCAGTTTATCGTATTACTAACCGACAAACAGAATAACTGGATAACCAGTTTATTGTATTACTAACCGACAAACAGAATAACTGGAAAATGCTGCAATAGTTAACCAGTTTGCCATATTGCCGTTACTGTATTAACATCTTACCATATCACTAAGTAAACAAATGCTACCATTACTAGTATGAAGCCAGGTCTAGAGGGGACGCAGGGGAGAAAACAGGAAAGGACATGATGGAGAAACGATAAACAGCAATACAAACAGCAAGATGACAATATGGGAAATTGCACACTGCAGAGTTATGCAGTAACATAATTTTATTTATTTATTTATTTATTTATTTACTTATATATTTATTATTCAAATGTATATGCCACCCCATCCTGTTACAAACATCTCAGGGCGGCTTACAACATTTAAAAATACAAGATAAAATACACTAAAAGAACCGAAACGCCCCCAAAGTTAAAATAACCCAATACAAAAAAACAAAAGAAACCCTCTCTAACCCAACCGACCCATCCCATCTCCCTCGGTAAAGGCCCGGTGGAACAGCCAGGTCTTACATTGTCTACAGAAAGAGGGGAGGTCGGCGGCCAGGTGAACCTCCAACAGAAGCAAGTTCCACAGTCAGAAAAATGCCCTCCTCCTGGTTGGCACCTGGGAAACATGGGGGACCTTGAGGAGGGTGCCCCCAGCCGACTGCAGAGGTCGATCCTGGATCCAGAGGGTGAGGCGGTTCTGCAGGTAGGTGGGGCCCAGGCCATTTAGGGCTTTAAAAGTCAAACCCAACACCTTTAATTGGGTTCGGAAGACTATCGGCAGCCAGTGCAGAAAGCGAAGCACTGAAGTAATGTGATCGCATTGGCCTGTCCCCTTCAGTAGATGGGCCACCACATTCTGCACCAGCTGCAGTCTCCAGACCAGCACCAAATGTATCCCCATGTAGAGTGCACGGCAGTAGTCCAATCTCGAGGTAATAAAAGCATGGATGATTGTGGCCAGGTCTGAGTCCAAGACATACGGCCTAAGCCGACGTACCAGATGTAACTGGTGGAATGCACCCTTCACCACAGCCACCACCTGAACATCCAGGTGGAGCTGAGGATCCAGGAGCACCCCCAGACTATGGACTTGAGATACTAGGAGAGGATGGACCACATCAATGATGGGGGCAATCACTCCCCTGGATTTCCCCACAACCATCACCCAGTCTTGTCAGGATCTAACTTCAAGTGGCTCACCCTGATCCAATCCCCCACAGCCAACAGACATTGGGTAAGCACCGATACTGCTGGACCTGAATCTGATGAAAATGAGAGAGATATCTGGGTGTCATCAGCATATTGATGACACCTTACATCAAACTCTCTGAAAACCTCCCCCAAAGTAGGGGTGTGCATGTTGTTTTTGTTATTACAATAACGATAATGAAAACTCTCATTTTTGTTATCTTTATTATAATAATGAAAATTACAAATAATAATAATGAAAATAGAAATTAAAACAACATTTCGTTTTTGAGATAAAGGCAAAACACTGAAAATAATGTATTTCTGGCTATAACATTTTTGTTTCTTATTCAATTGTGATGATATTTGGGAAGGTTGTGCCTCCAATGGAGGTCACTATGTTTACCATGGTTCAAAAGGATTTGATAAAGGGAACTTATTTAGGAAGCAATTGAATGTTGTAATTTTAAGAATAGATCCATACACATTCATAACTACATCTTTTTTATCTTTCAAACAATTTGCATGAAACCTGTGAATATTATGTCCCTCCACAAGCTTAAAACTCCTGCCAATATTCAAAATGATTGGAAAAAGGGTCCTGATGGTATAAGACATTCTCTTTAAAATATATTTCCAGCTGTAACATGTTGATATTCCATCATGTTTACGGGATATTTGGCAGGAATGTATCATATACCTTCCCTGTCAGCTCTACCAAAATACCGGTCAGTTTTATAAAGGGCCCCAATTTTATAAGCAATTGAAGTTGTCCCCTTGAAGACCATTATTCAGATAAATATCAACACATGCAGTGCCAGTCAGAGGCAGGCACCGGGCATGACAGGAGGAGGGAGGCTGTAGGAAGGAGGATGTGGAGCAACCCAAAAGACTGCCAGACACATTAACTGGCCAATTACTGCATGCTTCCAGCTTTACAGGACCAATCGGTAGAGGCTTTGAGGCGGGCATAGAAGGAACATAACTGGGACTTTGGGGATAGCATCCCCAAAATCAGGAAACATAGTTTACACATCCAGGCTGGCCAATTATCACAATCACATCCTGCAGCACTATGACAGAGGACATAAGAGAATTTCTTTGGCTCTTTCCTAAACAAATGCTTCTGACTTTCCAGTAAAAAGTAGGGGAGAGATGTTGGGATGGTCACAGCACATAATGAGGATATTTGGTTGACATTTCTGCTGGCCAATTGGCATCACAAACCGATCTTATACCACAGTGACCTGTAAGACAATTCCTGGCATAGTAGGGATGGGCAAACAGAACACCATTAGGATGTTCGGACATTCGGTCATTTGGTTCAAAACCTGAGTTCGGGTTCGGCTGTTCAGTTCAGCAGAGTTCTGATTGTCTGAACTCGGCCGAACATTCAAAACAGTGCTATCCGTACCGAAACTGAATTTTTTTCAGTATCGGTATTTTTGGCCCTGAAACCTCCCCTGGTGTCAACCCCTGGTGCCAGGAAATCTGCTCCTCAGCTACCTCCCCCTTCCAGTCACGTTTTTCCCACCCAAAGTCACATTTTTCCTGCCCCCGAACTCATCCGAACTCACCCGAACTGTTCGGAAGTTTGAGCGTTTCATTTGGAAGTTTGGTTTGGTCATCCAAACAGGCTGAGTTCGGGCCAAACTCTGAACTTCCGAACCTCGTTCGCCCATCCCTATGGCATAGGCTCATTCTCTGCATATGCTCTGCAGGCTTATAAAATTGTGACCCCTTATTACATCTTTCCTATATTTTGAAGAGATGATCCTGAAGGTGTTAAATACAGCACTGCCAAATTTCATGTACACTGGTTATTATTATTATTATTATTAAACATTTATAAAGCGCCAGCAACAACCTGGCGCTGTACAGAACATATAATCAGCTGCGGTCCCTACCTGTGGCTTACAATCTAAAAGACAAGGAGGGGGAGACAAGGAGAGGGGACAGTGGGAGAGACATGGGAGAAGACAAACAAACATTCAGGCGGATGCGAAGTCTCAGGCGCGTGTACTTGGCTTGGTTACAAGGTGGTCGGTAGCAGCAGTCAGCAGAGGAGGGCCGACAGTAAGAGCAAGGGGAAAGACTAGAGGGCATTGGGAAAGGCAGCATGGAAAAGGTGGGTCTTGAGGAGGGATTTGAAGGAGCGGAGGGAGGAGGCGAGGCGGACGTCGGCAGGGAGGGAGTTCCAGGCATGCGGGGCAGCGAGGGAGAAGGGACGAAGGCGGTTGGGCGAGCAGGAGAAGCGAGGGAGAGCGAGGGAGGGGACAGCGGAAGAGCGGAGAGCGCGCGCAGGAGCGCGTAGGGCGATTAGGTCCGAGAGGTAAGGGGGAGCTTGGTCATGGAGCGATTTGAACGTGAAAACCAGGAGTTTGAACAGGATACGTTCAGGAAGGGGGAGCCAGTGAAGGGAGAGGAGGAGAGGCGTCACATGGTCGAAGCGACGGGCAGAGTGAATGACCTTGGCGGCAGAGTTTTGGATCGCCACAAGGGGGGACAGGTGGGAGCGAGGGAGGCCAGCAAGGAGGAGGTTGCAGTAGTCGAGGCGAGAGATAACCATGGCATGAACAAGGATTTTGGCCGAGGAGACAGATAGAAAGGGGCGAATGCGGGCAATGTTGAGGAGAGCGAATCGGCAGGATTTGGCCACAGAGTCAATGTAAGGTTTAAAGGAGAGGTGCGTGTCAAAAATGAAGCCCAAGCTGCGGGCACGGAGAACAGGACGGATGGTGACCCCATCAATGCAGATGGTCAGGTCAGAGGGAGAGGAGGGGGATGGAGGAAAAATGAGGAGTTCAGTCTTGGCCATGTTCAGTTTGAGTTGGCGTCGGGACATCCAGGCGGAGATATCAGAGAGGCAGTCGACGAGGCGTGAGCGGATAGAGGAGGAGAGAGAGGGGGTAGAGAGATAGAGTTGGGTGTCATCAGCATAGAGATGGTATTGGAATCCGTGGGAGGCAATAATTTCGCCAAGGGACCGGGTGTAGATAGAGAAGAGGAGAGGGCCAAGGACAGAACCTTGGGGAACCCCAACCGAGAGGGGAAGGGAGGGGGAGGTCGACTCGGGGAGGGAGACATTAAAGGAGCGGTCAGAGAGGTAGGAGGAGAACCAGTCAAAGACAGAGCCACGGAAGCCCAAAGAGTAAAGCGAGTCCAAGAGGAGCGAGTGGTCGACAGTGTCAAAGGCAGCAGAGAGGTCAAGGAGGACAAGAACGGAGTAGTGGCGCTTCGATTTAGCGACAAGTAGATCATTGGTGATCTTGGCCAGGGCAGTTTCAGTAGAGTGGAGGGGGCGGAAGCCGGACTGGAGAGGGTCGAGGGAGGAGTTGGCAGAGAGGAGGTTCAGGCAGCGGGAGTAGACGACACGTTCCAGGAGCTTCGAAGCAAAGGGAAGGAGGGAGACTGGTTGGACTACAAAGTTGCTCCAGTCAGACAAACATTTGTAAGCTAATTGCTTATACCACGAGGACCCTTTTTCCAATCCTTCTGAAAGTTGGCAGAGATAGTAGATATAGGAAGGGGTATAAACATGTCAAGTTTCATCTACATTAAATGTGAGGAAAAGAAGGTACAGCTAAGAATATATATGAAGATATTTACAAAATAATATTTTTCAACTGCTTATAAAATTGGATTCCTTTATCTGATATTTTTGTAATTTTGTACACTTAGTGTCTTCCATTGTAGGTACAATCCCTCCATGTGTCAGCCAAATATAATGAAAGACAAAAGAAGGTTCAGCCAAATTGTGTTTTCCGTTGAAACCAATGGAAAATGAAAATGAAAGCAAAAATGACAATTTGATATTTTTGAAAAAAACCCCAACATATTTAAATAACGAAAATGAAAAAATGAAAAAAAAATGACATGGGCCTCGGATGCACTCCTCTACCACAAAGGCTGCATATACACATTGAACAAGAAAGGGGATAAGATAGAACCCTGTGGGACTCCACACATCAGGCCCCGGGGAGAAGATGAATAATCACCCAGAACCACATGTTGAGTCCTCCCAGTCAGGAAAGAGTGGAACCATTCAAGAACAGTTCTGATGATCCCTGTGCTGTCCTGCAGCCGAATCACCAACAACTCATGATCAACGGTATCAAATGCAGCCAAGAGATCTAACAAAACAAACAGGTTCGAATGACCCTGGTCCATCTCACGGGAGAGATCATTGACCAAGGCCACAAATGCAGTCTCCGGGTCATAACCCAGACGAAAGCCAAACTGAGAGGGATCAAGAAAATTGACCCGGTCCAGATGCTCCTGAAGCTGTCAAGGGAAGGTTAGAGACCAGCCAGTAGCTGGCCAGGGTGCCAGTGTCCAATGATGACTTTTTGAGCAGGTGCCGCACCACAGCAATTGAGACAATTCGGCACCCTGTCCTCTTCAAGGGAGGCATTGACTATCCCGGCCAGCAACTGCCCTAATGTCTCACAGCTGGCCTTAACCAGCCAGGATGGGCATGGATCTAATTCACAATAAGTGGCTCGAACAGTCCCAAGAGCATCCCCCACATCCGAGTGCGATACGTCTTTAAATTCATCCCATAAAACAGGACAACAAGGGGCTTTAACTGCTCTGGCTCACCTACTGCTAAAAATGCAGCATCAAAACCATGGTGGATTTGAGAGTTTTTATCCACAAAAAAATCACAGCAAGCATTTGATGACTTTAAACCCAGGCGGAGGGAGGCCGGACTGATCAGCCCCCTCACCACCCGGAAAAGCTTCGCCGGGCGGGACTTAGCAGATGCAATGAGGGAAGCAAGGAAAACCTTCTTTGCTGTCCACACTACCACAGCATAGGCATGTAATAGAGACTCTATAGCACAATCGGTCAATTTTGTTGAGATCTTGGTCCTGGTTCTCAGATTCTCAGTATTTCTCGAGAAGCTAAAATGCTTCTTGTTTCAGTCTTGGCACAGAGAGGATAGTGTCAAATGGAATGAAGGCCATTATTTGCCCGGTAAATATAGGTTATATCAAATTACAGCAGCATTTTTCTCAGCGCTCCATTTTTTCCGTCCAATCTGGCTAAAAATATAGAGATTTCCTCTCAGCTGATCTGAATAAAATGCTATCAAACATAAATCCTGCTCAGCCTGGAGAACAAATAAGGAAAGTGGGAAGGATGGTATTCATCTGCAGATGGACAAACATGAAGAGGAAAAAAAATCTCTTTTGTAATTCTCTCGTCGAACTTGGGCAAGGAGAGCTCTTGACATTTTGCATTGTCTTTTTCCTTTAAAAGATTATGATGGAAGTGGTGATTTGAATAAATCTTTTGGTAAATAATTTCACAATAAATCGACCCGGGAGAGTCTTGACATATAACTTTGAGATTAAGGGAGAATTGCACAAACTCTTGAAACAGATTTTCCTCCTGCATTGAAGAAGAAACCAGTTGTGTCCTGATAGTCTCCTGCAATGTATAAAAGGCTTGATCAAAATGAGTGCGGGGAAATCCAAAATGAAATGTCCATGTCCATTAAAGAAAGGCAGGACAGTCTTCGCTGTGGAAACAGTACAATGCTGAGGCTCAGGAAACATGAGTTCAGTTCCCGGCTCTGCTGCATAATTCATGTCTGACTATAAGCAAGTCACTTACGCTCCCAGGTCCACTCCACACATTATGAAATGAGGATAGTCTTTTCGTATCCATTTCAACTCTGCTCAACAGCTTCTCCACATCTCTGGAACCCCTTCTCTGGAGGTTCACCAAAGTTTGAGCATGAGCATTTTTCAGAGTCAATGTGAGACCTATTTATTTGGCCAGGCACTTAGCAGAAGGAGATAGAGCATGGAGTAGAGCTGAAATGTATACCCACAAAACAGGTATATATACCTGTTGAATTTTGGGTACCAGGTTCAACTAAAAAATATCAGGTACCAATCAGCATCTGATTATGACTCGATTTGGGTACCTAATTCATGGAATGTCAAAAAATGTCAATTTCTGAATATTAACTTCTGGTCCTGATTGTTTGGTTTTCCATCCCAATTTACTGGCCAGTAACCAGAAAAATCAGTACCTGACATTATCAGCCATTCAGCTATCTGGGCACCCAATTGGTGAATGGGTAGCCTGATGAATACCCTAAATGGTTCCTGAAAATGTGGATATTACTGAGGCTGAAACAAAGTCTTTGGAAAACTTCAGAATTTGCTGGATATGAAGGCATTTAGGCCAATTTTTGAAGTTCTGAAGACCAAGGTCGTTATTCAGAAAACTTCGGAAACTTCAGAAACCTCTGCGTGTGTCGGGGGCTGGTGGACAGTTGAGCTTCCCTTCTTCTGGAAATGAAACTTAGTGCCATATTTAGTAGGAGGGGGGTATGGGAGGGGACAATTGAGTGATAGTAAGCCAGATGGGAAGTTTTGATTGGCTTGGCCAAGTCAGATGGTCAGCTTTTGAATTGGCTGGCAGGAAAAAATAAAAGTGTCTGCACTGCAACCATTTTGCCAATTCTCCTTGGTGAGTTTGACTTCACGGCATGCTACAGTGCTGCTGAATCTGCAAGTAATCGGCTGGCGGGGGACAGGGGGGCGGGGAGAGAGGGGTGCCTGGCCTGGCTGGCCTAGCATGGTATGGCTTGGCCTGTCCTGTCCATAGGGCCAATGCTGGGAGGTGGGAGTTACGTTACCCGTTACCATACCATGGAGTTTTAAATAAATAAATAAATAAATAATAATTGGGTGACAGATTGCTGCCTGCTGTTTGGTTGACACTTGGCACCATGAGGAAGGATCTTTCTGCTTGTTTCCACTTCCCAAGTTTGTTTTGTCTGTTCAAGTTACTATTGCCAGAATGCCATGCCAAGGAAAAGGGTACCCCTGGAGGGGGAAGGGTGTGAATGTCTGGTTTCTTAATTTTGTTACTGCTGCTGGGGCCTTTGCTTGCTGGCTTTTTTTGGGGGGGTGGGATATATTTCTCCATGCAGTTGCAGACTGTTTTGTCATAGTTGTTGTATTCTTCTTGAGTGAACGACCCTTCCTAGCCTGCATTTTTGTGCACTGCTTGGTTGGCATAATGATAAAATGGTACAATCACTGCTGGTGGTGTACACTACTGTGGTGTAATGCTGTGGGTACACTACTGTTTATTTATTTATTTATTTATTTATTACATTTTTACCCCGCCCCTCCTAAACACAGCTCGGGGCGACTTCCAACAATAAATACAATTTAAAACAATTCAAACACTTAAAATACCATATAAACATTAAAATGACATATAAACAGGGCCTGGGATATAAATTACTTGGGATAGGGGAATAAAACTCAACTATCCACTCCCCGCCCCAAAGTCCTGGGCAAACAACCAGGTCTGCCAAAATACTAATAGGCTTGGGGTCAGGCAGGCCTCCTCCGGCAGGGAGTTCCAGAGACGCGGCCCGGCCTCCGAGAATGCCCTCTCCATTGTGGCCTCCTGCTTAACGCGCCAAGAAGGCACCCCTGGCAGACTGAAGGAGCCACTCCGGGGCGCGGAGGGCGAGGCGGTCCCTGAGGTATGAGGGGCCGAGACCGTGGGTTTGTTTGTTTTTATTTCCGCATGAAGTTGCAATTTTGGGGGGTTGCCTTCGTGAGTGATTGTCCCACTGTTGCTAGCCTGTTATTCTCGGTCGTGATTTCCTGGGTAGTGCTTTGGCTGTGGGTTCAAGAACTTTGCAACAACTTTCCGAACTTTCTGAAGTTTCCAAAGTTTCCCGACATTCTATGCTTCGTTCTCTGAAGTCTGAAGCTTCGGCAAAAGCGCTGAATTGCCTCAGACTGACTATTCGGAACTTCAAAAATCCTAATACCCGGAAGTACTATTCGGTTCAGCCCTAGGTATTACCTTCAAGCACCAAATTAGGTACCCATTTCAGATCTAGTGTGGGGAGTTATTTTAGGCATAGCTAGTTAGCTTAGACAGACAGCTCTTTTTATAGGGAATGATGCAGGGGGGGCACTTTGTGGGCATGGTGCTGTGTGGTAGGGAGGTGGGTGCACAAGGGCACATACCCGTCCCCCCCGCATCCCCAAACATGACACCCGGCACAGAGCATCTGGAGTTTTTATCTGTTTCCCCATGCGGGGGTGATGGGTGGAGGTTGGTGGGAATGCATGTAATGCAGGAGTATGCATGCACACCCACCCACCTGCCACTGCTGTACAAACAAGACACACCCACGTATGTTATTATTATTATTATTATTAACAAACATTTATATAGC
Source organism: Sphenodon punctatus (assembly GCA_003113815.1). NCBI lineage: Eukaryota > Metazoa > Chordata > Lepidosauria > Sphenodontia > Sphenodontidae > Sphenodon > Sphenodon punctatus. The sequence goes on along the minus strand of QEPC01010034.1, from coordinate 7,194,238 downwards.
ACCAGCAGTGTACCTGGCACTTTACAAAGTAATAAAATAGACACGGTCCCTGCCCCCTAGGGCTTACAATCTGAGAGACAGGAGCTGGGGGAGAGACTTAGGAAGGGGAACAGAGGGAGAGACAAGGGGTCAAACATTCATGAAGATGCGAGGTCTCAGGTGCACGTACTTGGCTTGGTTACGATGAGAATGACAGCAGGCAGGTCCATGTGGCAAGGATAAGGGTAAACCGATCGTAGGTATAGGAATAGTGGCTCAGCAGGATAAAGAGTCAGACAGAGCAGAGCGAAAGAGGTGAGTTTTAAGGAGAGATTTGAAGGTATGAAGGGAGGGGGCAAGGCGGATGTGGACAGGGAGGGAGTTCCAGGCATGGGGGGCAGCAAGTGAGAAGGGACGAAGGCGCTTAGGGGAGCAGGGAAGGCGTGGAAGGGTGAGAGAAGGGACAGAGGAGGAGCGAAGTGCACGGGCTGGAGTATGGAGGGCGATAAGTGCAGAGAGGTAGGGGGGAGCAAGGTTGTGAAGAGCTTTATAGGTGAAGACTAGGAGCTTGTGCAGGATTCGTTCAGGAAGGGGAAGCCAGTGAAGCGAAGAGAGGAGGGGCTGCACATGGTCGAAGCGACTGGCGAGGTAGATGACCCTGGCAGCAGAGTTTTGGACAGAGATGAGGGGAGAAAGGTGAGACCGGGGAAGGCCAGTGAGAAGGAGGTTACAGTAATCGAGGCGAGAGATGACCAGAGCATGAACAAGAGTTTTGGCAGACGAGACAGAGAGAAAAGGGCGAATCTTAGCAATGTTATGGAGGGAGAAGCAACAGGATTTAGCAACAGAGTCAATGTATGTCCATGTATATGTGCACACAAGATGTGGGAGGTGTCAGGGGTCGGTCAGGATTGGCCCCAAAGTTACCCAACCTGAAACTTTGGGGAAAGACACATTAGAAATCTAAATAAATTGCTAAATACAATAACAACAGGGTCAGTTCTAACTAACAGTTCGTACTAGCAAGGTAAAATTCAAACACTGGGAAATGGTTCCGAAGGGAGAGATCCCTTTAAGGATGAATCTGCTCTAGCAAGAGTTTGTCACAGTGAAGCTTTCTTGTTGCTACATGAGACAGTCACGATCGTGATTCTTTATAATGTCCATTGTCCACTTCATTTGCAGTCAGACTTTCAAAGGGCTTAGCTCTCAATTACCCAGCATGCTGCATTCTTCTGAGACGTTCCGCTCTAACGTGACATAATCAGAGCTGTTGGGTGCTCAGAGGGAGCTGATTCTTTTTGAAAACATAACCCATAATGGCCAGGCACACCAGCATGCACCGGTGCGTGTTCTTCACCTACTGTACTTTCAGAGCTAATTATTGGAAACATTAGTGCTTTGTTACAAGAAGAGATATTATCAAGCAATTCTGAAGCAAAAACATTCAACTGGTTTTCTCCCTGGACAGTGCTAACGAATGTGGCATCGTCTAGAGGAACTTCTGGGTGGAGGAGATGACAGCAAGATGCATAACTTTCAGTTAAGGAGGGTAGCACAGCAATTCCACATTCTGAATTCCCCTGATGTATCCCCCCTTCCTCTCTGCAATGCCTCATGTCTTCACACTGTAATTTAAAGGCATTAGAAGTTTTAAATGGAAGTTATATAAACCTTTCAGCTACTTAAACCTTCAATTACTTTCTCTTTGTATGGCACTTCTAGATGGCTGTTTTTGGAATTGCAAAGTGTGTTGCACAATAATTCTGATGCATTCGTTCCAGGGCCCTGCAGGGAGTTGAACAGCTGTTAAAACTCTCATTTAGGGGTGAAATTTTGTTTTCGACCAAACTCCATTTCTGATGGAATCCAGGCATTCAATCCATTCCTCTGAAATGTTCTGATTCTCTAATGTTCTGAAATGTTTCAAACATCAAACAAATGTTCTGATTCTGTTGTGCTCCAGCAAAAAAAACCACAATGTTGTCCAATTTGTGCATGCACAAAATGGCTGTGGGCACTCTGTGTTGATGGGGTGTGCCCTGTCTTGGTTCCTCAAGTTTGCAGTCTGGGGGTGCTCCTTGATTCACAGCTCTGCCTGGATGCCCAGGTGGAAGCTGTGGCAAGGAGTGCCTTTGCCAAATTACATCTTTTGCAACAGTTATGGCCTTACGTCTCAGACTGCGACCTTACCACCATCTTCCACGCCTTCATCACCTTGAGGCTTGATTACTGTAATGCACTCTACATGGGGCTACTCAAGGTGAGGGTCTGGAAGCCGAAGCTGGTGCAGAATGTGGAGGCCCATCTCTGTCTCCTGTAACCATAATTGGCAACTGTTGCTCAGTGCATAGGTGAACAGAAGAGATGGGTGGAGTGGAGGAGCACACATCACACCCATCCACCACCGGCAGTGTTCCTATGGATGTCCCTCCCCACCCCTACCGCACACCTGCCCACCATGGTATTTGCATGGGTGCCCCCTGCATAAGTGTGTGGCGGGGGGGGGGCACCTGTGTAAAAAGGTTATTAAAAAACTGTGCACGGCAAAGGGTTGAGAGAGTCCAAAAGGAAGGAGGTGGAAAGGGAGGAGAAATAATAGAGGGTGAGATGGGAGAGAGGAATAGACGCACAAGGGGTGCATGTGTTTGTAGTAGTCATGGGAGGAGGTGTCAATTACCACCACCAAGCATAAGGAGGGGGGGCACAGATCAAAAAAGTTTGAGAGCCACTCACTGCTCCAGCCTATATTTATTTATTTATTTAATTAAATTTATTAGCCACCCCCTCATGCCTATGGCATCTCGGGGTGGCTTACAACATCATAAAAACACAATAATAATAAAATCAACAACAATAAGAACACCGGACCCACGACAATTTATAAAACATTACTAAAACCAACCAGACCCCCTACCCCACCCTCTCACCCTCCCCTCCGAAGGCCTGGGTGAACATCTAAGTCTTGCAAACATGTCAGAAGGCCAACAGGCCCGGGGCCAGGCAAGCCTCCACCAGGAGGGAATTCCATAAATGTGGCCCGGCCACCGAGAACGCCCTCTCCATTGTGGCCCCCCATTTTACACTGGGGACCTCCAAAAAGGCACCCCCTGTGGACCAAAGGGATCGCTCTGAGGTGCGGAGGGTGAGGCGGTCCCCGAGATATGAGGGGCCCAGACCGTGCAGGGCTTTATAGTTCAACACTAACACCTTGAATTGGGCTCGGTGCGCTATAAGCAGCCAGTGCAGAGCATGGAGCATAGGTGTTATGTGCTCCCGATGACTCGTCTCCGAGAGGAGCCAGGCCACTGCATTCTGCACTAGCTGCAGCCTCCGAACCAGAAACAAAGGAAGCCCATGTAGTCTAGCAGTAGTCTAGCCTCGAGATGATGAAGGGCAGGCATGGATGACAGTGGCCAAGTCAGGCCCGGAGATGTATGGCCGAAGTCTCCATACCAGATACAGCAGGTGAAAGGCGGCTTTAGCCACTGCCTCCACCTGCCGATCCAGACGAAGGCCCGAATCCAAAACCACCCCCAGATTCCGAACCTGAAGAGCAACACGCGGGCGAAACCCACCTATCAGAGGGGTCAGCACCTCCCCCCCCTCCCCACCACCATCATCTCCATCTTATCGGGGCTGATCTTCAGTCTACTCTGCTGCTTGCAATCCGCCATGGCCTACAAACATTTGGAAAGTAACGAGACAGTATAAGTATGTTGAAGTTTTCAGTAGCTCTCTTTTGTTTGTTTGCTAGTGTTTATACAAGATTGTTAAATTTTAAGAATGCAAGGGAGTAGAGAAATCCCTGCTGCACCCTCCTCACCACACTCGGACACAAATATCACCCACTGACTGCACACCTCCTTACAAAAATAACAACCAAAAAATTCCCCAATGAAATTCACAACTTCTGGTTTCTAAAGGCAAGCATAACATCATTCTTCTTTTATTTCTGGTCAATTGCTCTCTGACAATGCTAAGCTGCGGCCTGCCTCTGCCAAAACCAGGGCAGCTGGTCAAAGTGTGGAACGAAGCACAGTCATGAAACAGAGAGTTCATCCTGATGATTATCCCTTTTCAAAAGGAAGGAGGCAACCAGGCACAACAGAAGCAGAGCTCCTTGCCAAAGCACATCAAGGGTACCTCCTGATAGCTAAGCACCATTGGGAATGGGCTGTGGCCCTGTTATTTCACTTTATGGTCATGGGGTCATGCTTCTGTGTAAGTTAGACCAAGAGCAGTGTAATGAAGTCCTCAGATCAAGGAAGAGGGGTAAAGCCCAAACCTGATCACCTGGCAAAATTAGGGAGCAAAGACCCCTGGGTGACCTGCATCATAGGCCGTTTTCACATGACGCCACTGGGTGTGGGTATTGGTGTGTTCCGGCGGTGGGTGTGTTCCCTTTCCAATGGGCACACACCCATCTCCACTCACCTCCACCCACGGAGTCTCCTCCAATTTGTCGGATGGCTCCATGGGTGGATGAGAGGTGGAGATGGGTGTGTGCCAGGAGCACACACTCACCTCCACCCACTGCCTGTGTTGTTTCCATGGGCGGAAACCCATCCCCCCACCTGCTGCTGCGGTGTACACACAGACGCCTCCCCCACCACCACACTCCCAGGCGCGGGGGAGCATCTGTGCAAAAACAGCCTTAGGTAGGGCTGAACCTCCACCTCTGACCAGATTCCATTTCCAACATAATCCAGTCCTTTTCATTAATCAGGTGAACGATTGTACGAACAACTGTTTCGCCAGATTGATTAAAAAAACTGCTTTCATTTTGTATGAACAACTGTTTCCCCAGATTGATTGAAAAAACTGCTTCCATTATTTCTCCATTACCATGCATAGGCAGTATGGCCATCATCTTTTTGTGGTGCGGCAGATGCCATTTTATGTATGAATGGTACCACACAAATAATGGAGTGAGGTTTTTCGATTGGAATAATTAAATCTGAGGAAAATTCCAATCTCTATTCTGCTTTTACTGAAAATTTCTGGGAAAACATATAGAGAGTTTTGCGCTGGTCATGCTCTTAGTCCGCAGAGGCTATGGGGATGGGGTCCTCATGGCTTCTGTAATGGATTGGGTGAGGACCCTTTAAGGAGCTTTGGGTATTGCCTTAGTTCACCACTACAGGGACTATGATAATCTGAAGCTGTTGAGGCGCTGATAGTTGGTACCTGACTCTTGTAGGGATGGGCGAACATGGTTTGGAAGTTCAGAGTTCAGCCCGAACTCAGCCTGTTTGGATGACCGAAGACGAACCCAAAACCGAACATACTGAACAGAACCGAACACCAAACGGCAAAATGGCCAAACATTTCGGTCAGTTCGGATCGCGTTCAGGTGAGTTTGGGTGGCAAAAAAAGGTTCACTGTAAGGTGACAGGGAGGGGTAGTACTAGTCACTGAGGAGCAGACTTCCAGGCACCAGGAGTGGAGAGGCTTGCAAGAAATGAAACTATCTGCCTCCCCCCTTCCCAACACCTTCTGAGCTAGTCACTGTTCCTGAACAGCAGGCGTTGAGTAGGATTATTAGATTGCTTTAAGTTTCATTTCAGTTTT
>QEPC01010034.1:7121048-7188625 GCA_003113815.1 Sphenodon punctatus | reverse complement strand
AGAGATAGCGTTAGTGATTTAGTTTTAGTGTTTGTAGGAGTAGGCCTGTGTACTTATTAGATAATCCATTTAGTTCATAGCATTTAGAATAGTTAATAGAAGTTAGATTTAGTGTAGATAGATAGATATAATATTAGATTAAAAACAAAACAAAACAAAACCCCATATAAAAACAAAAAAACAAATTAAAAACAAAAGAAAACCATATAAAACCCTATAAAAAACAAAAAAAACATAAAAAACAAAAAAACCACCCATAACATTTCCCAAATGGCCGAATAGAACGGCCAAATGGCTGAACCGAACAGCCGAACCGAACAGCCAAACCCGAACTCGGCGAACTAACCGAACTGCCGAACTGAACGGATGAACCGAACACAGCCGAACTGAACAGACGAACCAAACGGACGAACCGAACGCAGCCTAACCGAACGGCCGAACCCGAACCGCGATCTGTTCGCCCATCCCATGACTCTTGCAGAGAGCAGAGCTCCAGCATCACTGGCTGTACACTGGGAGCTATCCAGGTTACTGATTTGGACCTATGGCCTAAAGATATAGGTCGCTTGTATATACTTACACTCTAACTAGTGGTGAAGAAAGAAGCAAGAGTTGATGACATTTGTCTGAGACTAGAGCTAGAATTCGTGAGAATCAAGCTTCTCAGCTCGATTCTCGACAAGAATCGAGAAAAGCCCTGGTTCTCGACCTTTTCTTGTCCCAAGCCAAGCCTCACGTCCTGTGTCTCTGTCTCTCTCTGTCTCTCTCTCTCTCTCCTTTTCTGTAGCCACCAACTCCACACTGAGAGAAAAATAACAAAAAAGAACTGTATATGCGTAAAATGACCGCCAGACCATTCTCCGCATGCACAGTCTTTTTCCAAAATTGCGCCAGCTGTGATACCACCATTTTGAAAAAGGGCTGCTGGCCTGCACATGCAAAGAATGGTTGCCCTTTTCCAAAAATGTGGTGATGCTGCCGGTGCCATTTTGGAAAAGGACTGTGCGTGCGCAGAATGGCCGAGCAGCCATTTGTGGATGCACAATTGATTCTATCCCTTTAAGCAAGATTCTAATGAGATTCTTGCACTCTTAATGAGATCTTCTTGAGATTTTGCTGAGAGTTCTCGATTCTTGCTAGATTCTCACAAAAATAAAAAAAAGAATCCCATTTCAGCCCTACTGGAGACTATGGGTTTCTTGAGCTTTCTCTGATGCCACTCTCCAGCGGAGCAGGGTCACCTTCAAACAACTTCATTACTCCTCTTGATGCTGCTGTTGGGGAAGGTTAGTCTGGAGTCGGACTCAGAACTGGTCTTTTTGCAGTCCAGAGTAACAGGTCTGACCCTGAAACTACTTACTAAAGAAGAGCATTGTTGGATGTTGGAATGGTGACCCAGAAACTCCTGGCCAGATCCATTCCCCAAAACAGTCACTCAAGTAAGCTGGCTCAGTTTTAAGTGCTAATTTATTTACTGACTCCTAAATCTACACACTTATAAACAGTCTAGTGATTAAAGAGAACCCAAAAAAATGGGTATACTCATTGACATTCTGGTACTTGGCCTGACCTGGTATCTTTGGGAACTAATCAGTGTCGTATTTTTGTCTGACAGGCTAGCTAAGCTATCAATTTACTGTTTTTCATCCAGATTTTCCAGCTTCCCGTATCAATTTCTTTTACGTCTTGTACTGTTTTTCCAACTTCTGGTCCCATTGTTCAACTTCCCATTCTGATTCCTTTATCAGTTTACCATTTTACTGGTCAGTAAAATGGTACAATACTAAATTGGCCACAGTTATACCAAGTATTTGGGGGTAATTGATACTTGAATACCAAGCCAGGCACCCAATAGACTACTTGAAAATGCGGGTATTGCTGATAAAACAGTCTTAACTAGAGAGACACCCCTCCAAGTCTTCCTGACATGGTTAGCTTGTCCTTATATTCCTCGCCACATCTCTCCTGGCCAAGCATTCCTTGACTCTCAGTCTTACTGTTCCCTCCCGGGCTTCAGCACTCTGGACAGCACCAAGTGGATCCCAACTTCAGGCCCTTCTGACTTGGAGGGCAGATGAGTGAGTCTCTGTCCAGTTGCCCTTATAGCCTCAAAAAGGGGTGGGGCCAAGGTGCAGAGCTGGTCTTCTTAAAGGGCAAGTGTTTGCCCTGTTACAGGGTTCTGTAATACAAGAAAAGGGAAAGTATCAACTGCCTATTCGGAAATCAACCAGAAGGGGCAAGGGAAGCTCCAGTGTTTGGGTTTTTTTCCATGGTATCTAAACCAGTTTACTCACCGACACTGAAATTCTGGAAACAGCACAGCTTTTCAAGTATCCTGCTTTCCACACACGACACTCACGGAGAAGGTAAACTGGAAAGAAACCTTTTTCAGTGCACCTGGTCAATTATGCAATACCATCAATTAAAAAGAAATTAAAAAGTGCTTTGTATTGGGAAGGAAATCAAGCAGAAGATGGGCTACATATGGTTTTGTGAGCCACTTTAGGTCGCTTTCATCATGTTAATTTCCCTTTTTATCTCTGTTTTAGCTATTTGCTTCTCTTCTAACTCTACAAGAGACAACAGAAGACAATGGACAATTATCCCATTTAGTCTTTCCTGGGCCACCTGTTCTTCCATCCCATGAGATTAATGCATCCAAAACTCCCATTAGAGCATGGCTTTAACCTTCAGGCTGTTCGAAGTTTTACACATGGAAGTAATTTCCCTGCCTTGAGAAGACACCAAATTAACATTGTAAAGGAGAAACTTAATGCCCATGAAGTATTTAGACAGAGTTACAGATAAACGATGTGTCTAATCAATCATGCTATGAGTGATTTCATTATCTCTTGTGCTTAGCAACTCCAGATATTAATCGCTGTCAATCAGTTGTTTTCTCTTCAGCTGGCAAACAAATCCATTAGCTCGGTTAATTTTACCCACTCCTGGATCCTTGAACGTTCCTAATTGTCCTTCTCCAGGAAAGCTCGGCTGAGGTATCTTGCTGGTGATCGACTGTTTCAACCAGACCATTTTTAAGAACACCAAGTGGCCACTCCAGCCTATGGAATGAATTTAACATGAGACTCACAGATGTCCAAATAAGTGTTGATTTCCATACATTAACTTTGAAACTATCCAGAATGACAAGCTTTCATTGTACTTCTCTGAAGTGATGACACCTGGACACTTCCAGAGATGTTTGGCTAGATGGACCATTGGTCTGACCCAGAAGGGCCCGTCTTATGTTCTTATGTTCTTATCTAGAGAGAAAGCGTGGTTGTCATATTGCGCTCAAATGCAAGAGATAGAAATAAAGTCTCTCACATGATCTCTTTTATTGGATCAAATTTTGGACCTCACAGGGTGCTTCTGCACATAGATAGATAGATAGATAGATAGATAGATAGATGCCAACCCAAGTCACTGCCATGCCTCCTCATTAGATCTCGCATATCTCTAAATTAAAATCTCATTGAGAAATGAGTGTCCAATGAGATTTTTGAGATTAAGAATGAGCTGAGAATCAGCACTTCTTGGCATTGTTCTCATGAGATTCTCAAGAAAAATTAAAAATGCTCTGCATACGCACAATATGGCCACCACGGCTGTTAGACGCATGAGCGGCCCTTTTCTAAAATGGTGCAGCTCGCGTTGGTGACCTTTTTTAAAAGGGCAGCCAGTTCTGTGCATGTGTAGACCAGCTACTGTTTTCTAAAATGGCACTGATGTAGCCCGTGCCATCTTGGGAAAGGGCTGCATATGCTCAAAACAGCTGTGGTGGCCATTTTGCATATGTGCAGATCATTTCCCCCCCAGTTTTTTAAAGGGTTTCATGAAATATCAAACTATTAGCACGATCTTCTCAAGATCTCGTTGCCGGTTCTTGAATATATATATACATATACATATATATATACATATACATATACATATACATGCTCTTATGTTCTTATCTAGAGAGAAAACGTGGTTGTCATATTGCTCTCAAAAGCAAGAAATGGAAATGAAGTCCTTCAAATGATCTCTTTTATCAGATCAATTTAAATTTTTGGACCAAAATCTTATTGGGCGCTCAGTTCTCAATGAGATTTTAATTTAGAGATATGCAAGATCTAATGAGGAGGTATGGCAGTGACTTGGGTGGGCATGGATCCTCTCTCACATTTACTGTCACCTATTGTTTCTTCACCTCTTACACCGATGTGTTTTTTACATCTTAGTTTTAAATATCTGGCATCTCTCTTTTGTTTGGCCAGGCATTTGGCAGGCAGGGATAGGATTGGGTAGGGTTTTTTAAAGGAGATTTTTATGTTTTTGACATGTTTTTGTATGTTGTAAGCTGCCTGAGTCTTAGGGAAAGAGTGGGGTGTGTGAAGAGTGACTGTTTCCTGGGTCAAAGGGAAACAGGAGGTATGAGATCACTTCCTCTAAGGGAGGTAAAATACTGGAAGAGGCGCAGCAGAGCTGGCTCCCTTAAGTTACCTATTAAAGTAGTTGTTACTATTAATATCTACTCTTGGAGTGTCTGTGCCTCCCCCCCCACCCTCTGCAAGGGTGTCATACCCCCTCTAACATCACATGGTGGCAGCGGTGGGATTGCATGAATCCAGACCTATTGAGAGGATCGAAAGTCCAGGAGAAGAAAAAAAAAAAGACCTTGGCCTACAGAGACCAGTGAGAGTGAGAAGAAAACCACTGACTGTAATTCGGCAGGGAAGAAATGGCAGCTTCTTTTAATGTTCAGTCTCCGGAGGCATTTCCATTTGCAAGACCCAGCGAGTGGCCCAAATGGAAGCGTAAGTCTTAACGCTTCCAGATAGCTTCTACGTTAAAAATCAAACCAGAAGTAGAACAGATTAACACATTAATCTACCTGATGGGGACCAGGCAGACGATATACTGCTCTCATTTAGGTTAAATGAGGAGGATTTGAAGAAGGGTGATTTCAGACATTATGCGGTCCCGATTCACCACAGTGGATTCCCGGCAGGGGTGAACTGAACAAACATCCCCCATGGTCAAAAAAAGCCCCGGTCAGACGTGATGGGACGGGGAGCATGGTAGGGAATCGGGCCGCCAGATCATGGCCCTGGGCAGTGCAACAGATGTTACGTCAATCCCGTGCTGTGCCGTGGTCAAAGCACCCGGACGGTGCCAGGGAGGCTCATCCCAGATGCTGCCGTGTGCCCTTTAAATCTCCCTCCCTAGCCTGTGTTGTTGCTGGTTGCCTGGAAGCGACGCTGCGTGCTTTGTCTCCAGCTGGGAATCCTTTCATTTGATTCCGGCTGGTGGTTGCCAGCCAGACGTTATTTTTTGTTGGTCCCCATCGGGAATCTCTTTGACCATGCTTTCAGAGATGGTCCAGGGGGGGGAGTTCCGGAAGCGTGGTTGGTTTTGACCCCATGTGAGTATTGACCATGGTGAACATCTGGCGCCCGTGAAACAGATGTTCAGGGCACTTTGGCCCCACCGCGGGATTGATCGTGGTTCACTGTGGTTGAGCGTGATCTCGTAACGTCTGAAAATACCCAAAGTGATGGAAATATTTGAAAAAAAACATTTCAACATGAGGTGGAATGTAATTTATGAACCGGCAAAATTTAATTCTCGTATACAAAAAGAAAGTGAGACAGTAGATGAATTCATCACTTCTCTGTACACACTAGTGGAACACTGTGAATATAGTGCCCTCCATGATGAAATGATCAGGGACAGAATTGTAGTTGGGGTCAGTGATCACAAACTTTCTGAAAAAGTTGTTGTTAGATGATGGGCTCACTCTGGAAAAAGCAGTCACCACTGTGAGGTAGCATGAGTGTATTAAGAAGCTACAATTTGACCTCCATGGTAGCAGTAAAATCCCTCAGGTAGACAGGATCCACTCCCATAAGTGGGGGGAAAGTGTCTCTGGGGAAACAATCATGCCACAACAAGAGGCAATCAGTGAGGCAGTTCAGAAGATGAAAGGACATAGAATTCAGAGAAACTGCAAGTGGTGTGCTGGAAGGAGACATCAAAAGGAAAAATGTCAAGCAAAAGACTCCTTGTGCTACCAAGGCAAGAAAAAAGGCCACTTTCCAAAGGCATGCCTTGCAGGCACAGCTTTAGAACAAATTGTGGAAAGTCTATTTGTCTTCCTGTGTTCCAAGACAGATAATAAAGCAGTCAGAAAAAATAACTGGACAACAGCAATAAAGATTGATGGCCAACCAGTAGAATTCAAGTTTGACCCAGGGGCAGATGTTACAGCTCTCCCAGTAACCACATTCAGACTGCATTGGAGGAAGACCCTCCAAGAGTCAAACAAAAATCTGAATGGACCATCAGATCACATATTAGCAACAGCAGACATGTTTGAAGCAACAGTGGAGTATAAAGACAAGGAATTTAGAGAAACCATATATGTGATAAAAGGGCTAGAATGACCACTATTGGGAGTCAGAGCATGTGAGGACATGGAATTAGTAAAGCGCATAGGACATCTGACATCAAGCATTACGTCAACTGTTGACCCCCAGAAAGAGTACCCCACACCCTTCCATGGACTAGGCCTGATGGAACTCCCTATAAGATGAAACTCAAACCAGATTCAAGACCTTTCTCTGTAAGCGTGCCAAGATGCCTATTCCACTCCTGGACAAAGTCAGGGAAAAACATGAAGAAATGGCTACACAGAGAGTCATTGAGTCAGTAGATGAACCCACAGACTGGTGTGCACCCATGGTCATAGTTGGAAAACCAAAGGGAGATGTGCGCATCTGTGTAGATTTGACTCAACTGAATAAGAGTGTGGAAAGAGAATTGCACCCAATCCCTGTAGTGGGACATACACTGGGGCATCTGGGAAAAGCCAAATTCTTTTCTAAAATAGATGCTAACAGCGGATTTTGGCAAATCCCATTGACAGAAAGCTCTGTGAAGTTTACAAGGTTTATTACTCCATTTGGACGATATTGCTTCAAGAGATTACCATTTGGGATCACTTCCGCTCTGGAGCACTTCCAGAAAAGAACAAGTAATCTGCTCCACGGAATTAAGGTTTTTTTTGGTCATATGGACGATGTCATAATCATCGGGTTCACAACAGAAGAGTATGATGAAAGACAGGTAGGTAGGGGACTAGAACGACGCTGGTGTCGGACTTGCTCTGAATCTGACCGACTTCTCCATAGGACCCACTTGCGGTCTTATGTTGAGACTGTGAGGATAGCAAAGAAGGAGTTCTTTTCTGCCCTCATAGAGTGTGCAAATTCATGTCCAGCAGAGCTGTTCTGGGTGGTGCCGGGGCTGGTCAGTACGGCCTCCCTCCGCCTGGATGGGGACTTGTCCCAGGCCCGCTGTGAGGAGTTTGTCACCTACTTTGAAGACAAGATCGCTCAGATTCAGAGTAACTTTGACACCGGATTGGAAGCAGTTAGCGAGGGGCATGAGGTTCTGGAGGCACCGTCTGGTCGCTCTTTCTGGGATGAGTTTCAGGAAGTGACACCGGCTGCTGTGGTGAATGTCCTGGGGTCTGTTAGAGCAACTAGTTGTGAACAAGATCCATGCCTGTCCTGGTTGGTGAAAGCCTCCAGGGAGACCTTGGGGACGGTGCTGACAAGGGAAGTGAACGCGTCCCTTCGGCAGGGGATATTGTCACCCAGTCTCAAAGAGGTGGTGGCGCTCCCACTGCTGAAGAAGCCATATTTGGATGTGGGTGCTCTCGCCAGCTACCGATCTGTCTCTAATCTTCCCTTTTTAGGGAAGGTTATTAAACGGGCAGTGGGACTGCAGCTCCAGGCACATTTGGACAGCATTGGTTTCCTGGACCCTTTTCAATCTGGGTTCCGTCCTGGCTATGGTATGGAGACAGCATTGGTGGCCTTAGTGAATGATCTCCGCTGGGAGATGGACACAGAATGTTCAGCATTCTTGATCCTGCTAGATCTCTCAGCCGCATTTGACACCGTGGACCATGGGCTGCTGAGATGGCTGCAAGACCTGGGGGGTCTGGATGGGACTGTCCTAGGGTGGTTCCACTGATTCCTCTCAGGGAGAAGCCAGCGGGTGGTGCTGGGGGCTGAAACATCAAGCCCCCAGGCCTTGACCTGTGGCGTTCCGCAGGGTTCGATCTTGTCTCCGCTATTATTTAATAAATATATGCAGCCCCTGTGGGAGATTGTGAGAGAGTTCGGGGTGCGATGTCACCAATATGCTGACGATACTCAGCTGTACCTCTTATTTTCAACTGACCCAGGTCCTGCTGTCTCATTACTTTCCAAATGTTTGGAGGCTGTGGCAGATTGGATGCGGCAGAACAGACTGAAGCTCAATCCTGATAAGATGGAGGTGATGGTGGTGGGTAGGGCGAGGAAGGTATTGGATCCCCTGGTAGGGGGGGGTCCGTCCTCCTGTAGCCCAGCAGGTTCAGAGTCTGGGGTTGGTGTTGTACTCGGGGGTCTGTCTGGATCGGCAGGTAGAGATGGTGGCTAAGTCTGCCTTCCTCCAGCTGTATCTGGTATGGAGACTGTGTCCATACATTTCCAGGCCCGACCTGGTCACCCTCATTCATGCCTTCATCACCTCAAGGCTAGACTACTGCAATGTGCTGTACGTGGGGGCTTCCCTTCTTTCTGGTTCAGAGGCTGCAACTGGTGCAGAATGCAGTGGCCCATCTCCTTATGGGGACGGGAAGGTGGGAGCACATAACACCTGTGCTCCGTACTCTGCACTGGCTGCCTATAGCGTACCAAGCCCGATTCAAGGTGCTAGTGTTGATCTATAAAGCCCTACATAGTCTGGGCACCTCATTCCTTGGAGATCACCTGGCCCTCCGTGCCTCAGAGCAATCTCCAAACGCCTTTTTGGAGGTCCCCCGTGTAAAGCGGGGGGCCACAATGGAAAGGGCGTTCTCGGTGGCTGGGCCGATGCTCTGGAATTCCCTCCCAGAGGAAGCCCGTCTGGCCCCAGGTCTGTTGGCATTTTGGCGAGCCTGCAAGACCTGGCTGTCCGCCCAGGTCTTTGGAGGGGAGGGGGGGATGGTGGTATAGGGGCGGATTGCATTTTAAAAACATTTTAAACTGAATTTTATTGTGTGTTTTTATGCTGTAAGCCACCCCGAGATGCCGTAGGCATGAGGGGGTGGCTAACAAATATTTATAAATAAATAAATAAATAAATATCCGAACGACACTGCCAGTTGCTCCAATCCAGCTTCTTTCCCAGACAGTAGATACGGAAGAACTGACTAAACGGGAGAACTATCGAAAAGAACAACATAAGAGGAACTATGATTGTCATTATGGTGTTCAACAGCAAGATGACCTGGAGCCCGGAGAAATGGTTTGGGTGCATTCAAAAGAACGTGGGGTACCGACTGTGAAAAAGCACATACTCCCCACTCTTATTGGGTGACTACCACCAGGGGATAACGTCGATGGAACAGCTTCCACTTAGCAAGAGCTCACAAAAGAGACAATATCCAAGACAACCAAGAGACTGAAAAGTTGCTGACCAGACCATCAGAGGAAGATGGAACTCCAGCACCAACACAGACTACACAGCTAGAGGAAGATTCACCATCACTGAAAGAACATGAATCTCCACCAATGTCCTACTGAATAAGGAGTGGCCGTGAGATCCGACCACCAGAGCGGATGAATTTGTACAGCCAGACTGAGTCCAAACTAGGGTGCCATGGGGGGGAGATATGTGAAGAACGACTGTTTTCTGGGTCAAAGGGAAGCAGGAGGGATGAGATCATTTCCTGTAAGGGGGGTAAAATACTGAAAGAGGGGCAGCAGAGCTCACTCCCTTAAGTTACCTATTAAAGTAGTTGTTCCTGTTAATATCTGCTCTTGGAGTGTCTGTGCCCCCCCCCTCCTTCGAGGGTGTCATACCCCCTCTAACACCACATGGGGTATGAATTTAAATAATAAACAAGCAACTAAATCATTGATGTAAATGTTAAACAGCACCAGACACGAGTCAGAACCCCTCCTCCCTCCTTCTTACCTTTTCCCAATCTGACAATGAACCATTGATTATCACTTTCTGAATGTAACCGTTCAGCCAGTTGTGATATCATTTAAGGACAGCACCATGGGCCAAACGTGGTCCCTAGCTATTTAAAAAGAATTGGCTCCTTACCAATTCCTAGATCTTGTCCCTGTCCCCAAGCACCGAGAGAGTGAGATCAGGGAAGGGAATAGAGATGAACTCAAAGATATGGGATGGATTCATAACATGCATTAATGATCTGAACCCCACCCTGTCTCTTCCCCCATCCTGAGCACAACCCATAAGCGCCCTCCCGCCCTTCCCACCCCAGTTCTTTTCTGGCTCCAGGAACTTGTACTGATGTTCAAAGCAGCCTATGGGAGGCAGACGTTGCCCCACCCTAAACTTAAAAGTACCGACAATAGAATCTGCCCTCTGTAATCTTATATCTAGAGAGTCTCGGGTATTTTTTTTCTGGAGCTATTAACCTTGGTGGAACCCAAAAACTTAATTTATTATCACTTCTCTTCTTTCCTGAAGTTTGCATGTTTTAACCAGCTTGGGGGACGTGTGTGTTGGAGGCGATAAATGGCTTGAGGCATTCTGATTCTATTAATCAGGCAGATATAGTCCCCACATCTGTGAAGGCTACAACATTTTATGGTGAAACAGTTCTGGATGTTATATACCGGCAGTACTAGGTGGTAGATGCTTGCTGCCACGAGAAATTGAAAATGTATATTATCCATGTCCCCCCCCCACCCCACCCTTAAATAATGTTTTATTGCAGCTTTTATTCCTACTCAGAAAAATCCTGGCTTGTTTTGAGGCAGCAACAGAGACTCTCTATTCTCGAAGAGAGCAAACAGCCCATTCAGAGTTGAAATGGATACCCAATACTCAAGATTTTAAGTAATGTTTCAGGGGTCCAAATTGGCACCCAGACACAATTCATGTACTTGAATTCCCAAAATTTTAGTGTCCAGTTTCGGGAACCCAAAATGACCTGAGTGGGGTTTTTTTGTTTTTTTTAAATGTCCCTGAAATTTTTGGAAATCCAAGACCAGAAGTCAAACAATTTAGATGAAAATTGAGATTTTGAGCATTCAGGTACCTCTTTGGATATTGTTCAGAGTACTGAAAAGTATCCAAAATTTACAAGTAGAACCAAGTACCACAAATTCCACAAATTCTTTGTGAGTACTTGTTTCATCTCTAAGCACATTCCTTAATGAGATATAGGACAGAAGCGGGCAAACTATGGCTCTAGAGACACATGAGGTTCTTTGACCCCGTTGTGGTAAATGGGTATGGCAGCTCTTGGGATTAGGAGACTTGTGCACCCGTGATATAGGGTGATTTCAGAAGTGACGAATCCAAGATTCACCACACCTGAACCACACTCAAACGCGGCCCACATTTGACTGTGGTGAACGTCTGTTTGCTACCCGCCAGATGTTCACCACAGTCAAACGTGGAACGTGTTTGCATTCACCACACTTCTGGAACCGAGGACGCGAGCGGGTCCAGAAGTGTGGTGAATGGCCACCATGGCAGGGGTGAATGAAATGTAACGTCTGCTGGTGGTGGAATCCATTACCCCCTGAACGCGATGGTGAGTGCGGCCGGATTGGCCGCCCTCACTGCCCATTCGGTGGGGGGAGGGCCGTTGTGCAACGCAGGGGGCGGGGCCATGTGGCAGCACGCTGCGCCGCTCGGCCGGCCCCCTCCGGGAGCCGCGGTTCCCCATCAGATGTTACGCCCCATTCACCACGGGCTGTGGTTCGCCTGTCCCTGCGACTCGGCGTGGAGTGGCGCACGTTTGTTGGCGTGCCCCTTCACCCTGGGCCATGGTCCGAACCACCCCACGGCTCATGGTGAGTGGGGCCTGGCGTAACGTCTGAAATCACCCATAGTGTCTAACCTGGCAGGGAGTAGAGGTGTGCTGTACTTACCTCTTTCATTTTCATTTTCTGGGCTAAAACCCCACCCATTTTTGTGTTTTTGTAAAAATTCTGTTCATTTTTGTTAAGTGTTTCATTTTTAAAATACTAAAAAACAAAACAAAAACAAAAAATGATGAAAAGAAATCACTGTGCATGTGTAAAATGGCCACAGAACCATTCTGCCAGTGCACACCATTTTCCAACATGGCAGTGGAAGCGTTGTGGACCTTTTGGAAAAGGGCAGCCATTCTGTGCCTGTAAGGTTGCCGTTTTGCACATGCGGAAATGGCAGCGACACTACTGGTGCCATTTTGGGAAAGGGCTGCTCATGCTCAGAACAGCCCTGGTGGCCATTTTGTGCACACGCAGTTCTTTTTTTATTTTTAAAAATTATTTATTTTTAAATGAAAATGAATTAAAAAAAAACATAAGCCGTTTGCTTATTCATTCATTTTCAGAACATTATTTACTAAAATGAATGGAGCTCCATTTGTTTTAGTAACTAATACAAATGAAATGAATTACACACCCCTTGCAGGGACTGTCTTTAAAAGGATAGATCTGGAAGGCACTTGAGCAGTTACCAGCTCTAAATCCCTGCTCTGAAACAGGATTAAACTGCCCCAAGAGATGAATTCAATATGATCTTAATTTCTTTTCCTTGAAGGCAAAGGTGGAGACATGACAGGCATTTTGGAATACCTCAAATGATGCGATGAAAAAGATGGAGAACAGTTGGATATTATTGAAAAAGGGATGGAATAAAATTCTAGTGAGTTAGTTTCAATTAAATATTGGAGGCAATGCCATAGGTTGCTTAGGTATGTTTTGCTTTCTCCTTTATAGGCTGTTTTGAAAAAAATGGCAGGACAAGCATCTGTCTATTAGGGATGTGCGAACACCCGGGGGTTCGATGTTCGGCCCATTCAGAGTTCGCCCTCCCCGAAACCGTTTGGGTTCTGGCTGTTTGGCCCAAAACTGTACGGGGCCCCCAAACCCATTTGGGCGGGGGACAGGGGGAACCTGGTTTTCCCTACCCCCTCTAGGCTGCGTGTGTGGAAGGGGTGCCAGGGCTCACCTCCCCCCCCCCCAGCCTCATAAAATTCACCTGACCTGGAAGGTCTAGTAGAGGTCTGAAGCACTCCAAAGTGCTGCCGGACCTGCTGCTGCTGCCGCTGCCGCCACCGGACCAAGGGCTGGAGGCCTGGTACCACCAGGTAGGGCGATCCCTGAGGTGGGTTTTAAAAAAAAATATTTTGAGGCTGGGCAGGGGGGGGGGAGGAAAAACCCGGTTCCCCCCTGTCCCCCGCCCCCCTCCCGAATGGGTTTGGAACCCAAACTTTGTTCGCACATCCCTACTGTCTATGATGTTTTAGGTAGAGGGTAGTCTGCCTTGGAGTGGGGGGGTGGACTTAGCTAGCCCTTGGGTAGAGCTGAAATGGGTATTCCTGTTGAATTTTTGGTACCCGATTTAACAATTTTGTGGGTACCTTTATGTACCTGCAATGGTGTCCAATCACATTACAGAAATACTGAAATACCATTTCTGTCCTGATTTTTTTTACTTATGATCCCATATTTTGGAATATGTTTCAGGTATTTTTTTGTGGGGGGGCAGGGGGAGATTCAGGTAATTCTTTGGTACCCTTCAACCGAAAAAACAACATTTGGGATTTTACCAAAAATGTCAGTGTGACAGGGCACAGGTGGCTCTTTAAGAGGACACTAGCCGGAGCTAGGGGACTGGGTTCATCAGACTGCAGGTGCTGCACCCGCAAAAGAACAACACCTAAGTGGAAGGCAGCTGGAGCAGGGCATGGCTGCGTCAGCCATGGAGTTTCCTGCCATACACTAAGTACCTGGGCAAAGTACCTGGGCATGCCCCATGCAGAACAGAAGGGCTATGCGAAACTAAGGGTACTTTTACACATGACGGTGCTAGTTTCTACCATGCTTTGATCCTGCCCAGGGTGAGAGCCCTCACTCTGGCCAGGATGTGGCCCCGCTGCTGAATGAACATGATGGCAGCCGGGGCAAGGGAGGGGGTGGGAACAGGGAGGGGGTGTGTGCACACGTGGTCCACATGGTGCCATCCCCCACACTGCTCAGAGCAGTCCAGCATTCTCCCTGATGGGCAGGTGCGGCGACCTATAGGGGTGCTGCTCCCACCTGGAAAAGCTCCAACCACCGCACAGAGGTAGGTAGACTGGGCCATCAGATGTGATTACCCACTCTACCATGGTGTGGGGATTGCTTCCCTTGACCATGACAGGGTTAACACCAGGATGTGCCCTGGTAGGGAGTCCAGCACGCAACCCGGAGTTTATCCTGCCATGGTCTGGGGTATGTTTGTTCCTGCCCACAGCAAACATCTGGTGGGCATGAACAAACATGACACCACCATGGGTGGCCACACAGTGGTAAGCATGGCCACCCGCGATAGCGTCACATCTGAAAACACTCTCTTTCCCTGAGCATGATCAGAGGAAAGCAGGGTTGTGACCTAGACTAAGTCCCAGGGCATGCTCAGTAAGAGTGGGTGGATATGAGCATGACCGAGGCGCTATAAAATCCAGGCAAGTCAGTTGCCTGAAGGAAGTCAGAGGAGAAGGATCTCCTCAGAACTTTACCTAAGCCTGGAGTTTGGAAGACTTGGTGAGGCTCAGAGGTTAGTTTCTGAAAGGGATGTGCGAAAAGATCACAGTTAGGGTTCAGTCATTTGGTTTGATCTGGTTGTTCAGTTCAGTCATTCGGTTAGGTCGCTGAGTTCAATGCGGTTGTTCGGTTCAGTCGAGTTCGGTCCAGTCGTTTGGAAAAAGGTATCGCGAGATCCAGTAATCATGCCGGAAACCAGACATTTGAGTGCATGCGGAGCTTGTGTGGGTGAGAACATGTGTGTTGTGGCTGGCTACGTGTCTGGTTTTGTTTCATGTGTTTTGGCTGTGTGGTGTGTTGGTTTGACTGTTGGCTTTGGTTTGGCTGGTTGGTGAGTGTTGGTGGGTGATTGTTGACTGTCTGTTGTTTAAAAAAAAAAAAGGACGATGACTGTTGTTCTAATTAAACACCAGGGGGCCAAGGTGGTGCTCCCGGAGCCAGTGGTGGTGGAGGACGAGCAGGTCATTGCCCCAGCCCCTGGACCTTCGGTGGTGGTGGTGGCCAGCTCCTCTGATGAGGAGGAAGCAGGCACAGGAGGTGCTGCCAGATTTGTAAACTTTTGCTTTCCTTTGAGGACAAGAAAGACTCTATCCATTAGAGCGAGTTCACTGGTGTGGGGGTGGGTGGTGGGCATCAGTCAGGCACAAACAGTGGGCATCAGTGGGTGGCAGTGGATGTCTGCCACAGAGAGAGAGCGTACTGTAGTGTGTGGGGCTCTTCCAGTAGTCAGGCACGAGCATGAGTAGCACCCCCACCCAAAGATGTGCCTGCCATCCATCCCTAGCAAGGGTCTCCACTTTCTAGTTGCCATCCCTACCTAGTACCCCAGCCAGGGTCTCTCCATTGTCATCCCTAGCACCCCAAGGAGGGCAGGATTTGCACATGCCAGCCAGGGTCTTTCCAGTTTCCATCGCTACTAGCACCCCAAGGAGGGCAGGATTTGCACGTGCCAGCCAGGGTCACCGACGGTTGCCATCCCTACTAGCACCCCAAGGAGGGAGGACTAGAGGCATCATCATAAATGCATGATATTACTTAGGTGTTGTTTATGTGTTCCTGTTTCAGAGAGGGTGAGGATGAGGAATCCTCCAATGCCAGTGCCAGGAACAGAAGGACAACACCAAGGCGGAGGTCGCTAGTGCCACCCCCAGACAGTGGGCGTGGGCGGACAAGGTCCAATGTCTGGAGGTGGTATCATAAGGACAATGGATTCACCA
Organism: Sphenodon punctatus; assembly: GCA_003113815.1. Taxonomy (NCBI): domain Eukaryota; kingdom Metazoa; phylum Chordata; class Lepidosauria; order Sphenodontia; family Sphenodontidae; genus Sphenodon; species Sphenodon punctatus. The sequence goes on along the minus strand of QEPC01010034.1, from coordinate 7,172,823 downwards.
TCTGCAAGGTAAGGTAAGGGGGCTGGAACAACAGGGTATTCATTACCCTATGACCTGTTAGGAATGGAAGTCCCGTGCAGAGAGATATTGGCAGGCACCCACCCACTTGTGGAGACAGAATGCAGGCAGGGCTTGACACAGACCATTGGTCTGACGCAGTATGGCACTTCTTATGTTCCTATCTTTTTATGTCCTTTAGACCTGCGGCAAAAGATTCAAAATGACCAGAGAGGGGACCACATCAGGCCTAATCTCCCACATAGAGAAGCTGCACGAGGAGAAGGTGACTCGGCTGCAGGACTCTGACATGGCTTTGGAGCTGGAGCATCGGTGTCAGAAAGGGGGGGGGAAGGCAACCCAAAAGAGATGGCACCAAAGCCCTTCCCCCTCCTCCAGCTCCAATGTGGAGTCCCCTGGGCCCTGGGAGTCTGCATCAGTAAGGGCCTTTTGGGCGGAGGTGGAGAGGCCGACCTGGGACTTCATGGCCCGCCTGAAGCAGTGAGCAGTCACCATGGAGAACCAACTGGTTGGACGGTTCTAGGCAGTTGAGGTACGGGAAAAGAAGGTGGAGGTATACTCGCAGTACGTCTCAAAGTACATCTCTGCCGAGATGGCTGACCTGGAAGTCTTCCGCCAGTCAGTCTCCCAGTGGCAGGTGGCCATGGCAGGGGCCGTTGACTATGCCATCGACACAGCTACCAAATGCTGGCAGGTCTGATGCACCCTTCCCCTAGCTCCCATGCACCCCTTCTGCCTTTGCCCCAAGTTCCGGGGGACAGGCCCAAACACTGAATACTAGTTGATACATTTCCTTTCTAGTTTAAAATGTTTGGTTTTTGTTTTACAATGTTGTTGTATTGTTAATAAAAGTTATATTTGTTGTTATTGTTATGAGCTTTGTTTGAACTTTCCAATCTTTTATCCCTCTGTGCTGAAGTGTTCTGGCTGGCAGGTGGCAGAATCTCATACAGCTTGTCTATCCCTACCAGCAGCACCTGGCACCACATGTAGCGTACTTAAGGTATTAACCCAAAGATGTGCCAGACAGCAGCAGGGTCTCAACTTGCAGACAGCACCCCAGGAGGGGCAGGACTTGTGTATGTTTGGGTGTGCCAGAGAGAAAGAGAGACTGGCTCTTTTAGCAGCGGGCATCCATGGGTGGGTGTGGAGGAGTAGGCTGGTGGGGGGGCAGGCTTGCAGGCAGGCACCGGTGTCCGCTGGCCAGTCAGGCACAAGCAGCGGCAACACCCAGACTGGAATGACAGCCCCCCGTGACTGGAATGAGGGTCCCAGAATCTCATTGATGGTTCCTGGGATGGGCGGGCATGACAGTTTCAGGTACTGTGGAATGACAGCCTAAAGCCTATGGGAGTTGAATGATGTCCCTAGAATTAGTGCATGGTTGGGCACACTTCATTCAATCGTGCAATAGGTGTAGGTGGTAGCATCAGGTACAGGAATGCACACAGGAAGGCAGGCACATATGTTGTGTTATATTCCATCTCATTCTGGTAGGCTTGCTGCTGGATGTGGGCATCGAGCACATGAGCACAAATGGGAGTTCTTTCTGTTTCTGCCAGGTGACAGCTTCAGCTGGCCTCCCCTCCACTCCATCTCTCTTGTTCTAGTGGGGAGCCTCTTTCTCTCTCTCCTTCTGGACATATAGTGCAGGTGACAGCATGGGTGGGATCATGTCTGTCTCTCCTTCTAGCAGTGAGGAGACTTTCTTTCTCTCTCTTATTTCTCTCTCTCTCTTGGCAGCAACCTGGGAGTACAGACAGGCACCTTGGCATGAGAGGCAGGAAGGTGGGCTGAGGCACACTTTGAGCTTGGTGGCAACCTGGGGTACAGAACCCTTGGCACATACAGCATATAGGCCTGGGGGCCATTGGCAGCAGCAGACAGGTTGCCAGGCTACAGAACCCTTGGCACAGAAAGCATATAGGCCTAGGGGCCATTGGCAGCAGCAGACAGTGGGTTTCCGGGGTACAGAACCCTTGGCACAGACAGCATATAGGCCTGGGGGCCATTGACACTAGCAGAAGCAGACATTGGTTGCCAGGGTAGGCAGGTTGGTGGACTTTCCCTGGCTCATCATGAGTGAAATTGCATCCTCTTCCCTCAGAATCCCTTCCCTGCAACTAAGTGAAGCACGTGCACTTGCATTTTCTCAAACTCATGAATGTATCCTTGCCTCTCCCAATGTTCACCTCTCCCTTGTCTCCCGCCCTCTTGTCTTCTCTTAAATTGTAAGCCCCTTGGGGTAGGGATTTGTCTATAACTACTGATTGTACAGTTCGAGGTACACCACTGGCACTAAATAAATAAGTACTGAAAGGAATTGTATATGTTGGAGACTTTATACCTGAATAAGAACTGATAGTGGAACTGTGGAGAAGTAAAGAAACTGAACTAATTCTCAAGCGAGTGGCTGTTGAGCTAAATTCCCTAGAAGAGTGTGACTGTGAGGGGCTGGTCCGCCAAGGACTTACCCAGGGTGACCCACACCCTGTTACAGCTGGTATTACTTTAATGTAACAAATCGGTACTAGCCTTGGGTTCTCTTCTAGTTCTACAATTCTTTAATTTTGTGATTCCATCCTTCAAAGGGATCTATCGCTTCCTTTTTCTTTCTCCCAGATTGCAAAATAGGTTCACATTCCACTGTGCAATTTCCCAAAATCGGGTCCTTATAAATGGTAGGAACCTTGGGGGATCTGCAAAGGCTAATGGGATACCATATCAGTGGGGCCAATCCCAAGCCCCATGGATCCCGCGCGGATATACGCACTTAATTTTGCGCGGCACAATGTGCCTGGAACACAGCAGCATGAGGGCTCTGCGGGGCTTGGGATTGGCCCCAATATGTCTGGTGGGTTGGTGACTATCTTCAGTGGGGCCGATCCCATGCCCTGTAGGGCACCATGCAGAGCACATGTAGCACGCATGCACAGATGCGCGTGCAAACCGCACGCACCGCTGGCACGGGACTTATGGTGCCCGCCCAAACCTTGCGTGCATATATGGGTGCGGGACGGGGAGCATGGGAATAGCCCCAATGTTTGCATATGTCTCATCTGCAGGAGAAGCCCTCTCCACAGGCAACTCCCTAATATTTAGCACCAAATAGTCCTTATTCCAATTTAAGGCCATTGCCCCTTATTGAATCTTTTGTGGTCCTGGAGAATAACTATTCCCCATCTTTCTTTTTTTCCCCCTGGTAATTCTCTAAGACTTTATCAAATCCTTTTGTTGTGCCAAATTATGCTATTGGCCATCATAACATCCCATGACAATGAGTTACATAGGTTCATTTTTAAGGTGTGACAACAGTTTGTGTACTGTTTTGAGAAAGGGTAGGTTAGACGTTTCTAATTTCTAGTAATCTTCTAAGAATTTATCAAATTTTCTAGGGCCTAACTCTTTCCATACTCAGGAGTGGCTTTCAGGCTCGCAGAAGTCTATTCCATAATGACATGCTCGATCCTAGTTAGAAGAAACACACAATCTTGATTTTATGCTGTAATTGACTGGAATTACATTTGGTCCAAGCTTGAAATTTCTGATTCACTGAGATGCCATTGTTTTTGTTCTCTCAGCTTTTGCTCCATCCTTGCAAAAACCCTTTCTTGCCTCTTGACTCCTGCTTTGAATTATTTAGCATGTGGAAAGCTGAGCATTGCCACTTTTATTCTCATCCCCTGCTTTTATTACCCTCTAAGTGATTTACAAATCAAGCCTTGCCACTAATGGTGCTCTGTATTTCCATTCCAGACACAGCCCTTTTACTGCCTACTGGTCTCTGGACGGGGCAAAGCTCATCCACAAATAACCAAAATTAATGTCAAGTGGCATCAGCAGGAGCTTGAATTTTCAGTGATCGTATCAGAGCAAAATACATGTTTTCAGCAAACTGCAATAACATGATGTGGATCACGGCCCCTGAGTGCACTTTACTCGAAAGCAACCGAGTCTAGCAAAGATGCAAGATTTAGCATCCTCAAGCCAATCTGCTTCTCATTTAGTTAGTGCCAATATTGCTGAGAGAAGAATGAGCCAAAGAATGAAACCAGTTCTTCAATAGATCTGAAACAGGTAGATCATTTGCCACCAGCAGATAAAAGCCAAAATGTTGAGTGCTGAGTTGGATCCCCAATGGGTTACCCAAGTTTTGCTTGGACACACAGTTGCCTCCCCAAAAATGGCTATTGCCATTACCAAGCCATTACAAAACGGTAAAAAAAATGGTAAATGGATAAAGAAATTGGTACCGGACGTCAGAAAATCAATACCGGAAGTGAGAACATTGGGACAAAAAACACTTTCAGTACATTGGGTAGCCTGTCGAACACTAATCAGGGACCAATTTGTATCCGGTATTACTGGGTCAGGTTGAATACTGCAATTTTGACATGTACATCCATTTTTACCAGTATTCATTTCAGCTCTAGTCTTTACCAAATACAGGGGGACCAGTTTGATCCAATCGATTGCCTATTGGGCTTGGAGCTGGGAGCTGTTACAATCTCACTGGGTAGCCGTGAACAAATTCCCTTTCTCTCAGCTCCAGCTCCCTGGAAGTGCACATAGAGTATCAGCAGCAGGGATAGCCAGATAGTATGTGATGGGCTCAATAAAACTGGAAGAGGAGCTGAAAGATGTCCGTGCATAAATTCTGTCTGTCAAATTCATACTTTCTGAATTTTCTGAAATGGTCTAGAGCTGAAACTGGTATCTGATTTATCACCTGTGGATAATCCTCACAATTTCAGACACTGTGGGTAAAGCCACACAAGCTGGGGAGTGCTTGATCCCCCACCCGCCCCAAGGCGGTCAATTCCAGCCACCACATTTTTGGCCAGCAGGGAAAACAAGTCACATGATCTGCTCTTCTGCGACCATCACCAGCCCCTCCCCCATGATCAGCTGTTAGGCAGCCATGAGGAGCATGATACTCCCTCATGCTCCCCTCCCTTACAATCAGCTGTCAGGCATCCTGGAAAAGCACATTTGTTTCTCTCAGGTCTCCCTCCCCTGTGATCGGCTGTTAGGCAGCAGAGAAGAGTGGGCATGCTCTTCCCAGGCCCCCCTCCACTGCGATCAGCTGTAAGGGAGGTGGGAGGAGCAGGGCTGTGCGGGCCCATCCACATGGGAGATGTCCCATTAATCCAATTTGGGCAGCAGCATCTCACTTTGGGCAACATTACTATGTGCTGCATCCCTGGCTTTTTTTGGAGGCTGCATTGCATAGTAGCTGACTGCCCACACTGCCCCAAGCTCGGATAAATATATGAGCCACTGCATCACATGTTAAAATTGCCCAAAGTGGGATAACGACTTGTGTGGCAGGTACCCGGCAGGCTAACTGTGTGTCGATCAGGTATCCAAATTCACCCAAATTGGCAATTATCATTAATTGGTAAATTGGTATGGGAAAATAGCAAAACAACTGGGGGGAGGGAGGGGAGTGATAACAAAAATCAGGATGTCCACTTAAAAAATGAGTTCCAGAAGTTAGTATTTTGGGACCTAAAGTTGGTAAATCAGGATGTCAGGTAACCTGCTGCTGAGTACTAATAAGGTACTAATTTGCTCCTGAAGGTGATGGGTTAAGTTGAGTAGTACTCAAAATTCAACAGGTTCATCCACTTTTGCAGCTCTAGGATGGTCCCAGACAGTGGCGGTGGGCCTCCTAGGGTGGCAGGGGCAATGCCCAGACTGGCCCCCCAGGACTCCCCTGGCCAGCGGCAGTTTAAATAAATAAATAAATAAAAATCAGTCATCGGCATCACAGTGAATGTGCCGAGCCATCTCGAAGAACCTTGTTTAGAGAGGCAGAAATCTTCTGAAGGTTTCTGCCTCTCTAAACAAAGTTCTTCGAAATGGCTCCACACATTCTCACCAGTTGTGTGCGCATGCGCACACGCAACCGGTCACACACACACACACACACCCAAAGGCTTCCTAAGGAAGCCTTCATTCGGGGTCAAAAGGGAGGCGTTCTCCCTTTATGCAGAGTGGGTGACTAGACGCGCCGTCCATTCCGCATAAAGGGACTCTGTAATTAAAGAGTGCCACAGGGGGCACTCTTTCATTGCAGGGGCCAGGCAGGGGGAAAGTTCATATGGGGTTGCCCTATAGAGACACCCCCAGTATGAACTAAGAGCTGTGCATACGTCAGCAGCTCCCAGCTGTGTAGGGGGCTGGGAGCTGCTGACGCACGTGCAGCTCTTAGTCTCCCCAAATCCCTTCCTCCATCCAGTCCCTCCCTGGATGGAATGGATGCAGAAGCGGCGGTACTGAGGAGAGGAGCTGATGGCCCCACCATGGTGAGTAAATTGGGGGGCCCGGGGTGGGGAGAGCAGGAGGGCACATGGTGGGAGGGAGTGCGGGCACACGGGGGGGAGAGGGGAGCACGGGGCACATGGGGGTGATTGTGGGCACATGGGGGATGGGCGAACAGGGGGGTACCTGTCTCTTATACACATCTAGATGTGTATAAGAGACAGGGCATTCTGATTCTATTAATCAGGCAGATATAGTCCCCACATCTGTGAAGGCTACAACATTTTATGGTGAAACAGTTCTGGATGTTATATACCGGCAGTACTAGGTGGTAGATGCTTGCTGCCACGAGAAATTGAAAATGTATATTATCCATGTCCCCCCCCCACCCCACCCTTAAATAATGTTTTATTGCAGCTTTTATTCCTACTCAGAAAAATCCTGGCTTGTTTTGAGGCAGCAACAGAGACTCTCTATTCTCGAAGAGAGCAAACAGCCCATTCAGAGTTGAAATGGATACCCAATACTCAAGATTTTAAGTAATGTTTCAGGGGTCCAAATTGGCACCCAGACACAATTCATGTACTTGAATTCCCAAAATTTTAGTGTCCAGTTTCGGGAACCCAAAATGACCTGAGTGGGGTTTTTTTGTTTTTTTTAAATGTCCCTGAAATTTTTGGAAATCCAAGACCAGAAGTCAAACAATTTAGATGAAAATTGAGATTTTGAGCATTCAGGTACCTCTTTGGATATTGTTCAGAGTACTGAAAAGTATCCAAAATTTACAAGTAGAACCAAGTACCACAAATTCCACAAATTCTTTGTGAGTACTTGTTTCATCTCTAAGCACATTCCTTAATGAGATATAGGACAGAAGCGGGCAAACTATGGCTCTAGAGACACATGAGGTTCTTTGACCCCGTTGTGGTAAATGGGTATGGCAGCTCTTGGGATTAGGAGACTTGTGCACCCGTGATATAGGGTGATTTCAGAAGTGACGAATCCAAGATTCACCACACCTGAACCACACTCAAACGCGGCCCACATTTGACTGTGGTGAACGTCTGTTTGCTACCCGCCAGATGTTCACCACAGTCAAACGTGGAACGTGTTTGCATTCACCACACTTCTGGAACCGAGGACGCGAGCGGGTCCAGAAGTGTGGTGAATGGCCACCATGGCAGGGGTGAATGAAATGTAACGTCTGCTGGTGGTGGAATCCATTACCCCCTGAACGCGATGGTGAGTGCGGCCGGATTGGCCGCCCTCACTGCCCATTCGGTGGGGGGAGGGCCGTTGTGCAACGCAGGGGGCGGGGCCATGTGGCAGCACGCTGCGCCGCTCGGCCGGCCCCCTCCGGGAGCCGCGGTTCCCCATCAGATGTTACGCCCCATTCACCACGGGCTGTGGTTCGCCTGTCCCTGCGACNTTTACAAGGATGGGTCCCTGTGTTTTGGGTTTATAAATTATTTATTTTAAGCTTGATGTGCATGTAGACTGTGTTTTCTTCCATCCAATGTTAGCCCTGGAATCTACTTGCTGCTGGGTTATGCCAGTGTTTTGGTTGTTTCCCTGTGTTTTGGGTTTACAAATTATTTATTTTAAGCTTGATGTGCATGTAGACTGTGTTTTCTTCCATCTGATTTTAACCCTAGGAACTCCTTGCTGCTGGGTTTTGCCAGTGTTTTGGTGTTTCCCTGTGTTTTGGGTTTACAAATTATTTATTTTAAGCTTGATGTGCATGTAGACTGTGTTTTATTCCATCTGATGTTAACCCTGGGAACTCCTTGCTGCTGGGTTTTGCCAGTGTTTTGCCAGTGTTTTGGGTGTTTCCCTGTGTTTTGGGTTTATAAATTATTTATTTTAAGCTGGATGTGCATGTAGACTGTGTTTTATTCCATCCAATGTTAACCCTGGGATCTCCTTGCTGCTGAGTTATGCCAGTGTTATGCCAGTGTTATGCCAGTGTTTTGGGTGGTTCCCTGTGTTTTGGGTTTACAAATTATTTATTTTAAGCTTGATGTACATGCAGACTGTTTCCTTCCATCTGATGTTAACCTTGGGATCTCCTTGCTGGGTAGGCCATGCCACAGGCCTATTGTCCCCCTGCCTCTGCCTACCATCCCCCTGGCTCTGCCCTAGGCCCACCGGCCTGCCTGCGGACCGGCCTTACTGCCCCAGGGCCCCTCCAACATCAAAACCCACCAGCCGCCCCTGTTCCCAGAATGGGTAACATTTCTCCATTTACCTAGCAGTGAGAGAAGCCAAGATGTCCATTCCATTGCTTTTCCACTTCTGCTCCTCCTGCCAGAGCCTTATGTGAGCCACAGGAACAGGAGCAGTGTGCCCTGAGCCAGTATTGCTGCACCCTCACAAGCTGGACTCTCTGGAAGCAAGATAATAGAGTGTGTTGGAGGAGGTTGGAGAAAGCTCCACTGGCTTGTCCTAAGGATCAGACGACGCTATGATCAGTGTAAAGTGTTTTGTGACTAGGGCTGAAATGAGAATCCCATGGGTTCTCATGAGAACCTGTGAGTTTCTTGTAGCTCCACATGAGATCTTGCGGAGATTTTAAAGAATCTTGTGAGATCCTCAAAAATCTCAGCGGTGCTCTGCACTTGTGCAAAATGGCCACTGTAGTCAATTCTACACTTGTGTGACCCCTGGTGGTCATTTTCTGCATGCGCAGAGCATTTTTTGAGGGTTCTTGATAATCTCGTGAGATTCTCGACACCCTTTAAATGCTCTGTGCATGTGTGTCATGGCCACCGGTGCCGTGCATGTGCAAAAATAGCCATGGCAGTCATTTTTCACATGTGCAGTGCCGTTTTGGGACCATGTGCGTTTCTCGTGAGAACGGTTCGAGAAGTAGCCCATTCTCGTTCTCGCAGATCTCAGTAAGAAGCTAATTCTCACTGAGTTTTAGAAGAACATCTAGGGCACGTTTCAGTCCTACATGTGATTCTTTATGATATGAAAAGTTTGGTATGCGGTTCTCAGGCTTAATTCAATGGGACCCTGAGAGGGATTCTTAATTCTCAACTTAGAGAAATAATCACTGAATATTTGTGAGACTTTTCCAAATTCTGTAGGATGTACCGTGATGAGACCCAAGCAGAGAACTAGGCCTTGATGATTATATACTATGCCCTATTTTTCAGTGGATTACTGATCTTGAATCTATTCTCTGTATCAGCAGAGAGTCAAAGTGGTCTTTCTCCATGACTCACAAGCTTTTATTTCCCTTTCTACCTTCCATTTAGAGGCAGAGAGATGATATTTTATTAAGTGCATGAACTAGGCACCACATCAGAGCAGCCTGTAAATGATGCCTTCAGCTTAGATATTTTTGCTATCCCAACTATACTTATTTCACACACACACACACACACACACACACACACACACACACACACACACAGAGCACCTTTGAAGTAGAGTTCGGTACGTTGTACTTTTCATGAATTTTACAAATCTGAGAGCAAGAACTCTATGGTCCTTTTCTGTTCTAATGGACTCCTCTCTTCACTAAAGCAGTTCTTTGCTGCCCTTATTGCATCTGCAAAGTCACGTCCAGCGGAGCTTTTCTGGGTGGTGAAAGGTTTGGTCAGTTCTGCCTGTCTCCGCCTGGACCTGGACCAATCCAGTGACCGCTGTGACCGATTTATCAATTACTTTGTAGATAAAATCGCTTGCATCCACCACGATTTCAGTTCCGCAGGTATTGCAGAGGATCATCTTGGAGCTATGGACGCCTCCCGTCCTGTCTTGTTTTGTGGGGTCAGTTTCAGATGGTGGCGCCTGCCAATGTGGAGTCCTTGTTGGGATCTGTTCATGCCACTATTTGTGAGCAAGATCCATGCCCGTCCTGGCTGGTGAAAGCTAGCCAGGAGACGTTAAAGTCGTTGCTGGCTGGGGCGGTTAGTGCCTCCCTTCAGGAGGGCAGGGTGCCTCACTGCCTAAAGGAGGCTGTGGTTAGACCCCTGCTCAAGAAACCATATCTTGATGCTTATGCTCCTGCCAGTTATCAGTCGGTCTCTAACCTTCCATTTTTAGGGAAGGTTATTGAACGGGCTGTGGCAGGGCAGCTACGGGAACATCTGGACCACACCGGTTTCCTTAATCCCTGCCAGTCTAGGTTTCAACCTGAGTATGGTACGGAGACAGCATTGGTGGACTTGGTTGACGATCTCCATCTGGCGTCGGACCAGGGTCGTCAGACCTTACTGTCCCTGCTAGACCTTTTGACTGCGTTTGACACAGTCTATCATGAGGTATTGGTGACTCGCCTGCAGGACCATGCCAGAATTGGCGGAACAGTCTTGAACTGCTTTCGTTCATTCCTGGCTGGGAGAACTCACCGGGTGGTCTTGGGGGAGTGTACATCTTCCCCCCAGGACCTCACGTGTGGAGTCCCACAGGGTGCCATTCTTTCCCCCCTCTTGTTTAATATCTATATGCAGCTGTTAGGGGAGATCGTGAGAGGGTTTCAGGGCATGCAGTGTCATCAGTATGCTGATGACACTCAGCTCTCCCTCTCCTTTTCCATTGACCCAGGTCTCCATATTTTCCCAGTGCCTGTCAGCTGTGGGGGCTTGGATGAGGTCGAGCCATCTGAAATTGAATCCTGACAAGATGGAGGTGATGTTGGTGAGCGAGGGCTTGGGGGACCTGGGGGTGGTTGAATCTCCTCTTGTTGGGGGAGTTCGCCCTCCCATGGTCTCTCAAATGCAGAGTCTGGGTATGCTTCTCGATTTGCAGCTCAGTCTGGAATCTCAGGTTGTGGCCGTGGTGAGGAGTGTGTTTCGGCAGTTACATCTTGTACAGCGGCTTTGGTCGTATCTCTCAGACTCCGACCTCGCCACTGTCATCCATGCCTTCATCACCTCGAGGCTGGATTACTGCAACGTGCTCTACGTGGGGCTGCCTGAGAAGCTGGTCCGGAGGCTGCAGCTGGTGCAGAATGCCGCAGCCTGTCTCCTTACGGGGGTGGGTCGCAGGGAGCACATGACACCAGTGCTCCGGGCGCTGCACTGGCTGCCTATAAAGCACCGGGCCAGGTTGAAGGTGCTGGTTTTAACCTTTAAAGCCCTTCACGGCCTGGGCCCTGCTTATCTATGCGACCGCCTCACTCCCCATGTGCCCGTGCGACCCTTGAGATCGTCCGTGGGAGCCTTTTTGGAGATTCCCCGGGCGAGGCAGGTGGTCACCGATGTTATATCTTTTTTGGTGGCTGCCCCTGTGCTGTGGAATTCGCTCCTGGAGGAGACTCGGTTGGCTCCCACTCTCCTGCTGTTTTGGTGTGTATGTAAGACCTGGCTGTTCCATCAGGCTTTTGGCAAGGGGTGGGATGGGGTGGGGGGATTTCTCCACATTGTATTGTATTTTAAATTGTTTAAATTGCTTTTTTTAAAAATTATTGAGTGTTGTTCACCGCCCCGGACTGCCCTGCGGGAAGGAGGGGCGGGATATAAATTTTAAATAAATAAATAAATAAATAAATAATACCGAAGTATCTTAAGCTGCATATTTTGTGCTTCCCCCATCGCCAGTTGCTTTCTTTTGATCATTACAAGTAGTTTTCTTGTCAGTGCGTAGAAGATGAGTCCATGGTGATTACAACAGGTCGACATAGAGCTGAAATAGTTAGGGGGGAAAGTATCTATGGTTAATATCTGGTATTCCAGATGGCGGTAGGGCTGAGTGTTCCTGTTCTGAAGAGAAGTGTTCCCATTCCAAAGGGAAATATTGACCTTTCAGGAGTGCTTGTGAGTGTCCATTGGTACTTTGTCAGTTTACGGTGATTCCGTGCTTTTGCCATATTTTCACATCGTTTTCATTGCTTTCTGGGACTTATTTATTATTCAGTATTTATTTTTACAATTTATAGCCTCCTGCCTCAGGCATCTTGGGGTGGCTCACAATATATTAAAACATTTAAAACATTAAAACATTAAAATAAACCATATTAATTTGAATTAAAGCAATATAAAACCCCATCCCCTCCCCAATCCAACCCACCCAACCCTTCTCCCTCGGGAAAGGCCTGGCGGAACAGCCAGGTCTTACATTGTCTGCAGAAAGAGGGGAGGTCGGCAGCCAAGCGGATTTCCAGTGGGAGGGAGTTTCACAGCCGTGGCGCAGCCATAGAGAACGCCCTCCTCATAGTACACACCCGACAAGCCTGGTGGACCCCGAGGAGGGCACCCCCAGCCGACCGCAGGGGCTGCTCCAGGCCTTTTTGTCACTTTCTTAAATTTTTTGTCACTTTTTGTCACTTTCTGGGACTTTTTCATCAGTTTCTGGGAATTTTACAGCAGTTTTACCAAAGTTCTACAGCATTTTTTTAATGACAATTTCTATCATTTCCCTGGTGCTTATTTATTTATTTAATTTATTTAATAAATTTATACCCCGCCCCTCCTGCCATGCAGCCCGGGGCGACTTCCAACAACTTTAAAATACAATAAAACCATTAAAACTCTCATAAACATAATAATACTTATTAAAATATTAAAACAGGGCTAAAGTTATAAATATAGTAGACAAACTAAAAAAACCAAAATAGGTGGGGGAGCTAAAACACCTGCTTAACTGGACATTTTTGTCTCCACAGCCCCCACTGGGTGCACGTGAGTCACACATGGGACTTAGGACTGGCCAGTTAGCAGCCCCATTCAACATGCGAAAAATAACAGAAATTGGTGAAAACAGTGGGAAAGATGGTAAGTTTTCACATCGCATGAATCTTGACAAATGCCCTAATTCCAATGGAATTAATAAGATTTCTCATGAGAACATAAGAAGTGACATACTGGGTCAGACCAACGGTCCATCGAGCCCAGCATCCTGTCTCAATCAGTGGTCAATCACGGGGGCCTGGGAGAGGCACCCAATAGGTCACCATACTATCCATTCCCTATGGGTCATCCCCAGGCTCCAGAACAGTAAAGGTTTTTTTCTCATTTGGGTTTTTTATTTAATTTTAATTTATATTTATATCCCACCCTATCCCTTAAGCTCAGTGTGGCTTACAATTCTTTAACTTATTAACTGTAAAATGAACTCGCTTCTCCTGCTCGCCCAACCGCCTTCGTCCCTTCTCCCTCGCTGCCCCGCATGCCTGGAACTCCCTCCCTGCCGACGTCCGCCTCGCCTCCTCCCTCCGCTCCTTCAAATCCCTCCTCAAGACCCACCTTTTCCATGCTGCTTTTCCCGATGCCCTCTAGTCTTTCCCCTTGCTCTTACTGTCAGCCCTCCCCTGCTGACTGCTGCTACCGACCACCTTGTAACCAAGCCAAGTACACGCACCTGAGACTTCGCATCCGCCTGAATGTTTGTTTGTCTTCTCCCATGTCTCTCCCGCTGTCCCCTCTCCTTGTCACCCCCTCCTTGTCTTTTAGATTGTAAGCCACAGGTAGGGACCGCAGCTGATTATATGTTCTGTACAGCGCCAGGTTATTACTGGCGCTTTATAAATGTTTAATAATAATAATAATAATAACTAACTCAATTCTTAATCTTCACAAGAACCCTATGAGGTAGGTTAGGCTGAGAGATCTGTGACTGGCCCAAAGTCACCCAGTGAGCTCAAGACTGAGGCGAGTCTTGAATTATGGCCTCCTGGTCCGAGTACTGCACTGTTAACCACTAGGCCACACTGGCTCTCCAGTGAAAATTATCCAGTAATGATTAAAGGTTATCCACTAATAATTTAATAACCATGGAAATTAACTGCCAAATATGAATACCAGATATTACCAATTCGAGTTTTGACAAAATACAAATAAATTCAAAAAAAGACCTTTTCCAGTTCCATATTCGAAATACAAATAATAGGTCTGAATACTGGTGCTTCGAGAGAACCCAGCATATTCAAAAAACAAAATATCCGAGCTCTCAAACTACACTCTCATGATTGCAGCACACACCTGTGTTGAATCTGATCTACTCTCTTACTCTTAACTTAGCCACCGACTAAGAGCTCCTCTCTTACCCTCTCCCCCCTGTGCAGTGCCTTGCAAGCCACCCAGCGGGACTGGGGAGGGGGCTGGGTGGGACTTCCTAGCAGGGGAAGTTATGCTCTTTTCCAACGCAGCCCCTCGGGAAGCACCACCATTCCTCCTTTGCAAACCACTGTGTTGTGACTTTGCAAGCTGTCTGTGGGACTTGGGGGTGTTTTCTGGCAGGGGGAGTGGGGGGGGGTACCCAGGTTCCCCACTCCCCTACCAGGGCAGCCCCTCAGGATGTCAGCTTTGAAAAAGGGCTACTCTACCCTAGCCAGAATGGCCCATTGCAAAGCTACAAGTGGCTAGCTGGTCTTACGCAGAATCTTTACTCTGCTGCAATTTTAACTTTTTGACTCTGAGCTTCTTAGAGGTAGTTATGCTAGGACTCATTATTATTATTATTATTATTATTATTATTATTATTATTATCATTAGCTTTTATATAGCAGCAGCGATGTACCTGGTGCTTTACAGAGAATAAGATAAACACGGTACCTGCCTGAGAGTTTACAATTGGCTCTCGATTATGACTTTTTGACTGAAAAATAAATTGGGGATTTGGAACATATTTTATTTTATTGTTTCCCTTTTATCAGGAATTGAGATTGAAATAGATCTCTCCTCTGTTAGCAGGTAAATAATTCCTTCTCTTAGCTGGGAAATAATTCTTCTGGTACAAAAATTAGAAATTTTACTTGCATCTAAGGATGCTTTGATTACAAAAGCAGTGGCTCCATTTGCTTTTTGAATTTTTCGCCTGAAGAGGTTATTCCCAACTGATAATGATGGTTGATGTTTATGTGCTATTTAACGGTTGTATCTGTTTACTGCTTTTTAATTGATTTGTGAGCGGCTAATTGCTAAATAAACAAAATACTACTACTAGTTTCCACTCTAGACTGTTGAGCTCTTTAGAAAATGTGACTCAGGAATCTTCTGGGAAAACATTTGAGTTGAGGTTGTTCTAAAAACTTTCTCCTTAAAATTATGTTGGAGAGAAACCAGGGATGATACCTCCCAGGTACAGAGATGGAAAAAAGAGGACTTTTAAAAAATAATCATCATCATTAATTAATTAAATCAAGGACAATTTTGAAGGGCACGAGTCTCGCCATCTCATGTTTCCATCAAGTTTCTCTGGTCATATCTTGGGGCAAGATCTACTGAAAGTCAGCTCCTTAGCATGGTAGGTGTTAATTAGAAGTGTTTAGTCTGGATTTTATTGCCAAACATAAATGAAAACCAATTAGCTCACTGTGTTAAGTGTGGGCAAGGGAAAGGGCATTAGCGTTCCCCAAAATATAATGATCATTACCAAGAAATTGCATTGTCCAGTTACTCACCTGCACCATGCGGGGAGGGGAGGGAACCAATTATGGAGCACCTTTTAACTGCCTCTTAAAGCCTTATCAAACTGATTTCATACAACATCAAGGCTACAGGAAAAAAACAGGAGTGCCAAAAAAGAAAAGGGTTGGCGGCACACAGGCTGGGATGCACATTGCCTGGAAATGTTGATCTTGAGGCGGGGGGGGCAGATTGGAAGAGGGTTTGGTCTTTTTTGTGGATGCTGGGACACTAGATACTAAGTAAATACTAGGGTTGTGCAGAAGGCAGATATTTCATTTTTCATTTACAAAAACCCATTAACCTTTTGGTGGTGTGTGGGGTGGGGGGTGAGTCATAAAGGACACTACCATTTTCATTGATTTTTCATTTTATTTTATTAAAAATAAATAAATAAATATCACGCTGCATGCGCAAATGGCCATCACGGCGGTTCTGCGCATGCTCAGCCCTTTCCCCCAAGTGGCGCCAGCATTATCATTTATTTATGTTCCATTTTGGAAAAGGGCGCGCCTGCACAGAACAGGGCTGGCAGCAATTTTACGCATGCACTTGGATTTTTTTAATTATTCTTTTAATATTTTTTTAATATAAAATAAAACAAAATAAAAATGAAAACGAATGACATCAAAGAAACATTGTTTGCTTATTGATTCATTTTTGTTACCATCGTTACAAAAACTAATAGAGGTCCATTTGTTTATGTAATTTATGCACATCCCTAATAAATTCTCTACCGAAGAAAATGCAGCTATGTCAATATAATGCTCTAAAATAATTGGAAGATATTTTCAGCCTATTGACAAAGATAATACGTTCACGCCAAAGATCTTGATCTTCGTACAAACCTCATCCTGAAAAATGGTAAACAGACTCATTTCTCACTGATGTTGGCAGGGCCAATCTCATGCCCCATGAAGCACTGCGCAGAGTAGGGGTCACTAGCACCAGGCACCCGTGCAAACCACACGGTTGCGTACAACCACATGCATGCAGCTATGTGGGCAGGACTTGGGATCAACCTCAATGGGAATTAAAAGTATACTTAGAATCAAACAGGAACTGACCAGGGACACCCAGCCAGAGTCTCTAATAACTAGGACTGATGCAAGAATGACTGTTCCCATACCGCCAGGAATACCGAGCTTTCGGGAGTACTTGCCTTTTTTGGTATTTACTTACTATTCATTGAATCTGTGCTTCCCCTGCAGCCGAGATTGGCACCTATGATTGTCTGCCATTTTTCGGTAATTTGGGGAAATGTGGGGTGTTTTCTGACAGTTAGTTTCCATTATTTTCCATCAGTCTCCAGCATTTTACCACAGTTTCCAATAGCAGAATACAGAAAACAAGGGCCAACCCTTGAAATACACCAATCAAAACACAGTTAGAAGGAGCCAAAAAAGAACCAATAAGGTAAATGATGAAAGTTAGATAGTGAACTTGCGATCGTACACAAGCAAACATAAACTGCATGAAAGGAACATTACATGCTGTGTGGCTGCTCCTGCATAGGAAGAATTACCAGAAGTACCACTTGTCCCCAGATCAATGTCTGCTTGTCCCCTGATCTCCTCTCCTTCTGAAAATGTTGTAAGGCCTGGCTGTTTTGGCAGGTGTTTGGTGAGGGAGCGGGTTGAGGGGTGAGGGTTTTATGGGTTTGGGGGTCGGAGAAATATGCTCTTGGTTTATATGTTTTCGCACTGTCTATTGAATTGTTTTATGCATTTTATATATTTTGATGTATTTATCAATTTTGTAAGCCGCCATTGGTGAGAGAGGCTGGGTTTTAAATATTTCTATAAATAATAAAATAAAATGAAATAAGTAAATACAGAAAAAAGGGGGAAAGCCTCATCGCGCAAGCACAGTTGAATAAGCTGTTTCCAATGCTGTGATTGCTCAATTCAGCACTAGTAATAACCTCATTTCCCTTCCTTTCCTCCAAGTCACACAATGGACTTCCAACTGCTCACAGTCTTTGCTCCGCCCCCAACTCTGAAGCATCTCCTTTCAGCCCCCCTTTCCCCACTGTCCACAAATAGGGCTGAGACGAGACTATTTTCAATAGATTCTGCTGTTCCCATCAATATGAAAAAACATGGTGGACCAGAATATGATCCAATCCCTCTTTCGCTGGAATGACCAGATTGATTCTGTCTGAATGATAGAGCCACCACTATTTGTGCTTGCAGAGTAAGAGGTGGGATGATTCAGTCAGAACTTTGATCGGAATTCCACCATAGATTGCAACTGACATTCCAAATATGCAGAAAAAAAATTGTGAAGACAGAAGGGCTGTTTCATTTCAGCCCCGGTACATTATCCACAAATAATTTATGCAGGCTTGGTACAAAGATTTTTGCCACCCTACACAGCCCCATGCCCCAACCACTCCCCTAACCCCAATCATGCTACAGAGCTGACTGACGACAGTGCAGGAGAGGCAGTGGCAGCAGCTGGATTGGGGGAAGGAGGAGTTTCCCCTTCAATCTATAGGAGAAAGCATAGGAGAAGTAGTGGCAGCCACAAGATCAGGGATAGGAAAAGTGGTGGAAGCAGATGGATGGGGGCAGGAGAGGTGCCCCCTTTAAATTGCCACCCTAGGGCCACTTTTACACATGACAAAAATGGGTTCTTATAACTGCTCGAGATAATACCCCGGGTGTTATAAATGCTGGAGTTTTGTAATGTGTAAATGCACTAATTCCCCTTTTATACATGAGATCTAACAGCCTTATAAGACGCACCAGATGTGACTCTTACAATGCTGTGAGATTTTGCTGTATAGAAGGGGAATAGTGCATTCACACATGACAAAACTCCAGCATTTATAATACCCGGATTATCTCGAGCACTTATAAGAACCCATTTTTTTCATGTGTAAAAGTAACCCAGGGGGCCCTTCCCATGATCCAGCACAGAGCTTAGTGACCACACAAGATGGATCAGGGGCAGGAGAGGTGGTGGCAGATGATGGATCAAGAGTGAATACACCAAGGGGGCACATTTCCCACCCCTGATCCTGTGCAGAGCTCTGAGCTTATTGGCAAGGCTTCCTAGGGCAGCAAGTTGCGCGGGGTGCCTCTCCCCGTCCAGCCTGGAGTTTAACAGTGGTAGCAGAGAGGCAGCTGGATTGGGACGGGAAAACCTCCCCCTTCAACTTGTTGCCCTATGGTGCCTATGTGGTACCTCTTGCTTTATAGGCCACTACAGAAGTATGCAACTAACAGACAACCTACACTTGATACCTATCCCTGCTAGCTTACCGTGGGGGCCGATCCCATGGCCTGTGCAAACTGCACTCAACCTGCATGCACACACGTGCAAGTCCATAGTGGAGATATTGTGCCACACGGATCCCGGGCTGATCCCACGTGGAGAGGTTTCGGATTATGGCCCGTGTGCAGCTGTGTATGCGCAGATCCCCATCGCAGGCACATTGTGCTGCGTGGGAATCACACGCATGAGCAGCCATGGGTGGTCCACAGGATTTGGGATCACCCCACCAAGTGTATTTAAATGTTTTGAACTGCTAACAACCTTTTTTTATTTATTTCTAACAGCCATCCTGACACTGCACAGACTCTCATACACAACCTAACCTGCAATACTCAGCCTGTAGTTCTGGCATTGAGATGTCAGAGAGCAGGCCCAACACAAGCCAAACGCAACGGGGGTGCGTGCAGGACGCGTGCAGGTTGGGTGTGTGCTGTACAAATGTGTGTAGAGGTGCAGTGGGTAGCGCATTCACTATCGATGGGTAATAGATGTATTTTCAGGCACCTCTGGCAGGCACCCGATGCGTTACCTGGTCCACATTGGGTGCCTGGATGTCCGGAATGCGGTTCTTACCAGGACGTCCTTGGAAGCCTCAAGTCACCCTGGTATGCCTCAGGAAGCTGATCCTTCACCTGCTCTCTCCCTGCCCCAGGCTGACTCACAGATGCTCAGCTGGCTGCTGCTCCCCTGGGTGACTGGGGAGCAACTGCAGGAGCAGAAGCCACTTGGAGAAGCAGCAGCCAGCTGAGCAGTGGTGAGTCAGCCCTGGACAGGGAGTGAGCAGTAGCTTGTCCGGTCATTTTCAGGTACCAATGGTTGTCCAAATGTGACCAGGGCTAGTCTGGCACACCACCTCTAGTTGCATTTGATGTGGGAGCATACTGTGCAGAGGTTAGGATTGTTTCTCTGAACTATCTTGTCTCCATCTCACGTTTTGGACATAGCTATAGGGGCATAGCTATAGTAGGTGACAGCAGGGCCCAAATGTCTGGTGCGGGGGGGCACATCCCTTCAGACCATTGGAATGGTGTTCCTCTGCAGGGGGTCCATTCCATCATCTGCACCAGAGCCCAGCCTAGAGCTTAAACCAGTACTAAATTTAGTACCCATTACCAGCGGATAATATCCACATTTTCGGATATCACTTCAGGAACCTGATGGGTTACCTGGGTACCAATAAGGTACCTGATAATTTCTGGTACTGATTTTTTAACTTTCCAATTACTGATTGGTATATAGGGTCAGAAAAAATTAGCATCGGAAGTTGGAAAATCAACACGAAAGTAAAAAAATCCATACCATAAGTTGACATTCCCAGTTCCAAGGTCACCATTCCAGGACCTCGGGTACCCAAATCAGGTTGCAATTGGGTACCAATCCATCCTCGATGCCGTGTTGATTCAGGTTCCAGAAATGTGTCACATATACCTATTTTTGCGAGTACTGCCCAGTCCCACCTAACTTTGGCCCTCTTTCGGAGCGGCAAACATAACAACTGCACTCTCTCTAGTTAGTTACACTCATCTTACATTCTTGAGGTTTTCTGCACAGTTTCGTGGCAGGATTGCTGCAAACCTTGTTTCTGGGTGAAAAGTTACTCAACTTGGATTATCAATATTTGTTGTGTCTGTATTAACAAGTGCCTTGTGCTGAAGGCACAGGCGGTGATGGTGTCACTTTACACAGAACTGGTGAGACCTTTCCTGGAATATTGCTTGGTTTAGGATACTGCAATTAAAGAACTGGGGTATGCTTAACCTAGAGGGAAAAAAGACCAAGGAGGGACATGATGCAGTTTAAAATATCTAGAAGGAGGCCACAGAGAAGGGGGATGAACATTTGTTCTTCACTGTCGGTTAACGTAGAACAAGAGCAGATCGTCTTAAATTGCAACAATGTTGGTTTTGGTTTGTTATTAAAAAAATAATAATTCCTAACTCTAAGAACTGTTAAACAATGGAATAAGTTGGAAAGGGAAGCTTTTGAATCTCCTTCATTGGGTATCTTCCAAAACCTGGCTTGATAAACATCTGTGTACGATGCTGTAATCAAATGATATCCTGCTTTGGAGTAGGACCTTGAGGTCCTCCAGCAATATAACTCTATGATTCTAGACACAGAATTCCCTTCTCTGCTCCCTTAGTGAGTTCACTTTTATTTCACTGAACAGAAACTCCATCTTTAACGTGCCTTTAAGATGTCAGAAATACATTGGCTAGGGCTTTGTCTTCCAGACAATGTATCAAAATCTGGAGCTTTAGAGGGATTCAGTTGGAAGCATAGTTTAAGAGATTTCAGAGGTCTCGGAGTCACCACTACCAGAAAACAAACTGTCGAGATACAATAATGAGCTCCATCTGCAGGTCTTCAAAACAGCAGGGAGATTTTCCTTATGTAGGAAATTAGATAGGCCACTTTGCTGCCCATGAAAACATCAGAAACGGGGATTTAGGGACCTCAGCATGAACTCATTTAGCTTGAGATCCTTAATAATCAAATTGGTGGGGTTACAGTGTATTATCTGACATCCCAGCCCTATTGTATGGAAAGGCGAGATTATCTCGAATCTAAGCTTGGTCTTTGTGAACCATTAGCACTCCTGCAAGGGAGCCAGGCTAGCTAAGATCCCAATTCCATCTCCGGCTTTTACTGAGTTATAAAAGGGTCAAGGCAACGTCAATCTCTGCTCTTCTGTGAATTGCCAGAGAACTGTGTGGTTTCCAGAACAGGAAATTCTGCCCCATTCACATTTTTTATTAAAAAAGAAAATAACCACTCTTTAACATTCAGACTTCCTCTTGAGCATAACACCACTGCATATAAAATGATTTTCTAAGACCAGGATCATGTCTGTTTGAACATTAATTTAAGCCCCTATAACCAGGGCTATAAAAATCCACTCATGTGCTTGATTGTAGGGAGTATATTGAGTGGATTGTTTTACAGCCATGGGCCTCCCTTCCCTCTGCAAGACCTAACTGGGCAAGTAGCCATTTATACCTGGCTAATGAGTTATTTATATACCAGAAGTGGGCAAATTGTGGCTCTATAGCCACAGGTGGCTCTTTGTCCCCACTGTGGTACATGGATGCAGCTCTTGGGATTAGGAAACTTTGCCCACCCTATTATATACTTTATTGCTCTGACTGTAATAAGCTCACTTATAATGAAAACCTATTTATTATAAACAACTAGGGGTGGGACACCAGGGAGAATACCGGATTTACTGGTATCGGATAGCCCCAGTACCAGATTGACTGGTATCGGCATACCGGATCTTTAACATTGGACGTTTTACCAGGTTTTTTACATTGTGGCCATTTATCTCAATGGCCACAATGTAAAAAAAAATGGAAAAGCACCCAATGTTAAAGATCCCGTATGCCGGTACAGGTAAATATCGGATTTATCAGATTTATCGGATTAATCCAATACACCCAAATACCGGCAATATCGGTTCTTGGAAGAACCGGAATTCCCACCCCTATAAACAACTCAAGATCAAGAAAACTGAAAAAGAGTAAAGGACAAGATGACCAAATTTGCAGATGACACAAAGTTACTAAAGATAGTCAAGACTGAGATGGACTGTGAGGAATTACAGGAGGGGGTTGCATGACTGGAGGTAGGGATGGGACACCGGGAAGAATACCGGATACTGGATTTACCAGTATCGTATCTCCCCGGTATCAGAATTACCAGTATCAGCATACCGGATTTTTAACATTGGCCGCTTTACAGGGTTTTTTACATTGCCAGTATCAGCATACCGGATTTTTAACATTGGCCGCTTTACTGTTTTTTTTACATTGCGGCCATTGACTTCAATGGCCGCAATGTAAAAACAATTGTAAAGCAGCCAATGTTAAAAATCCGGTATGCCAATACCGGTAAATATCAGATTATCAGATTAATCTGATACACCTGATTACTGGTTGTTTCAGATTTATCCGATATTGATATTCCCACCCCTAACTGGAGGATTAAACAAATCAAATAGTAGAAGAAATTCAACACTGACATGTGCAAAGTGATGCACGCAGGGCAAAATAATCCTGGCTAGTACAGAATGCTTGGTTCAAAATTAAATATTGCCACTCTGGGACTGGATCCCAAAATTGGTGTGGACAGTACATGGAAAACATTAGCTCAGTGTGCAGCAGCAGTCCAAAAGGCAAGCAGAAAGTTAGAAATTATTCCAAAAGTGTGAGAGCTGAAACAGATATTTAATTTAGCACTTGCAGTTAATATCCGCATGTTCGGGTACAGCATTGGGTACCTAGCAGATTACTGATTTGTTTGATTGTTTGATTGGTATATCAGGTCAGAAAAGAAAAAAAATTGGGATGGAAATTTAAAAAAATCGGGACCAGAAGTCAATTTTCTGGTTCAGAAAACTCATAAATGGGTGTTGGAAATCAATAAATAGATAAGAGTTTGAAAACCTGGTACCAGAAGTCGACATTCTGGGATGCGACATCAAGATTCCAGGACATCAAGTACCCGAATTCAGTTGCAATAGAGTACTGGTAGGTACCTGAAGTTGTTGGGTCAATTCAGATACTGGAAATTTATCGGGTATTCCCATTTTTTCAGGTACTAGTTTATTTATTTATTTATTTATTTTCATAGATTTATACCCTGCCCCTCCTGCAAACAGCTCGGGGCGGCTTCCAACATAAAAACACATACAATATGTATAAAACAATTTAAAACAAATCACCAATACCAACCATATTAAAACAGGGCCCAGGACCTAAATTAAAACAATAAATAAGGTAGGGGAGCTAAAACTCTCCCCCCCTCCCCAAAGGCCTGGGCAAACAGCCATGTTTTACAACTACGCCGAAATGTCAACAGGCTTGGGGCCAGGCGAGCTTCCTCTGGAAGGGAGTTCCAAAGGCGTGGCCCGGGCACCGAGAATGCCCTCTCCATTGTGGCCTCCCTGCTTAATGCGGGGGACCTCCAAGAAGGCACCCCCGGCAGAATAAAGGAGCCACTCTGGGGCGTGGAGGGCGCGGCGGTCCCTGAGGTATGAGGGGCCCAGACCGTGAAGGGCTTTATAGATCAACACCAAAACTTGAACCTGGCTCGGTGCGTTATCGGCAACCAGTGCAGAGTCCAGAGCACAGGTGTAATGTGCTCCCAGCGACCCGTCCCCATAAGGAGACGGGCCGCCGCATTCTGCACTAGCTGCAGCCTCCAAAACAGGCACAAGGGAAGCCCCATGTAGAGCACGTTGCAGTAGTCCAGCCTCGAGGTGATAAAGGCATGGATGAGGGAGGCCAGGTTCGGGCCGGAGACGTACGGATGCAACCTCCGCATCAGGTGCAACTGGCGAAAAGCCGCCTTCATGACTAACTCCACCTGCTGCTCCAGGCAGAGCTCTGTGTCCAGCACCATCCCCAGACTCCGGACCTGCTGAGCTATAGGAGGGTGAACCCCCCCAATCAGGGGGGCCACTACCTCCCTCGCTCTCCCCACCAACATCACCTCCATCTTATCGGGGTTGAGCTTCAGTCTGCTCTGCCACATCCATTCCGCCACGGCCTCCAAACACTGGGACAGCAACGAGACAGCAGGGTCTGGGTCAGTTGAAAAAGAGAGGTACAGCTGAGTATCATCAGTATATTGTCACCCCGAAGCCTCTCACGACCTCCCCCAAGGGCTGCATATATACATTAAATAATAATGGAGACAGAATAGAACCCTGCGGAACGCCACATGATAGAGCGCGGGGGCAAGATGTCTCCTCCCCCAGCACCACCCACTGGCTTCTCCCCGAGAGGAATGAATGTAACCATTCAAGAACAGTCCCATCCAGACCTCCCAGCTCATGCAGCCATCTCAACAGCAGCCCATGGTCTACGGTATCAAAAGCAGCTGAGAGATCTAGCAGGATGAGAAATGTTGAACATCATGCATCCATCTCCAAGGCCACCAACGCCATCTCAGTGTCATCGCCGGGACAGAACCTAGATTGAAACGGGTCCAGGAAACCAATGCTATCTAGATGTGCCTGGAGCTGGAGTGCCACCGCCCGCTCAATAACCTTCCCTAAAAAGGGAAGACAGGTCGGTAGCTGGCAAGCGCGTCCACATCCAAGGATGTTTTTTTCAGCAGGGGGCACACCACAGCCTCCTTAAGGCTGGGCGACAACCTCCCCTGCTGCAAGGACGCATCCACTACCCTTGCCAGCACCACCCCCAACGTCTCCTTGGAGGCTTTCACCAACCAGGACGGGCATGGATAGAGTTCATAACAGGTGGCCCTCACAGACCTCAGGACATCCACTGCATCGGCTGGCATCACTTCCTGAAACTCCCCCCATAAAGCTGGACCAGACAGGTCCTCCATCACCTCGCACTCTCCCCCTACTGCCCCTAATCCAGCATCAAAGTCGCTCTGAATCCGAGTGACCTTGTCTGCGAAGTAGATGACAAACTCCTCACAGCAGAGGACAAGTCCCCGTCCAGGCGGAGGAAGGCCGCACTAACCAGCCCCCGCACGGACATGAATTCGCAGATGCTATTAGGACAGCAAGGAACTCTAGTTAGGGAATAAAACAGAAAATATCATAATAATGCTTTATAAATGCTTTATATAATGCCTCCTAACGGGGACGAGTCACCGTGAATACATTACACCAGTGCTCTGAGCTCTGCACTGGCTGCCAATAGTCTTCCCTCTTCCGCGCCTGATTCAAGGTGTTAGTGCTTACCTATAAAGTCCTATATGGCCTAGGCCCCATCTATCTGTGGGACCACCTCACACACACGACTTCTGGATTGACCGCTGCAGTCTGCTGGGAGCACCTTTCTCGAAGTCCCCCAAGTGGCTCGGGGGGCGACTATGGAGAGGGTGTTCTCAGTGGACGCACCAAGCCTGTGGAACTGCCTTCCAGGGGAGGTCCATATGGCCACGGATCTCCCCTCCTTCTGCCAAAAATGTAAGACCTAGCTATTCCACCAGGCTTTCGTTGAGGGAAATGGGTAGGGGGGTTGAGGGTTAGGATGGAGAGGTTTCTTGCCGTCCGAGCTACTTTGGAAGGAGGGGTGGGGTAAAAATTTGTAAAATAAAATAAATAAATAAATAAATAAATACATTTATCGTGCAATCACATCTTGAGTATCAGATGCAGTTCTAAGTTACTCAATTTCAAAAAATATATAATTGAGTGGGAAAAGGTGCAGGGAAGGGCAACAAAAATGATTAAGGGTAGCACTTCTTATTTGAATTATTTATACATGCAATCATACAAAAGACATGAGCAGGCAAAGTGGGTCCATCTACAGCAGGACTGAAAGGGGAAGAGAGACCCCCATTTTGGACAATTGTAATTCCTCCATTATGAGCATGGTCCTGTGTCCACTGCTAGAGCGGAAACATTTGCTACTCACAAATAGCCAACATTTCATATAGTCTACCTGGGTACCAAGTCAGGGACTCGATTACCTGAAAAAATCAGGGATTACTGTTATCGAGTTACCGATTTATTGATTTATTGACCAGTACAATGGTAAATCGGTAGAGAAATCAGGATGAAAAAGTGCCAGAAGTCAGAAAATTTAGATGATAAATGGTAAATTGGTACACTGGATAGCTCATTGGGTTCTAATAGGATACTGAATTCAATTAGCATCCAAAGTTACTGTGTCAGGTTGAGTACAATTTTGACAGGTATATTTATACCCATTTTTGTGGGTACTTTTTTCTGCTCTATTCACTGCATTTTTCTCATTGCTTCCTGATCAGCCATTTAGAACTGATAGCTGGTTCACAGTGGCCACAATCCCAAGGATCCCGCATGGGATCCGCACGGCACAATGCAATCCCTATGGCGATGTGTGCAATTTGTACACACGTGTGCATGCAGGTTGCGTGCAGCATGCGCGGGGCATGGGATCGCCCCCACTAACAGGTAATCAGATGTTTAGTGCTAGCAGCTGATTGCTAGCACTCTCCCCATCTTAGTCCTGCTGCGGATGGATGATTTTTGTTCACTTGCCCACGACCACACAGTGAATAGAACTGAAATGGGTATAGTCAAAAACAGTTCTAGGCCCTTTTTAAACAGGCTGTGGCTGCAGGAGTCCATGAGTGCGATGCTGAGGGGGCAGTGTGGTGGGGGGGCAGATACACACCCATCCCCCACTCATGCCCCCGTCCGGAGCAACCTGCATTTTCACCGGTTGATCTGTGTGGGGGTGATGGGTGGGGGTGGGTGGAGGCACATGTTACGCAGGAGTGACCACAGACACAGAGCACCCGCTGCCACTTTCAGCTGGGACCCATTACTCATGTCCACTGCATGGGCATGCATGGGAATCAGTGGGTGCATCTCATTTAAAAAGGACCATACTGAATCTTTTTGGTATCTGAATCATTTGGGGCAGATTACTAAACATGTAGACATTTAGCGCCTAAAGAGTTGCCTGAATGACTGTTACCGAGTTACCAGTCCTCCATTGCTAAGTTATCGTTATTCATTTCTGCACCACGACCCATTTTACCAATTGCCAATTTTGTATTTTTCTGTCCATTTCCATGAATCTACTAGTTGTTCTATGTTGGGAAGACCCTGGGCTAGATCCCAAACCCCTGTGTGTGCGGCTTTGCATGCAGCTTGCACACGACTTGTGCGCAGGCCATAGTACTTACGTTCCTGCACAGGTATGCATGCAGTCCACGCGGGGGTTGCACGCGAGATGCACGTATGCTGTTCGTGCGGCACGCGGGGTTTGAAACGGCAACACGGTAAGTTGGAATGAGTCAGTAAAATGGAAAATAAGCCACTCGGTACCTGTAATAGCTGGCATTTAGAATTGTTGGGTGCTTGCCTCAGTATTCGTATACCAAACGGTTACCAATAGGGTACCCGAAATGTTGGGTATTCCCTGAAGATGTAGAATTTGTATCCCAATCAGGTACCAATAGGCCCAGCCAGCCTTGCCATATGGCAACCTGGTGTGACTGCCCTGGCACCCGCTCTTTCTGGGATCCTTCCATATCCTCTGTTTTCACCAGGGCAGGGTTTGGGAACCACATTACCTCCAAGTGCGGCCTTTGGATATCCCATGTGGCCAAACATTTATCAAGAATAGGATTGCAAGGAGCTTAGTTGAAACTACTGAACAATATTCAATATAAAAAATTAGTTTAACAAAGGCTGTGGGATATCTCAGTTCAGGAGGATTTAATTTTGGTTGGGAATCCAGAATTGCCCCATACTTGTCTGACTTTAAAGAAGATCACCAATACGAAACAAATTTTGATTCACTGTCATCATATTGGAAAATAGCTTTTCTTAAATTGAGAGTATCTTTGTTTTTCTCCAAGACGATAACTGACAGATATAATAAAATTCCTTATAAATAGTGAAAATACCCTTAATTTTGAGATGAAATTCAAAATTTGGCACATTATCTGTTAAAATGCCCATTGTATACTGAGCTTAGAAGTGTATGGATTTATCCGCGTTATCTTCTTCTGGGTTTTTTGTTTTGGTCACAGTCTGCTCAATTGTCCTTTTAATTAGGTGGTAGATCTAATTGTATTCCTTACTCTGTTGCAATGTTTGCAACAAAAGCACAAAAAATATGACTTCCACTGGGATAGTATTATTGCAACAGATTAAACTGTTTACATTGTTATTTTATTGTATTTTAATTATCTAATTGTGATGGTCGTGAGACTAACGATTAAGTAAACTGAAGTAGGGCTTCAAACACAACCTCCTTTACCCTCAGCAAAGTGAGGCCTGGTAAAGGGGTCACAAGGAGCCCCATGTTTTATCTTTGCCTGGGGCCTCACAAATTCTAAGGCTACCTGAAATGTCAGGTAGCCCTGATGATAGGCTACCTGAAATGTCAGGTATTACCCACAAGTGTAGAATCTGCTATTTGTTTTACCTCTAGCCATGAGCATCAGTGCACTGGGTAACAATTTGTGGACCCAACCTTGACAAAGTCATAAAGCATCATCTGGCCGTACTGCTACACCTTGGCATTCAGGTGAACATCTGGATGCCATTTATACACTTTATGGCAAGGAGAGGTTACTCAATAGCTTGCATTGTCTGATGTCTACCAAATCACAGAAGACGGCATTGAAGACAGAACCATCTGAAAAATATTTTGGAGGTAGCTGATCTAAGGGTTTGCATGTAGTTTTTGTTATTACAATAACACTAATAAACATTGTCATTTTCATTGTTGTTATTGCAATAATGGAAACAACAAATAATAATAATGAAAATAGAAATGAAAATGACATTTTGTTTTTGAAATAAAGGGGGGGGAAATGAAAAACATATTTTTGGCTATAATTTTTAGGTTTCTTATTCAATTCTAAGGAAACGTGTAACTAATATACCTCCAATGGAGGGACATATGCGTACCAATTTTCAAAATGATTGGATAAAGGGAACTAATTTTAGAAGCAAATGAACTTTGTGATTTTAAGAAAAGCTCCATACACATTCATGGCTACAACTTTTTAAACTTCCATCCACTTTGCATGAAACCTGTGAATATTATGTCCCTCCACAAGATTAACACTCCTGTCAATTTTCAGTATAAGCCATTAACTTGAAAATACATTTTCATCTGTAACATTTGTATATTCCATCCAGTTTACAAGATATTTGGCAGAAATGTATCACATAGCTTCCCTGTCATCACTGCCAAACTACAGGACAATTTGATAAAGGGATCCAATTTTGTAAGCAATTGAAGTTGTCCCCTTGAAGACCATTATTCAAATAAATAGCAGCACATGCAGTGCCGGTCAGAGACAGGCACCTGGCATGGCAGGGGGAGAGAGACTGTAGGAGGGAGGATGTGGAGCAACCCAAAAGACTAATAGACACATTCACTGGCCAATTACTGCTAAATGCTTCTAGCTTTACAGGACCAATTGGTGGTGACTTCGAGGCAGGGATAGGTGGCGGCCCTCAGGCGGGCATAGAAGGGACATAACTGGGACTTTGTGGATAGTATCCCAGCATTCAGGAGACACTGGGTGATTTCAGATGATACGGGGCCCTTTGGCCCCGTACCGGAACCACCGGCTTCGTTCCCCGCCGGGGTCACCCTGTAACGGCACAACAGACGTGCCGGGGGGATCCCGGTGAGGAAAGTGGGAGGGGCCAGGGCCGCGCGGCGCAATGTGCGGCCGCACGGCCCCGCCCCCTCCACGCACCCCGCCGCCCGCCCTCCAAGGAGACGGGCGGGCGGCGGGGCCAATGCGGCCGCCGCGTCCGGCCGAATGTGCCACGGCCCGGGATCCCGCCGTGACTTTTCGTTGGTCACAACCCGGGGTCCGTTTGACCACGCTTCCCGGGACCTTCCCCCGGCTAGCCCGGGAAGCGTGGTTCAAATGGACCCCATGTGGGGATTCACCGTGGCCAACATCTGGCACGCTGCAAACAGAAGTTCGAGACACGGTGACCACAGGTGGGTATTCACCGTGGTTCACCGTGATCTCGTAACGTCTGAAGACACCCATAGTTTACACCTCCAGGGTGGTCAATTATCATCCCAATCACATTCTGCGGCACTGTGACAGAGGACATAAGAGAATCTATTGACTCTTTCCTAAACAGATGTGTCTGACCTCCCAGTAACAAGAGGGGGAGAGATGTTGGGATGGTCCCAGCACAGAATGGGGATATTTAGTTGACATTTCTGCTGGTAAATTAGCATCACAAACCAATCTTATACCACAGTGACACATAAGAGAATCCCTGGCATAGGTTCCTTCTCTGCATATGCTTTGCAGGCATATAAAATTGGGACCCTTTACCACATCTTTCTGATACCACAAGGACCCTTTATACAATCCTTCTGAAAGTTGGAAGAGATAGTACATATGGGAAGGAAAGGGGTATAAACTTGCCAAGTTTAATATATATGAAATGTGAGGCAAAGAAGCTACAGCTAAGAATGTATATGAAGATTTTTGCAAAATAATATGTCAACTGCTTATAAAATTGGATTTATTTATCCAATATTTTTGGAATTTGGTACACTTATGTCCTTCCATTGGAGGTATAATCATGCCAAGTTTCAGCCAAATATAATGAACAACAAAAACGTTACAGCCAAAAATGTGTTTTCCATTGGAAACGAATGGAAAATGAAAACAAAACCAAAAACAAAAACGACAATTTGATATTTATGAAAACAAAAATGAAAGATTTAAATAACAAAGAGAAAAATTTAAATGATGTGGGCCCTGGTGTACACCTCTAGCTGATGCTCTAGCATGGCAAACCGTTTGGCAGAACCTGATGGAAAACTTCCTCCCCTAGCATGTCATGAGGTCCTAATGTTGGCTCAGTCAACCATTCCAAACCTATTACTCTACAAAATTCTGACCTGAAGGGCAATCTCCCTATGGACTAGTCTGATGTGTACTAATTGCAATCCTCAAACATTAAATAAGGAAGGGAATTAGGGTTGGGTTGGATTCTTCCGTGTTTGCTCCTTTTTTCCCCACCTCTCACTCACTTATCTAATTTATTTGAATCGTCCACTAGAGAGGAACTTTATGACGAGGAAGCTTGTTAACTAAGAACATACTTCTCGTTTCACTACATTTCCTTTGCCAAGTGCCTTGAGTGAAAGTGCAAGCAAGGACAGCAGAAAGGATAATAATTAGGGCATTTGGGGATGGCTCTTCATTAAAGCCGTTTATGCGTTAGATTTTTTTCTGTTTTTAGCCACTTGAGTGGAAGTGGAAATGGCAACTCTCCTGGATGCTTGCTTGATCTCACCTGAGTTGCACTTGACAGAATCTCATCCTTCCTTTGATAGATTAAAGGAAGTCGGCAGCAGCCATATTTGTGGTGAAATCCTGAAGCATATCAGTTGAGCTTAACTGACGTGGATATTTATAGTGGGTGACAAACTGGGCATGAGACTATGGTGTGTGACACTATTGCACATTAGACAAATGGCATTCTGAGTTTCCCTAGCAGAAACTCTTCACCCAAGGTATTGGAAATAATAGTACCGCTGTATGTGGAAAGATAAACTTAGAGCTCAAACGGGTACCTAATTGGGTACCCGTAGGTATTACCCTTATTTTCGAGTACCGTGTCAGGTATTCAATGGGCTATCTGAGTACTGATCTGGTAGCCAGATACTCCACAAAATTGTTAATTTCTTGTACCAGTTTTTCAATTTTCCTGCTACTGACTGATAAACTGGGATGAAAAACCAAAAAATTTGGATGGAAAACTGAAAAAACGACCAGAACTAGACATTCCAGGACCAGAAATAATAATCAATATTCTAGGACATTCTGGAGCATCATGTACACAAAGTGGGTCAAAGTCGGGTACCGATTCGTAACCAAAAAATTTTTAGTCAAATCAGGCACCATTGATACAACAGGTGCATCCATTTTGCGGGTACCCATTTCAGCTCTAGCTAAACCTCAACTTGTCCACATACATCCCAACATTTCCAGCAATGTGAGAAGGACAAACCCTGCTATCTCATCCAATAAGCTATCACAATCCAATAACTCCTGCCACCTCATACACTTACAAAAATCCCTCTCAACTAGGTCTGTAACTGGTACTCACTAGGGATGTGCAAACGCGGTTCAGATGTTCAGAGTTCGGCCCAAACTCAGCCAGACCAGATGCCCAAACCGGATGGCCGAACTGAATGCCAAACCCCCCAAACAGTTCGGCCCCGTTTGGATGAGTTTGGGTGGGAAAAACCTGACTGGCAGGCCCGGGGGGGGGGCATCTGAGGAGTGGTGGAGAGGCTTGGACTAGCAGCCAGCCTGCCCAATCACCATACCTCTTTTCCTCAGACCACTGGCTTCGCAGTCTGTGTTTGTCCATGGGCTAGGCTGCACGGAGCTAATGGGGCTTGTGGTAAGGCAGGCGCAGCAAGTAACAAAAGTCTGTGGTATGTCACAGTATAAACACTGGTTTTCTAAAATAATTCTGTTCACCTGTTTGGATATAATATGTATTTGCTGTTTAATAACTTACTTGCCATTTGATTATAATTTGTTGGAATTTACTTGCTTAATGCTTATATTAGTTTCTTCATCTTCAGCATAGTCTTTTGATATGTTCACCATCCATTGACATTGTATTTTAACTTCTATTAACTTTTTGGTAATAATGTAACTTTTAATTGTCTACAATTTAACTGTAATGGGTTTCCATTGATATTAGGTGGGAGTATCAAAATAAGCAATAGCAGTCTTTAAGTTGGGATGTGGTTTTATTGGGGAGACAATGACTATAGGAATTTAATTTGGCCTAGAAAGCAGTTTGCTTTTTACTCTGACTTTCAGGATAATTGGCACAAAGGAATTTGAAGAGACACTGATAACATGTTTGTTTGGGACCCAAGGTCTTTTTGTAAGTTGGGTCAAAACGGTTACATTACTCATAACATGGGGTGATTTCAGACGTTACGAGATCACAGTGAACCATGGTGAATACCCACCTGTGGTCACTGTGTCTTGAATGTCTGTTTGGCGGCCGCCAGATGTTCGCCACGGTCAATACCCGGATGGGGTCAATTTGAACCACGCTTCCCGGGCTAGCTGGGGGAATGTCCCGGGAAGCGTGGTGAAAGAGATCCCCAGTGGGAACAAAAAAAAAATAACGTCTGGTCGGGCGCCATGGCCCGGGATCACCAACGAGATCCCGGGCCGTGGCGAATTTGGCCAGACGCTGCGGCCGCATTGGCCCCGCCGCCCGCCCGTCTCCTCAGAGGGCGGACGGCGGGAAGTGTGGAGGGGGTGTGGCCGTGCGGCTGCACGTTGCACCGCCCCCTCCCAGATTCCCCGCTGGGATCCCCCGGCACGTCTGATATGGCGTGACGGGGTCATCCCGGCGGGGGATGGATTAGTTGTTTTCGGTACGGTGCTAAGCAGCCCCGTAACGTCTGAAAACACCCATGTTTTCAGCTTATAATTAGGTAGTAATATTGATAGTAGAGAAACACCTCCACCCTGCAGAAAAAGGTGTTTTATTGTTTCAATCATATCTTAATGCTGAAATAGGTTTAATATTTATGCTAAAAAAGGGCGACTATATACATTAAGAGTGATGTATTTAATGAGTAAACTAAAGTTTATTTCAACCTAAAGTTTGGCTTCAAATTATACCTAAATACCCCCTTCAGATAAATAATTGTTCTTTTGAATTGTGTCTTAATGACTCAGAATCTTATAAATCAGTGTTGCTCTAAAATTTCTTTTTAAATTAGGTAGAACCAAAGCAGATCTAGCCTCTGTTTTTCAACAACTTCCTGAAAAGTATCCATATGTAGAATTAATAGAATTATGTAGAATTAATAGAAGTTAATAAAACTGCAGTGAGGCTAATAGACTCCATTGGGTTTCATAGAGCTCCAGCAAACCTGAAAAACTCTATTAAAGTGGGACAAAGATCAAGACCGGTAAAAGGTTACCATGGTCTTGGTTCATAGAAGTAAGGAGGGGTAAAGGCAAAATAATCAAGAAGAGTGGAGAAAGGGAAACCAAAAACATTTTTCTTTACCGTCATCACTTGGCAAGAAGCAAACATCATTTTTATTGGAGGAGCCCTGACGTGCTAAACACTGATTGGAGGAACACATGGCAGCCATATAAAACTGGAAAGATATTTTTGATAAGAAGGGAAGATCTTGCTTGCTATGGAGACTTGCTGAAAGGCAAAGGCCTGAATAGGCCTGAAGGGACCTAGTTTTTTTTCTTTGCTTTAATTCTTTACTTTTTATGTCTTTTTCATAAAACTTCTCTTAAGTCTTTTAAAAGTTATTTTTAAGCTTATTAAGCTTTTACTTTTCTCTTTTATTTTATTTTAATTTTATTTTTTTATTTCATTTTCTCACTTTTCACTATTTCCACTCATTTTTGTTTTAATTTCTCTTTTCTTTTCTTTTGTTTTCTTTATTCTTTTTAAAGTTATTTTAATTCCCAGTTAGGATTTTCTAACCTTTTGCCCAAGAAAAGGGAAATTCCTACTTTTCTCTAATGTTTGTCCCTACTTGCCAGCTTAACTTTTCTTTAGAGAAGCACAGTATTGGTCTCAGATGGGACTGTTTCCTTTCAATACATGTACTCAGCCTTGTGGGCTTCACTGTCTTTTCCCTCCATTTTTGCAGCTTCCATGCTCCTCAACCTCTGAATAAATTGTGTTTTATGTTTTTCTTTATCTTTTCTATCTTTTATTTTTACTATTTTTACTTTAATTCTTACCAAGTCGCCAGTATAACAGCAAGTTAACAACTTATCTTCCTCAGCAGGACCCCACAGACCCTGAACAACTTTTATGGGACCTGCTATATCTGTTTGGTGAGATATATTCTCTAAAAATATATATTTTGTAATCAATAACCTTTTTGTGTGCTTCTGTAGTGCTTTTATAGTAGTGTGTAAGTCTGTTTGGCAGGGCTATAAATTGTAGCATTTTCAGTCATAATAATTGTCTAATGTGACTTTTTCATGAGGAAACTTAAGCTTTTATATGGGGATCCCTGACCCCATGGAGCTAATTCCTGGGAGAATCTCAGGGTAACACCCCCCCTCAGGATTTGTTTCAGTCGTCTCGGTTATCTGCTGAGCCTGAGCTGAATGATAGTTCTCTATTTTTATGCTCTGGAGGCAAGGCTATACCGACTCTTCCATGCTCCTGTTCTTTCTCAGTTTCAAAGGCTGCTTTTGGCCACGAGAACAAGCACTGCACCTATGACATCAGACAAGCAAACAACCAATCAGGAGACAAGCACACCAGCACACACTGTTGTTTACACTGGAGTCTGAACACAACAAGCACACACCGCACGTGCGTTGCATGAAGAGCCATGATATTTGCATAAAGCGGCATCTTGCGACACATCTACTGTCGGAACAAACAGATATAAACACCCCAAAATAAGCCAGTGTAAAGGAGATACCCTATTAGAATTTTCAAGCGACTTCACCCACAAACACCCACAACAGCAATTACGCCACCTCCAGCGACATAAAAAAGTTGCTACTCAGAACCACAACGCCTAAAAATTCCAATGAAAAGTAATGGGAGGCTTTTCATTAGAACTCCCATGTGCCTTGACTTAATGGAGCAGATACCAGCCATTCCATAATTTCATAGCATCTCAAATGGCCTTATTCCACTCTTTGCTCTCTGCACAGAAAACCCCCAAGGCTGTTGCTTACGGTGTACTCACTCTAGAGGAATGAGAATGCTCATGCTATTTTGCCCAGTCATCTATTTCTCTGAAAACAGCTGTTAGAACTGTGGGTCCTGCGGCAAATAGTTAGATGCAAGATGTCATTTGGGTGTGCAAAGATGTGTTTACAGTAGGGAATCTTTCCCTGAAATGGCAAAGAAAGCACAGACGGTTCTACCATTAATTCTGCTTTGTATGACCAGACAGCTACTGGAGCAGAAAAGAATATTGGGAATGAGTACTGAATAGAGCTGAAACAAGTACCCACAGAATCCCCCCGCTAAGCGCCTTGTGCGCTGCGGGGGAAGTTTGGGCCCGCCTCTAGGGGAATGAGGCTCCATGGGGGCGTTCCTGTTCTTTCCCGCTGTGCGCGGGGTTGCAGCAAGCTGGCCGCTTGAAGAGCAAGCTGCAATCTGTCCGGGATTGCAGTTTGCAGCGGCGGGGTTCTGGCGCGAAAATGCGCGATGGTGATTGGCCGGTTAAGGCCACGTGGTGCAGCGCGCCGGGCAGCCCCTCACTTGGTTGGCGGCGCGCTGCTGAAGAGGACGGTTTGGTTTGCGCTCCGGGGATTGGAATAGGGAGTCCTCTCTCTTGAACCCCCCCCCCCTTCCTTGCCAATAAAGTGAACTGTCGGGAGCGGGGAGGCAGGGAGGCAAGGGGGTGTTTGCGAACTGCGGGTGGTTTTTTGGCTTGTGGAGAGGGATTCCCCTCCCCCCCCCCCATCGCTGTGGGACTTGGCTCGCCTGAAGGGTGTACAGTTGCAGGGCAGGATTGCCCTAACCCCCCCCCCCTTTTTCGCTGTTTGTGGGGGGTTTGTCTGTCGGGCGGGGGTCCTCCCCCGGTTGGATTTGCGGGGGGGTGGGAATTTTTTGTGGCTTGGCAGGAGGGATTCCCCTCTGCTTGAACGGGCCTGTGTAGCGGGGCAGGATTGCCCCTAATACCCCTCACCCCACTCCACTGTGACCAGAGGGCCCAACCTGGGGGTGCTGAGGGTGGGGCAGGCTTGCCCATAATTTTCCCCCCTTGCCCCTTTGTGAGGCGTAAGGGGCCCAGCCACTTTATTCTGCCATCGACGGGGGGCCAGGTTCAGGCCGAGGTTGGGGTGACGGTGCAGGCCAGCGTTGGGGTACTGAGCAGAGGTTCGGGTTGACTGCCCCCCCAGCCCCCAATCCCCCACTCCGCTGTGGGAGACAGGGTCCAGCCACTCTAGCCTGACAAGGTGCAGGGGTAACAGAGCTGCACTAGGGTGGTGTGCCCACTGCTGTGTGGGTAAAGTGGGTTGTGCAGCTGGTGGGGGATCATCAATAGGCTGGCAATGGGTAGGAGGAAAGGGACGAAGGGGGCTAGCGTCCCTTCAGGTGCCAGCGTTGGGGATGGACAGGGCGACTTGGCGGTGCTGGGGTCTCCTCCAACTGGCCAGTTGGGAAGTTTGGCCCCTGTACAGGGCCAGATGGTGGATGGGAGCAGGGCCTGCACAGCAAGAGGAGGAGGGGGTGCAGGAGAGATGGCAGGGCCTTCTGCCATGTATGAATTGGCAAGGCAGGCTGGTGCCACCTTGCAAACAGTGGGTCCTGCGCCACCTGGTGGGCAGTTAGGGGCAGCGCAATCCTGGCAGCCAGGCCAGGCTGCATCAGGTGATGCGTGTCAGGACAGTCAGGGGTTGTTGCAGACTCTTGAGGCGAGGATGAGCGCATGGGATGGAGTCATGGGGAGAATGATGGAGGCTGGTTTTTTGAATGCTGCCCCTAGGCAAATGGTGGGTGCAGCCGCAACGGGAGTGGTCGTTAACCCTGGCTCTGTTCTGTCTCAGCCTAGCACGAGCGCAGCAGGTGTGCAGGGCCAAGCAGCAGCTGACGGTGCTGCTGGGGCGAGTAGGCAAGCTGTTGAGGAGCTGGCAAAAAAGGTGGACCGCATGGAGCAGCAGATGTCACAGATTGCAGCCTTACTGGAGGCGGGGGGTCGAGTGGCGACAGTGAGTGTGCCTCACGTTGCACCGCCCCAACTGGGACTACCTGCGCAGGTGGTCACAAATGCATCGGATGGTGAGTATGTCGGTCTGAGTGGTGCAGTAATGGGAGACCGCGTAGAGTCTCGGGGGTCCCAATTGTTGGGAGGGGCAACTGAGACGGTGTGCCCGCTCATTGCCAGCCAGGTGCTACCCTCGCAAGCGGAGGGGACGGTGGGCCTGGGGGCTGGGGCACTGGTGCAGCAGCCTGCACCTGTCATGCCATCGTTGGGGCAGGGCGGTTTGGGTCACCTGCGGGTGCAACAGGACCCAAACAGGTTATTGTGGGTTGGCAATGTGTGGCGGCCGCAATCGGAGATGGGCCTAGTTAGCCAGCCAGACGCTGTAGGAGGGGTTCATGGTCAGGCCGGGCTAGGTCTGACGCCCCAAGGGCAAGCTCAGGTAATAGGGGAAAGTACAGCTGGGACTTCAACGGCACTGGTAGTGCCAGCTGGTGAAATCCCCCCATTGCGTGGAGGGTACGCGAGGGTCTCTGCTCCCTTAGGTGTGCACCTATCGCAGTCCACACGGGAAAAGATTTGGAAAGGGGAGTACGTTGACTTATTCACAATTTTGTTTTGTGATCCGGTGCCGGATCCTAATGCGAAACTCGAGCCCAGGGAGTACGAAAGGGCAAAGAGAAGGAAGATAGATAGGAACTGGGCCAACTGGGAGTCGGCATTTATAATTTATGCCGGCGTACTCATGCAGGCGTTTCCAGAGCGGGCGGTGGCCCTCTGGAAATATTTTGATATCGTGAGGCGGGCTTACCTGACTAAGGAAGGGTTTGGGTGGCTCAGATACGATGAGGCGTTTCGGCAAAATGCCTCTATCACGCCTGGCGTACAATGGGATGTAAAAGATCATGACCTCTGGATAGAATGCATCCAGGAGAGAGATGTCGCCAGAACAGACAGTGGTCATGTCATAGTGAAAGGAGGGGGACAGCCCACAGATAATTTTCGAGGCGAGGTGCCCAAAAGAGGTGGTCCTGGGTTGGCATGCTGGGACTTTAATGAAGGATCTCGGTGTTTTCGTGCCAATTGCAGGTTTCGGCACTCCTGCCTGCAGTGCGGCGGGCCCCACCCCATTTCTACCTGCAATAGACGAAAGGGTGGGGGACAGAGGGGTAAGCGCCCCTTTCCTGGGGGAGGAACACGAGGTGGCGGTCCCCCCCACGCAGGTGCTAACAAGGGCACCAACGCCAGTTAAGTGGTGGGTTCTTAAGGAGTTGTTGGTCGATTACCCGTTAAAGGGGGTCGCGTGTTATGTAGTTGATGGGTTCCGTTACGGTTTTCAGATTCCATTCCAAGGGGTGCGCGAGCGCATGTTTGCGCAAAACCTGAAATCGGTGAAGGGTTTGGAGGAAGTTGTGGGAAGGAAGATTCATAAAGAAGTTGTTGAGGGCAGAGTTGCTGGCCCGTTTAACGGTTTGCCGTTGGATAATTTAAGAGTTTCACCGTTGGGTATTGTTCCTAAGAAGGCACCCGGGGAGTACAGGCTTATTCACCATTTGTCGTATCCTCGTGGGTCTTCTGTGAATGATGCGATACCGCATGATATTTGCTCGGTGCAGTATGCTTCATTTGATGTGGCAGTAGAGCTGGTTCGTGAATGTGGAAAGGGGGCCCTGATGGCAAAGAGCGACATCAAATCTGCATTTCGACTTTTGCCAGTCCACCCTAGGGATTTTGATCTATTGGGGTTCGCATTTCGGGGCCAGTTCTATTATGACAAGGCTATGCCCATGGGATGTTCCATCTCATGTGCGGCCTTTGAGAAATTTAGCACGGCATTGGAGTGGATTGTGAAGCGTAGGGCGCGGTCTGGCCGCGTGACACACTATTTAGACGATTATTTGTTCATTGGGGAGGCGGGTGCCTCGACATGTGGTGATTTGTTAGGTTTGTTTAGGGAAGTGGCTCAGTTAGTTGGGGTGCCTTTAGCAGAGGAGAAAACTGAGGGTCCTGCACCAGTGTTGACTTATCTAGGCATAGAATTAGACTCAGTTAGGGAGTTGTCGCGGCTGCCTGCGGGTAAGCTTGTTGAGTTGCAGGAGGAGGTACAGGCTTGTAGAGCTGCCAGTAAGATAACGTTAAGATCGCTGCAATCATTGATTGGTAAGTTAAACTTCGCGTGCCGCGTGGTCGCTCCAGGTCGGGCTTTTTTATCACGTTTATACGCTAGGACAACAACTGTGGCTTTGCCCCACCATCATATCCGGGTTACAAAGGAGATGAAGGAAGATTTGGATGTTTGGCTTGAGTTTCTCAGGTCTCACAATGGGGTTAGTGTGTGGCGTGACCTGTTTTTACTGGAGGCAGAATTGCAGGTCCACTCTGATGCAGCCGGTGCGGCTGGGTTGGGAATTTATTTTCAGGGTCGTTGGTGTGCTGAGAGATGGCCTGCACGGTGGGAGGACTCAGGAATTTTGAGGGACTTGACCTTTTTAGAGTTATTTCCTATAGTGGTTGCTGTCCACTTATGGGTGGACTGTTTTAGGGATAAGGGTGTTGTTTTCTGGTGTGACAACTTGGCTGTGGTTCATGTTGTTAATTCGTTGTCCTCCAAGTCTGAGAGAGTTATGCGCCTCGTTAGGGTGTTCGTGTTATGGTGTTTGCAGCATAATATAGTGTTTTCTACGAGACATGTGCCAGGAGTCCAGAATGAGATAGCTGATGCTCTCTCTCGTTTGCAGATGCAGCGTTTTTGGGAGCTCGCTCCCTTTGCGAGGAAAGAGCAGGACTTCGTCCCCAGACAGCTTTGGAGC
The DNA here is from genome assembly GCA_003113815.1 of Sphenodon punctatus. NCBI lineage: Eukaryota > Metazoa > Chordata > Lepidosauria > Sphenodontia > Sphenodontidae > Sphenodon > Sphenodon punctatus. The sequence goes on along the minus strand of QEPC01010034.1, from coordinate 7,131,909 downwards.
CTTGGCGGCTAGAGCTGATGGACACGGTGAAGGGTTCCGTGTCCCCCGTGACGTGGCTGGCATATGAGAGAGCGATCAAGGAATTTTTAGGGTTTGCCCGCTCCCGCGGGTGGGTGTTGGTGATCCCGGTGCCGCTTGCCCAGAGGGTGCAGTTCGGACTTGAATTGCATAGGAAGGGGTTAGCTCCGGGTACCATTGCCACCAGATGGTCCGCTTTGTCTTTCATGGCCAAGTTAGTGGGAGTTCAGGATGCCGAGGTGTCCTCAGTTCTTAAGGCGATGGTTACGTCATGGAAAAGACAGGGCCCCGTGCGGGTTGATAATAGGGTCCCCTTATCCCCCAGGAATTTGGCCGATGTAGTGAGTAAATTGAGGGAGGTTTGCAGTGATCCCGCGGAGGTTTGTTTGTTTCGGGCAGCGTTTGCGGTTGCCTTTTTTGGGGCTATGCGAATTGGGGAGTTGGTGGTTAAGTCACGGAATGATAGTTCTGGGAGAGAATTGCAAGTTGGGGACATATCCATGACGGGGGTGGGTATGGAGATTAGCATCCGTTTTTCCAAAACTGATCAGTTGGGAAGGGGCACTAAGGTGGTGTTAGCACGATCGATTGAACCGCTTATTTGCCCGGTGGTATGCACAGAAAATTATTTGAAGGTCAGACCAGGTTTGTCTGGCTCATTGTTCATACACCAGTCGGGTCTCCCTTTGACCCGATATCAATTTTTAGCGGTATTAAAGCGTTGCCTCGGGCTGCTGGGGTTGGCCGGGGTGGTTTTCAGGTCCCATTCATTTCGGATCGGTGCAGCCTCTGCGGCGGCTGCGGCCGGTTTCCACCCCCCGGAGATTCAGAGGGTAGGTAGATGGCGGTCTGGGGCTTTTAAGTCATATGTTCGCCCGTTTCCGGTCTTGTAGACTCTGACTCGGGCGAGATAAGTGATGATTTCTTTTAATTCCTTTTTTCATAGGAGGTGGCCGTAATCCCCAGGGAAAAGGAATCTGGATCATCGGCCACAGTTTTGTCAGGTGGGCTGCAAAACGGGTCCAGGCATCTAGCTGGGGTACACAGCTAGGCTTGGCCCCAAAGGGTTGCGTTGTGTGGAAGGGTAGACGAGGGATGCTGTGGCCCCAGCTTATGCCCTTACTGTTGGGTTGGGCTCATAGACCTCACCCGGATGTGATTTTAATCCATCTGGGTGAGAATGATTTTTCAAGGGGATCTGGGTTGGACCTGTCAATCATGATAAGACAGGATTGGGTCAGGTTGAGGGAGCTGTTCCCGCAGACCATTTTGGTTTTTTCAGAGTTGTTACAGAGGATTAAGTGGCCGGGAGCCATTAATCCTAGGGCGGTGGATAGAGCTAGGAAAAAGGTTAATGGGGAGGTTAGAAAATGGATTACCCCACTGGGTGGGGTTTGGCTCTGCCATCCTGAAATTAGATGGAACAGGCCGGAGCTCTTTTGGCAAGATGGGGTCCATTTATCTGAGCATGGATTGGATTTGTATATTGGGAATATTAAAAGATTGTTACAGAGGCTGGTGTAACAAGAGGGTGGAGTATTAACACTTTGCTTGGGTGAGGTGGTTGGTTTAAGGGGGTGTTCAAGCAAGCTCAGCTGCTGAACTTGTGGCGGTGTTTCAGTACCATAGGTTTAAAAATGGAAAGGGCTATAGGGCCTTGGGTGTATGGGCAGATGATTGGGATCATTCTGCAATGGGTACCTGGCGAGTAATTTAGGGGAGGAGCGCCCCAAATTATCACAGGACGGAAGGACAGGCGTTGTGTGCATACGGGTAGGATTTAAGCGGTCCCGATGTTTGCAGCAGCAACGTCTGTCCTTCTGAAGAATGGATCAAGTTGGTCCATTGGAGGGGGATTGGACTGGTATCTCCAATCCAGAAGGTTGGTAGTATGGTACTGAACGCGGGTGGGGGTGAGAGATAGTTTAAGGTTTGAGTTATGTCATCTCTTCACCCCTTCCCCCCTTTATTGTTATTCACCCAAGTTAATTTGGTTAATTGGGTCTAAATTCAAGCAGGATCTAATTGGCATTCTAATTGCCTCACAATTCGGCATGGGAAACAATTCAAGCAGGGTAATTGGTTTTAACTCTATCCACCGTTATTCATCAGTTCAATTGGCGTAATTGGTTGTCTTGTTTCTTAACAGGTTATTAATTAAAATTCGGATTCAATAAAACAGCTGCGGCCAGTTTTACCCATATCCTTTGTGTCTGAGTCTTATTCCTAGTGCGGGGGCAAACCAAGCATACTATTCAATTTTTTTATTATCGATTCTCACTAAAAATGAATGAATGAATTTATTTGCACTAGCTAGCAGGCCACGACAAAATACTAAAAATCATCATATAAAACAGAATTAAAACATAAAATACATCTACCAAATATCAAAACAGATTGAAAATGAGAACCATTATTCTCAGCGAGAATCGAGAAAAAACAAGATTCAGTTTCAGCCCTAATACTAAATCAAGCTTAGTACGGATTGTTTATGGAGTCACCCATCTTTCAGACATGCCCACCTCCCCCCATGCATATTCTGGCTGTGCATTCCCCATCGCAGTGGAGCTGGATGGAGGTCGAAGGACCCTACTAGTTCTATTAGATCTATTGGTGATGTTTCACGCCTCCATGAGATGCTGACGATTCGTCTGCAGGACCTGGCCGGGGTGGATGGAACTGTTTTACAATGGTTTCATTTTTACCTCACTGGGAGATCACAATGGGTGGTCCTATGGGACTGTACATCGTCCCCTGGGGCTCTCTTGTGTGGGGTCCCACAAAGCTCAATTTTATCCCCTCTCTTGTTCAATGTATATATGAAGCCACTGAGGGAGGTTGTGCACAGCTGGGAGTGCACTGTCATCAATATGCAGATGACACCCAACTGTACTTATATTTTTCATCCAACCCAGGCCCCACCATCTCCTTGCTGTCCTGGTGTTTGACCACTGTGGGGGACTGGATGAGGTCAAGTCAATTGAATCTCAATCCCGATAAGACAGATGTGATGTTGGTGGGTGAAGCAGAAATTCTGGGGAAGGGGGGAGTACTGGGAGTATTGGGGGTGTTTACCCTCCATGGTTCCATCTGTGCGGAACTTGTGGGTGCTCCTGGATTCGCAGCTGTGCTTGGACTCCCAGATGTTGGCTGAGGCCAGGGGTGTCTTTCACCAATTACATCTGGTGAGAAGACTCCACCCATATGTCTTGGATTCGGACCTCACCATCCTTATCCATGCATTTGTCACATCAAGACTAGACTACTGTAATGAACTCAGTGGGTAATTTCAGACATGACGGTCCCGGAGGCCCGCCATGCTGAACCACGGACTGGGATCTGTTTCGGATCCTGGTCAGGAATCAGGTTGGTCGTCCTTTAGACCTGCCAGCCTGATTCTGGAGGGGGATCGGGGAGGGGGTGGAACTGAGTGGGGCACTCAGCCATGCCCCCCCTACGATCCCCTGGCCGCCTGCCTTCTGGGAGATGGGCGAGCACAGCAGCCAATTTGGCCGCTGTGCCTGATCCCTTCCCATCGTTGGGGCCACTATCCGGCAGGGCTGAAGGTAACAGATGTTACCTTCAGCCCTTTCCAGATCGTGGCCAATCCAACCACGGTTGGGGTCTGATTCGACCATGATTCTAAACCTCCAGATGGCCCGAAGTCCAGAATCATGTTAAATGTGTTTCCTGAAGGAGGTTCACTGGGGTGAACATCTGGCAGAATGCACAACAGACGTTACGGGACTCGTGGCCACCACAGGGGATTCACTGTGGTTGACCGTGATCTTGTAACATCTGAAAATACCCTATGTGGGGCTGCCCATGGTGATGGTCCAGAACGGTGCAACTGGTGCAGAATGTTGCGGCCCATCTCCTGATGGGGGCGGGTCACAGGGACCACATTACACCAGTGCTCCAAGATCTGCACTGGCTTCCTATTGCATTCCGGGCTTGATTCAAAGTGCTGGTTTTGACCTTTAAGGCCCTAAACAGTCTGCCTGGACCCTGATTACCTGAAGGATCGCCTCAACCCCTAGGACAACAGGTGGGCCCTGCAGTTCCCTGGAAGCTCCCTCCTGGAGGTCCCGCAATTTCGGGTACTAAGTTTTTGGTAATTAGTTTCATTTCCTAGCTCTGAGAGCTCGGGTCAACCATCTGAGTCACTCCAGCCATGCGTGCAATGGTATCAGTATTCGATCTAGGCTTCCAAAGTTTTTCAGGAACCAGCCTTGGTTCTTGGAACTTCTGAGCTCAGAAATTTGGAACTGGGGACTAGAATCCCTGGTGAATTCCAAAGTTTTCCGAGGACCAAGTTTCAAAACAAATCCAAATCAAAGAGGGGACTATATATTTGGGGGGGTTGGGGTACTGTATGCAACATGGATATTTGTTTCAGATCTATGTCAAATTATTGGAACATCTTAGAAAAGCACAAATAGTTCTAGGGCCAAAATCAACAATTCTTAATTTTGGGACTGCTGAGCTTCCTGGCTTTTGGTGGATTTATTTCTCCATGCAGTTGCACACTGTGCTATATTTTTCTTGACCGAATGTCCCATTCTTGCTAGCCTGCATTTTGTGCACTGCTTGGTTGGTGTAATGTTTAAAGTGGGTGCATTCACTGCTGATGGTGGGGCATGCTGTGGGTACACTACTGTTGTATTTGCTGTTTTTTTTATTTCTGCAAACAGTTGCACTTTTGTGGGGTTGTCTTCTGGAATGATTGTCCCATTCTTGCTAGCCTGATATTCTGGGTAGTGCTTTGGCTGTGGGTTCAAGAACTTTGCCAAGATGTGACCAGCTAGGGCACTGGGGGAATACTTTCTAGTTTCTTTCTGATTAATTTGGTGGTGGGAGAAGGGCTTCATGTTTTATTGTGCATCCTGATTGGCTAGGTAATTCAGGGGGAAGGGAAGGGAGGGAGGAAGGGGTGGATATGCTATTGTACACCCTGATTGGCTAGGCAATTAACGGATAAAGCTGCTCCACATGCCAACACCTGCTGAGGCACCGACCTGGTGCTGAATAATTCCAAAGTTTCCAAAGTTTTCCTAGGTCAGGAATACTGAGTCCAAATTCCAAAGCAATGCCAAAAGGCCGCCGAGTACTAGGGCCAATTACTTGGAACTTTGTTATTCAGCCCAAGTACCCAGAAGTACTATTTGGTACAGCCGAAACTAAAAGCCATTTTTCGCATGCATTAAATAGCATCAGCCATACCATGCATGAGCAATGGCCACCACTGTACAACAAGATGACAGCTGCCATGCTCCGGCATGGTGGACGCCATCTTGTTGTACAGCAGTGTTCATTTTTTGGCAAGTACAGTATGGCCACTGCCATTTTACACACTCAAATAGTCCAGCTGGAATTCTGACCAAAATATTATTTCTGTTGGAATTCCAACTGGAAAATCAATAAGCCATTCCAGCTTCACAGAAATGTCAGTGAAATCAGAATGACTTATTTGAACTAGGGCTGAAATCTGGTCTTCGGAAATCTTTGGAATTCACCGAAGATTAAGGCATTTGGTTCTGAAAGTCTGAAGTTCTGAGGATGAAGGCCGTTCCTTGGAAATCTTTTGAAAACTTCAGAAGCCGCTGGGTGCACGGGGGGCTGGTGGACAGTTGAGCTTCTTCTGGAATTGGAACTTAGAGCCATATTTGGTAGGAGGGATGTATAAGAGGGGACAGTTGAGTGATGGTAACCCAGATGGCAAGTTCTGATTGGCTTGCAGGACAAAATAAAAGTGGCTACAGTCATTTTCCATTCTCTTTGGTGAATTTAGCTGTGTGCTACAGTGCTGGATATGTAAGTAATTGGCTGGGGGGGAGGGATGCCTGGCCTGACCTGGCATGGCATGGTATGGTTTGTCCTGTCCTGTCCTGTCCATAGGGCCAATGCTGGGAGATGGGGGGAAGGGTTACATTTACCTTTACCATGCCATGCTTTTAAAAAAAAAAATAATTGGGTGCCACATTGCTTCTAGTTCTGCCTGATGCGTGGTTGGAACTTGGCACCATGAAGCCAGAGGGATCTCTCTGCCTGGCTCCACTTCCCCTTTTCTGGTCTGTTCAAGTTACTAGTGCCACAGTACCAATGTCAAGCCAAGACTAGAGCTTGTGCTGGGGGAGGGTGTGAATGTCTGGTTTCTTTCTTGTGGGAGTTATAATTTTGTCTGCTGGGCAGGCTGGCTGGCTTTTTGTGGGATTTCTATTTCTCTGTGCAGTTGCACACTGTTTTGTGGGCTTGTGTGTGTTGTCTTCTTTCTTTTTTACCAAGACTGTGGCTGCTGCATGGCATAGCAGAGCCTAATTGTAAAGTGTAACTTCTTCTGTTCTGCCAGCTGCTTTGCACCATGAGGCCAGACTGGGATCTCTCTGCCTGGCTCCACTTCCCCTTGCCTCGTCCAAGTTACCAGTGCCACAGTACCAATGCAATGCCAAGATGGTGCTCCTTAAAGTGTGTGAATGTCTGGTGCTGAATAGTTCAGAGTTTCTGAAGTTTCTTGAAATTTCCTGAAGTTTTCCGAGGTCCAGAATTCCATTTCCCAATTCCGAAACTTCGGAAACAGCGCCGAATGCCACCTAGTACCCGGGCCGATTATTCGGAAATTCAGAATTTTGCCAGAGTACCCAGAAGTACTATTTGGTACAGCCCTAATTTGAACCAGCCCCCCCCCCCGTGCTTTTCCATAAGACCTTCACTCTGAACTATCTGTTTTGTCTAGTGAGTGAGCCCAGGCCTACGCATTTTCCAGAGGTATTGCAAGACCATTTTTTGTTTTAAAAAGTATTTGGTAGGTGAGGATTGGGGTTGGTTGGGAGAGCATTGAGAGGAGGGGTTTTTGTGGGGGGAAGAGGGAGTGGTCTGGGTTGGGGTTGGGGAGGGGTAAGGGGAAAGGTTGGTGGGGGTGCTCAGGTTTTATGCTATTTGTTTTATTTGTTTGATAAGCAACCCGAGCCATTTGGGTAGGGTGGTGTAAAAACTTTAAAAGTTAATAAATAAGCAAAAGGGTATAATGATCCACAATGTAAAATGAATGGCAGTTTCTGTTCAACCAGCATACTATTTTGCAACAAGGTTGGCTACGTCAACCAGCCCGCATGCCTCGACAAAACATCGTCTGTTAGCTAATGGGTCTGTGACACTCTCCCCCCTTCCATTCCAGCTCCACAGACAGGTATCTGTATAATATAATGTCACCATTTACTTGCAAGCTGCAATCAGCTGGGAATCATCACTGCAATTCCTCTACATAAAATGGGAGCGCTATAAAAACTACTTGTATCGTGCCTTGCCTGAAACAAAAAGCCCATTCAAAGAAGTGCTGCATGTCTGGAAAGGTCAGGGAAGTTGTTTGTCATTAAAATGCATGTAATGATAGCAGGAACAGCAACCCAAGGCAGGAGAGTAAAAGACTCTAATTTGACTGTTGAGATGGGATGCCAGGTTCACTTTCACTTTTCCGCACAAACAGCAGATGGATAATTAGATGACTTAATACCTGAGAAAAGGAAATCAGGGAGGGAATATTCTGCTACTTGAACTGGGCAAATATATACTCCCAAATCCCCAGAGTAGGTTGTTCTACAATGGAAATATGGGGAAAAAAACTCTATTCCCAACCATATTTCTGCTCTTACTTTTTAGCTAAGTGGTCTAGGCCACTATAGAGTCAGAATTTGGGCTGACATAGTTGAATACAAAAGCAGAGGTTCTGCCTCCCGGCACATCATTTACATTATGTAGCCTAGTGAATAATAATAATTTATTATTATTAACAAACATTTATATAGCACCAGCAGTGTACCTGGCACTTTACAAAGTAATAAAATAGACACGGTCCCTATAGAGTCAGAATTTGGGCTGACATAGTTGAACTGGGGGAGAGACTTAGGAAGGGGAACAGAGGGAGAGACAAGGGGTCTAACATTCATGAAGATGCGAGGTCTCAAGTGCACGTACTTGGCTTGGTTACGATGAGAATGACAGCAGGCAGGTCCATGTTGCAAGGATAAGGGTAAACCGATCGTAGGTATAGGAATAGTGGCTCAGCAGGATAAAGAGTCAGACAGAGCAGAGCGAAAGAGGTGAGTTTTAAGGAGAGATTTGAAGGTATGAAGGGAGGGGGCAAGGCGGATGTGGACAGGGAGGGAGTTCCAGGCATGGGGGGCAGCAAGTGAGAAGGGACGAAGGCGCTTAGGGGAGCAGGGAAGGCGTGGAAGGGTGAGAGAAGGGACAGAGGAGGAGCGAAGTGCACGGGCTGGAGTATGGAGGGCGATAAGTGCAGAGAGGTAGGGGGGAGCAAGGTTGTGAAGAGCTTTATAGGTGAAGACTAGGAGCTTGTGCAGGATTCGTTCAGGAAGGGGAAGCCAGTGAAGCGAAGAGAGGAGGGGCTGCACATGGTCGAAGCGACTGGCGAGGTAGATGACCCTGGCAGCAGAGTTTTGGACAGAGATGAGGGGAGAAAGGTGAGACCGGGGAAGGCCAGTGAGAAGGAGGTTACAGTAATCGAGGCGAGAGATGACCAGAGCATGAACAAGAGTTTTGGCAGACGAGACAGAGAGAAAAGGGCGAATCTTAGCAATGTTATGGAGGGAGAAGCGACAGGATTTAGCAACAGAGTCAATGTAGGGTTTAAAAGAAAGGGGTGAGTCAAAGATGAAGCCTAGGCTACGGGCTTGGGGGACAGGCAGGATGGTGACTCCATCAATAGTTATTGACAGTGAGGAAGGAGAGGAAGGATGAGGGGGGAAGATAAGGAGTTCAGTTTTAGCCATGTTGAGTTTGAGTTGACGTTGAGACATCCAGGTAGAGATGTCAGAGAGACAGTTGATGAGACGAGCTTGAACAGAGGGAGAGAGAGAGGGAGTAGAGAGATAGAGTTGAGTGTCATCAGCATAGAGGTGGTATTGGAAGCCATGGGAGGCAATGAGTTTGCCTAAGGATGAGGTATAGATCGAGAAGAGGAGAGGGCCAAGAACAGAGCCTTGAGGAACACCAACTGAGAGATATAATGCCTTTGAACTTGGAGACCAGGGTCATAATCCCATTTTAACCACAAACTCTGGGTGGCCTTCAGCAAACTACTATTTTTTAGCCTTGGTTCCCCATGTGCAAAATGGAAAAATTAATGACCGACTTCACAGGGTTGTTGTGAGGGTGAATTTAGGGCTGAAACACAGTCTCTCTCAATGTATGATGATGATGATGATGATGATGATGATGATGATGCATTTATATAGCGCAAGCAATGTACCTGGTGCTTTACAAAGCAATTGAATAGACACGGTCCATGCCCTAGGGCTTACAATCTGAGACACGGAGGTGGGGGTGGGGAGACAAAAGAAGGGGAACAGAGGGAGAGACAAGGAGTGTAACATTCATGAAGATGTGTGAGGTCCCAGGTGCACACACTTGGCTTGGTTACAATTCTTATCACGACTCAAGATTCTCAGCTTGAATTCCACAAGAATCGAAAAAAGACCCCATTCTTGAGCCTTTCTTGATCAAGATTTTTTTTCTCTATTTACTTAATGAAGCCACACTTAATGAAGTGTGCCGTGTCGCGTGTCAAGTCTTGAGCTGCGTGTCTGTCTGTTTCTCTGTGTTCTCTGTTTTCTCTTCTTTTCTGGAGCCACCAACTCCATGTCAATGGAAAAAACAAGAAAAAGAACTGTGCATGCCCAAAGTGGCCACTGGGCCATTCTGAGCATGCACAGTCCTTTTCCAAAGTGTCTCAGTCATTTTGGAAAATGGCAAGCAGTCTGCACAAGCTTTGCGTGCACAGAACAGCCCAGGTGCATTCTTGTGCATGCTCCGCTGCTTTTTTTCTTTTTGAGCCAGATTATCATGAGGGTTAGGTGCGGGTGAGTTTGGTGTGGGTTGTCACCAGTATGCTGATGACACCCAGATATACCTCTCTTTTTCAGCAGACCCAAGTCCTGCAGTCTTGGCGCTTTCCCAGTGCCTGACAGCAGTGAGTGACTGGATGAGGCTGAGCAGACTGAGGGTGAACCCTGATAAGACGAAGGTGATATTGGTGGGTAGGGCAGCTGAGGTGATGGCCCCACTTGTGGAGGGGATCCGCCTACCACTGGCCCTGCAGGTGCAGAGTTTGGGGGTTCTGCTGGACTCTGGCCTCCACCTGGATTGTCAGGTGGAGGCAATGACAAAGGGAGCCTTTCGCCAATGACATCTTGTGCGGAGGATCCAGCCTTATGTCTCAAACTCCCACCTGACCACCCTCATCCATGCGTTCATCACCTCTAGGTTGGATTACGGCAACACGCTCTATGTGGGGCTTCCCTTGGTGACGGTTCAGAAGCTGCATCTGGTGGAGAATGCTGTGGCCCGCCTCCTGACGGGCCATAGGAAGCACATTAAACCAGTGCTCTGGGCTCTGCACGAGCTGCCTATAGCATTCCAGGCCCAATTCAAGGTGCTGGTGTTGACCTTTATGGTCCTACATGGTCTGGGCACCTCCTAACTGTCGCTGGCACTAGGTGAAAGGAGGATAAGGTCATGGGGCCGAGCCTCAGGGCAGGGAGACTACCACTTTCACGCAAGGAATAATAGGGCGGCTTGCTCTCACGAATGTAACACCCTCCGGTAATAATGTCCCTCAGGTTGTAGGGTGGGCTTTCCCTCGTTAATGGAAGGCAACCCTTTTCATCATAGGGACTCTGTGAGCAAGCCAATTGCCCCAAGGGAAAGGGAAAGGGTACACACTGGAAACTCTCTCTCAGGGAACTGCTCGGGCCCAGGATCGTGCCCACAGGTGGGGGGAAGGAGAGGGGCCAAGGAAAGGGGTGCAGGACACAGGGACAAGGGGTAC
>QEPC01010034.1:7066130-7120948 GCA_003113815.1 Sphenodon punctatus | reverse complement strand
CTCGAAATCGATTCCCGGCGGGGATGCCAAGCCCCGCCGGCACTATTTATCCTTCCCCACACTTCCGGGATCAACGTGAGGCTCCTCCTCCCCCGCCCCCTGCAGGGCGTGCCGGGTGCGCCCGACGGCGTGCGGAAGGGGGCGTGGCCCTACCAATGTCCTGGGCCGTGCTCTACTCCGCCCCCTTAACCCGCACGAGCAGCCCTGAGCCGACGCCGCAGCGATCCCTCCGGGCCGCTTCCTGACACTAACCAAGAGACCACCTCACTCCCCAGGCTGGAAGCGATCTCTGCGATCTTCCAGGGGTGCCTTCTTGGAGGTCCCCTGGGTAAACTGGGGGTCACGATGGAGTGGGCATTCTCGGTGGGCGCACCACGACTGTAGAACTGTCTCCCAGAGGAGGCGCACCTGTTTCCCAGCTCGTTGGCCTTCCACTGGGCCTGTAAGACCTGGCTGTTCATCCAGGCCTTTGGGGGAGGGGGCGTAAAGGGATAGGGGATGGCATTTTTTAGCCAGTGGGTCTTACCTCTTTTTAATGTTTTTTGTAACCCTCCCACTTTTATATATCTTTATATATTTTTATATATTTTTATTTGTTTTAACTTTTGTAAGCCACCCCAAGCTGCCGTGAGGCTGGATGGGGCGGGTATAAATCACTGAATGAATAAATAAATAAATAAATAAATAAATAAATAACATCAGGACACCTTATCAAATCTTTCTGAAATGTGGCAGGATTGGTACACTAGTGGAGGGACATAATATTCCCAGGGTTCATGCAAATTGGATGGAAGATAAAAAAGGTTTAGCCAGGAATGTGTATGAAGTTTTTCTTAAAATCACAACATTCAGTTGCATCTAGAATCAGTCCCCTTTATCCAACCTTTTAGAAATGTGGTACACATAGTGTCCTCTGTTCGTAGTACAATCCCCCCATGTTTCATCAGAATTGAATAAAAAACAAAAAAAAGTATAGTCGGAAATACGTTTTTACGTGTTTTCCCATTATTTCAAAAATAACATTTTGTTTTCATTTTTGTTATTATTATTTGTCATTCTCGTTATTACAATAATGAAAATGAAAATCACCATTTTTGTTTTTTTTCTCATAATAACGAGAAAAAAATGCACACCCCTAATCCAAACTTATTTATTTATTTATTTATTTATTTAAATTTACTATCCCGACCCTCTCACCTCTGATGATCCGGAGCAGCATACAGTGAGATAATAAAATAAATATAAAAATACAATACACTTAAAATATCAAAACATCAAAACAATATATGTCTGTGGTTAAAAAAAATCTTAATCCCCTCCTCAACCCTGCCCCCGCAAATGCCTGGTGGAAGAGTCATGTCTTCCAATTACATTGAAGCGCCAGGAGATATGGGCTGAGGTGGATCTCTACTGGAAGAGCACTCCAAAGTGACAGCACTTCCGCCAAGAACACCCTCCTGTCCGTACGGCCCCACATAGGACCTCCAGGAGGAAATCCCCATATGACTGCAAGGGCCACCCCAGGACCCAGAAGGTGAGGCAATCTTTCAGGTAAGTGGGGCCTAGACCATGTAGGGCTTTAATGGTCAAAACCAGAACCTTGAATCAGGCCCAGAAAATAATCGGCAGCCAGTACAGTGAATGGAGCGCAGGTATTCTGTGCTCCCTGCGGCCTCTCCCAGTAAGGAGATGAACCTCTGCATTCTGCACTAGCAAAAGTTTCCAAACAGTCACCAAGGTCAGCCTCACATTGAGCGTATCACAATAGTCTAGTCTTGAGGTGACAAACACATGAATGATGGTGGCGAGATCAGAATCCGAGACATAAGGGTGGAGTCATCTAACCAGATATAATTAGTGAAAGGCGCCCCTGGCCACAGTCGATACCTGGAGGTCCAGGCACAGCTGTGGATCCAGGAGCACTTCCAGACTCTGCGTAGATGGAACAAATGGAGGACGGATGCCCCCAATAATAGGGGCAGCCTCCTCCCTCAGATCACTGGTTCCACCTACCAACATCACCTCCATCTTATTGGGATTGAGCTTCAACTGACTCTGCCTCATCCAGTCCCCCACAGACGCCAGACGCTGGGATAGCAAGGAGACAGCAGGGCTTGGGTCTGATGAAAAAGACAAGTACAGCTGGGTGTTATCCACATACTGATGACACTGGACCCCACCAGCTGTGGACAACCTCCCCCAGTGGCTTCATATACACATTGAACAAGAGAGGGGACAAGAGGGAACTGTGTGGGATCCCACATGGGAAACCTCCTGGGGAAGAAGTATAACCACCAAGGACCACCCGCTGAGTTCTATCCATAAGTTACAAATGGAACCATTGCAAAATAGTCCTGTCCACCCCAGCCAAATCCCACAGGCATGTTACCAACATCTTGTGGTTCAATGTATCAAAATCCACTGACAAATCTAATAGAACGAGCAGGGTCATACGACCACTGTCCAATTCTATGAGGAGGTTGTCGACCAAGACCACCAACACTGTCTCCGTACCATAACCCGGATGAAATTCAGACTGCATGGGGTCCTGGAAACCGGAGTGGTCTAGATGTACCTGCAGCTGCCGGGCCACTACCCGCTCAATAACCTTCCCTAAAAAGGGAAGGTTAGACACAGACCGGTAGCTTGCAGGGGCCTCAGCATCAAGAGATGGTTTCTTGAGGAGAGAGCGAACCACAGCCTCCTTCAAACTGTGAGGTACTCTCCCCTCCCGAAGGGAGGTGTTGACCATCCCCACCAGGACAGGCCCCAATGTCTCCCTGACAGCTCTTATCAGCAAGGATGAGCAAGAATTTAATTCACAAGTTGTGGCCCGCACAGACCCCAGGACATCAGCCGCCTCAGTCACCAGTTAAAATTCCTCCCACAAAAACTGACCAGACCGGGCATTTCCCACCTCAGACTCTGCCCCTGCATATGAAATGATAGTGTCAAAGTCATGCTCAATACGAGGGTTTTATCCGCAACGTATGCCCCAAACATGTCACAACGGGCTATGTACGAATCCAAATCCAAGCAAAAAGAGACTGAACCAACCAGATCTCTCACCACCTAGAACAGCTCCACCAGACGTGTATATTTTTTATGTACACAATGCTGGATTATAAATTAGGAGTTACCACTCAGGAAAAGAACCTTGGAGTCATTGGCCGGGATCCAATGTCCCGTGGTCCTGCACGCACTTTCCACAGGGCACAATGTGCCTACAATGTGGATCTGTATGATTTGCGTGCACACTGTCTGCAGGGCATTGGTTTGAGACCACTGTGGACAAGACATTGAAATCCTCAGCTCAGTGTGTGGTGGCCATCAAAAAAGCAAGAAGGATTTTAGGAATTATTCCTAAAGAAATAGAGAATAAAACTGAAAATATCATAAAGCCACTATATACGTCTATGGTGCAATTGCACCTTGAATATTGTGTGCAGTTCTGGTTGCCCCATCTCAAAAAATATATTGTTGAAATAGAAAAGGTACAGAGAAGGGCAACAAAAATGATAAGGGGTATGGAACGCCTCCCCTATTAAGAGAGGCTGGATAGGTTGGGGCTCTTCAGCTTGGAGAAGAGATGAGCGAGAGGGGATATGATAGAAGTTTATAAAATCATGAATGGTGTGGAACATGTTGATAGGGAGTTATTTACCCTCTCAAATAGTGCTATTACTAGGGCACACTCCATGAAAAGGTAGTGGATTTAAAACAAATAAAATAAAGTATTATTAATTAAGTTGTGGAATTTTTTACCAGAAGACGTGGTCAAGGCCAGTAGTATAATTGGGTTTAAGATATGTCTGGACATGTTTCTGAAGGATAGGTCCATTAGCAGCTATTCGCCAGGTAGGATTGGGGAATGTAACCTCTTACTGTCGGGAGCTGGGAGTGAACAACACGGAATGGATTGCCCCATAGTGACCAGTTGGGTACTTCATACAACTGAGATTGACCACTGTCAGAGACAGGATGCTGGGCTCGCTATGGGCCATTGGTCTGACCCAGTATGGCACTTCTTATGTTCTTCTGTTAAGGGGTCCTAGGGCCGCCAACTTCCAAATGTCAAAATGTCTTACAACTAATGAATGATGATGAGGAGAGACAGAGGACATAATAGGATGTCAAAAACATCAGGGTTCCCAGTACAAAATGGAATTGGAGAGATTTTACCCTAATGGCCATACATTTGAGGGTGACTCTTCTTTTCCCCAGGTGGGAGAGTATTTGAAGGGCATCACCTAGATTCAGCGCATTCAACAGCATGTAGAATTTGGAACAAGCTGTCTCTAATTCAACTGTAATCATTTTTTGTATCTATAATTAGGTAAAAATGCTATTTGGCTTAAGAACTGAAATTACAAATGAACAATGCTACATGCAGAAGGGTAAAAATATAACACCAGCACAAAAAGAGCAAGTGCTTGGAGCGGCACAGAATGGTGTCACAGTGGAGGCTAAGAAGAAGGCAGGTCCTGGCATCAAGTGGACTGCAGCTGGAGTTAATTAAGCACATGACTCACAGAGGGCAGATAGTTACCAAAGAAAGACAGCTCTAGTAGGACCGATGCAAGATCTTGCAAAGGCAAGAAATCTCATTCAAATCCCAGCTCTCGGTTCATTCAAGACAAAATGAGAACCGAGACTGTCTCGTTGAAATCTGAACTGTTGTGGCGTGCTGCGCACGCATTGATTTTCTGGCTGGAAGCTGGAGCTTGGGGCAGTGGGAGAGGCCTCCTCGCTCCCCATCTCCCCTCCCCCCCAACACCACACTCAAAAAAACTGAATGGGAAGAATCCAGCTCAGCTGAGAAGCAGCCGGGAAGAGCAGCAGCAGCCAGAGGAGTCAACCTTGGTTGCGTGCGGGAAACCCATTGGGTAGTGTTTGGTCACTCATTGATGCCAAAACGTCGGTAGGTCACGTCGGGAACCCCATATTTGATGGGGTGTCAAATTTTGCGGGTGGCCAGTTGCACATCTATGCCTCCCCTTATACTGTATTATCCGTCAGGGTCTGCCTTCTGCCCTTGCAACTAAGTTAAGCACATGTACCTGAAATTTCTCAGCTTCATGAATGTATCTCTGTCTCTCTCCATGTCAGGTGGGGGGAACCTTTTCCCTCATGGAGGCCAGTTTCAAAATTAGTACAAACTCCAAGGGCTGCATAGAAGGTGAAGACAACGTGCTTAATGGGTGCACTCAGCAAAAAGGAGAGCCCAGATCATGGATCAGTGCCATGGATCTGTCCCCTATTCTTGTGGGCATGAGCTCATCTCAAATCCCTTGACCTGAGCTCGCACTTTCAGTGTTTGGAGGTAGGGACTGGATCCTGAGGTTAGGGGCGAATCCATATTTTTGCCCAGTTTCTGTCTCTGGACAGGTCTGGACATGCATCCCTGTTTGTGCCCCATGCCAAGGTCCATTTTAAATGGATGCAGCAGCCACCATGACCCATGGTCCACTTGCCCGGCGACCCTGCCCCACACTATCAAGTTGTAGACTAATGCATCCGCAATGCTATGGCAGCGCTGGGGCAACCCACAGCCAGGAGTGGTGCTGCAGCGGCTGTTCACTGAGTCCATAGATGGCAGCCTGGCCTCCTGATGGTGCCCCAGATTTGGGCGGTCCGCTCAGCTGGCGGTGGTCCAGGACATTCTGGAGCACCACCAGTGGAGCTGCCCCAATGCTCGTCCAGCCTCCCCTACCTCTACTCTGCTTCACCCCCAGGCGGGCCGCCTTTAAAGTGACAGCTCGCTGGGGGTGCAGCAGAGCAGAGACTGGGCAGCTGTCTCTCTAAAAACACCCATGGAAAGCAAAATGAAACCCTTCATGGATTATAAAAACACATGTGATTTATTTATTTATTTATTTATTTATTAGTTTACTTTAATTTCTACCCTACCCATCCCTGAAGGTTCAGGTGGCTTACAGCAATTAAAACAAAAAATATGATAAAGTTCCCTTAAAAACCAACACCCACCCCAATCCCAGTCCTCTCCTGCTAAACACTTCGATGAAAAGTTTTACACTGCCACCAGAATACGCTCAGACTCGGACTCTGATGGACCTCTGGGGGGAGGGAATTCCACAATCCTGGAGCAGGTACTGAGAATCCCTCTCTGCAGGGTCTTGTCATATGAACAAGGTTAGCAGGGGGTACACGCAAGAAAGCACTCTTGGCCGACCACTGGGGTCACAGTGGTACATGGTTGGAAAGCCGGTCTTTCAGATATGGGGAAAGATGGAGTTAGGCACGATTCTTAAACCTAAATTTGACTTAATTTTCTTGGATAACACACACTTCTCACACTTACTGTATCTTACATCCTAATACTTTCACACATTTAAAAAAAGCAGAGGACAAAGATTTTCAAAAAGGTAGTGCCTCGTGTGAATGTGCCTGGGAATCAGTCAGGGTAAACATGGTAGGCATGTAACATCATGCATGGATCAAAGCTTCTGCAGCTCATAGACAAATGAGTCTGGGGGCTTAGTTCAGGTCCCATCTGCACCTCCAATGAGATACTTGATGCTTTCACTTCTTAGCAGTTAATGGTTTCCCTGATTCCACTGTGACTTTTTCACTGCATTGGATTAATAATCACTCTGGCAAACAAACCAGCAAATTGAAATATATAAAAAAGTCCAATTGTAAAAGCACAACAAAGTAAAAACAACATAACTAGCAGCGGAGCGTAGGAGAATCAATGTCTGGGCTAGAAGCAAGAGAGAACAGAAAGGATAGTTCTATAATTCCTGGCTTCTGTGAGGCCAGCTCACTTTTGTTTAAATAGAGACAACATTCCCCAACTACAGGTGAAATTGATAGCTTTTGCTACCCACAGGCGACACTCGCATTTTCAAGTGGACTATTGGGTGCCCAACTGGTACCTGAGATTTCAATTACCTGAAAATACCAGGTGTTACCATTACTGACTTGCCTAATTACCAAGATTTAGTAAAATAGTACAGGAATTAGTACTGGCAATCAGCAAATTGGATATGGATGTTGGTAAATTGATACCTCGAGTTGAAAAATGAGTACCTCAAGCTGGAAAATTGGTACATCAGGTAAGCTGTCAGGCACTTATTAGATACTGACTACTTCCGGGTTGGGTTGAGTAACGGAATTTTGTACCTGACATCTCATGATCGGAAATCTCATGACTTTTTATCATTTCAGTTCCAAACATACATGCAACCGACAGAGGGGCTGATACTAAATCCCCACACTTGCAGTTTATGCTCAAGTTCATTGCATGCAGTTTATGCATGATTTGCACATGCACCTATGGGTGATTTCAGACATGATGGGGCGCCTATTGGCCCCATCACGGAATCACCTTTCGATTCCCCACCGGAATCAAAATGTCACGTCCAACAGATGTGCCAGCTGATTCCGGCGGGGAATCTGGGGGGGGACGGGGCTGTGCGGCACTGCACGGCGCAATGTGCGGCTGCACATCCCCATCCCCATGCTCCCCCAGCCACCTGCCCGCCTGGAGACGGGTGGGCGCTGTGGCCAATCCGGTCGCTGCGCCTGATTCCAACTCGGGGTCTGGGTCACGGCCCGGAATCAGCGACAGTAACAGATGTTAACATCCGCCGATTCCAGGCCATGGTTCAATTAACCACGCTTTTGTGGATGGTGCCCGGACCATCCTCGAAAGCGTGGTTATTTTGCTCACCACTGGTGGTTCGCTGTGGTGAACATCTGATGGCGAGCAACCAGACGTTACGGAACCATCCACCACCATGGGGAATTCACCATGGTTGAGTGTGGTAACGTAAAGTCTGAAAATACCCAGAGTCTCCATACTCTGTGTGTGTGTGTGTGTGTGTGTGTGTGTGTGTGTGTGTGTACACACATGATGTGGTTGTGTATATGCCCACGTCACCATCATATGTGCCTTCCACGCTGTGTGAAACTTATGATTAGCCCCAAAGTGGATATGAAGAGGAGGGGAAAGGGCAAATCAGTTACTACATCCTGGGCACTAAGTAGCTTGCAGGGTTGGTCTTCTGCTAAATCTACCAGTCACCAAGTTTCTATACACCAGTCTCTTGACATCTTTTACCTATCCCATTAATGCATAAGCACAGCAACATTCCAATACAACACATTGCTTTTCCAAGTTGCTTTTTACCTGGTCCTTCCAGTTTTTGGACCTGGTCCTCAGAATGTGACCCCCATCAACAGATGGCTTGGTCCAAGGTGAGGTCCCAGCTTCTGACTTAGACAATATGGTACAATATTGCTTTGACGGGTCATTTGAAGTGCATCTTTAAGAGAGAGAAATCACTTAAGAGGATGATGGCAAAATTGTTACAATGAATCAGTTACAATGAATTGCTACAATGAATGGATCAGCTGTTCAATTCATGTTCATGGACATTTGGCCTGAACATCTACCGAGGATTGTTGGTGGTTTCTTTTTGGCTGCTAAAGAAGACAATAATAAGAAAGTCAATAGGACATGACAGGGAACACCTCTAATTTGGAAGGGCATCACACAATCCATTCTGTCTTGATGTGCGATTTAGCCAATACAATTACGTACTCAGGCCTTTTGTATCTTCGAATGGCTTTTAGTAATAGGAGACCTTTAGGAAGTATGCAATTAGATGTCATTTGTTAATTAAGAACACAGTGTTTCCCTATTTGATCTTCCAGCTCTTGAAAGTAAAGAGCAAGTGTGCATATATGCTTTGAATGTAAAAGTAGTTCCTCTCTTTGAGCACACTGATGGTTTGAATAAGGCTGGAAATTGTGATTATGTGATGGGAACGAGATTCCAGGATAGAATAAGCTTATTGGAGCTAAAGGGAGTCTGGTTTCTATTTCTGAATTAACCACTTTGGTTAAGGTGGAGCCCATCATAAGAACATCAGAACATAAGAAGTGTCATACTGGGTCAGACCAATGTTTCATCTAGCCCAGCATCCTGTCTCTGACAGTGGCCAATCACGGTGGCTTGGGCGAAGCACCCAACAGGTCACAATGGGGGATCCATTCCCTGTTGTTTCCCCCCAGTTCCCATCGTGTTCCCTGATCCTGTCTGGCTAATAGCTGCCAATGGACCGATCTTCCAGAAACTTGTCCCTCCTTAGAGACTCCCTAGAAGGTTCCCTACTTCCTGATGAACCTAAAACCCTACATTCCCTACACCTAAGGCAGCTTGGGGTGGCAAAAAGTTAGCAAAAAGTTAATAAAACATATAAACACATTTAAAAACACATTGAATACCATATATATCATAAAATACAATTCCCTGGAGCTAAAAATATTCCCTCCTAACCCCCCACCCACTACGCATCTCCCCCACCAAAAACTCGGCAGAACACTCAGGTCAACGGAAGGAGGAAAGGTCCAGGGACAAATGAGCCTCCTCCACTGGGAAAGAGTTCCACAGCCTCAGGGTGACCATCGAGAATGCCCTCTCCATGGTTGCCACCCGCAACACCTGGGGCATCATGAGGAGGGCGCTCCAGGAAGACTGTTTACGTCACTTTTTTTTACTAAATAGGGGAAGAACTGAAATAAGTACTAACAAAAACGAGTAAATTGGTAGAATTTCCAGTACCTGAAACTAGTTAACTGATTTACTAGAGGTGTGCACCAGGGACCCAGGTTGTTATTCATTTTTGTTTTTTGTTTTCATTCTTTAAATCTTTCATTTTCATAAATATCAAAATTTCATTTTCGTTTTTGATTTAGTTTTTGATTTCCATTGATTTTCAGATGTAACGTTTTTGTTTTTCAGTATAGTTTGATAAAACATGGAGGGATGGTACCACCAAGGGAAGGCATTATGTCTACCAAATCTCAGAAAGATTGGATAAAGGAATACGATTTTGTAAGCAGTTGAATTATATTATTTTGCAAAAATGCTGCATATACCTTCCTGGCAGTATCTTCTTTGTTTCTGGTATAATCTGGATAAAACTTAGCAAATGTATGTCCCTCCCAATGTGTACTATCTATGTAAACATTCAGAAGGATTGGATAAATGGTCCTGGTGGTATAAGCAATTAACTTATACATTTATATCTGACTGTACCATCTTTGTAATCCAACCAGTGTACATGAAATTTGGCAGCACTATTTATCACACCTTTGGAATCATCTCTGCCAAATAGCAAAAGGATTGATAAAGGGTCCCAATTTTATAAGCCTCAACAGCATATTCAGAGAATGACTCTATGCCAGGGATTCTCTTACGTGTCACTGTGGTATAAAATCAGTTTGTGATGCCTTTTGGACAGCAGAAATGTCAACCAAATATCCTCATTCTGTGTTGTGACCATCCCAACATCTCTCCCCCACTTGTTACTTGGAAGTCAAAAGCATCTGTTTAGGTAAGAGTCAATAGAGATTCTCTTATGTTCTCTTTCACAGTGCTGCAGTGCTCAGGACTGCCCTGTATGCCTGCCTCAAAGCCACCACCAATAGGTCCTGTAAAGCTGGAAGCGTGAAGTAATTGGTCAGGAAATGTGTCTGTCGGTCTGTTGGTTTGCTCCCCATCCTCCCTCCTACAGCTTCCCTCCTCCTGCCATGCCAGGTGCCTGCCTCTGACTGGCACTGTATATGCTGCTATTTATCTAAATAATGGTCTTCAAGGGGAAAATTTTAATTGCTTATAAAATTGGGTTCCTTTATCAAATTGTCCTGTAGCCTGGCAGAGATAACAGTGAAGGTGTGGATAAATTCTTGCCTAATGTCTTGTAAACAGGATGGAATATGAAAACGATATGGCTGAAAATGCATTTCAAGTTAATGGCTCATAACATCAGGACCCTATATTATCTACTCTTTCTGAAATGTGGCAGGAGTGGTAATATTGGGGAGTGACATAATATTCCCAGGTTTCATGCAAATTAGATGGAAGATAAAGAAGTTGTAGCCAGGAACGTGTATGCAACTTTTCTTAATATTACAACATTCAATTGCTTATACAATCGGTTCCTTTTATCCAATATTTTCTCAAATTGGAAATCATAGTGCTCTCTGTTGGCTGTATAATGTCCCCAAGTTTCATCAGAATTGAATAAGAAACATAAAAGATATAGCCAGAAATACATTTTTCAGTTTTTTCCCATTCTTTTGAAAACAAAAATTCGTTTTCATTTTTGTTTCTGTTATTATTATTTGTAGTTTTTGTATTTAGAATAACAAAAAAGAAAATGAAAAATTTCATTTTCATTATCATAATAACAAAAACGAATTGAACATCCCAAGAATTTACCTCTTTGGGGGGTCATTCTTTTTCGTTCTAGTTACATATGGAACAGTACCAGCAATATAAATCTTTGCTTCTTGCCCACACTTAGAATTATCTTTGATAGGCCATTTTTAAATGGGCCAAGGTTCGGGGGGAATGGGTTCACGCATGGCAGTGTGGGCGGTGGAGGAGGGGCTATATACACGGGGAACATCAATCCACCCTGCATCCACATGCATCTCCACGCATGCATCTCCTGAGCACCATGAGAATGAAATGAATGCGCAAAAATTCCAGATCTGTTTCTAGATATGAAGAAGCAAAACCCATCTAACTTCAGTTTAAGATTGGGGGCTCACTCTTATAGGAGGGGGACACAGAGAATGAGAACCAGTACCTGAGGGATGAAGCCATTTTTTTTTTAAACTGGAAGCAAGAAGGAAATTTTAAGGCTGATAATGAGCCATTGGGGGTGTGCAGAAGGCATCCCTAGCATTTTTGTTTTTGTTTATGAAAATAGCTTTGTTTTGGGGCTTTTCATAAATCATCTTACTGTTTTAGGTGGTTTTGAATGTTTGTTTAATTTTTTTAATTAAAAATGATTAAATAACCTAAAATAAATCACTGTGCATGCCCAAAATGGCCACTCCGCATGAACAGCCCTTTCCCAAGATGGTGCCAACACACGGATGAAAGCAAATTATAATAGTTTGCTTATTCATCCATTTCCGTAACATTAATTACAAACACAAATGGGGTTCTATTGGTTTTCGTAACAAATAGAAAATGTTATGGATGCACACCCCTATGAGCCATTATAAGGAATCACCAAGAAATCTATCTGATTCTCTATTAGGTGGATTCTCCGTATCAAAACTGGCTGATCCAGTTCAATTGCACATTATCATTTTTGATGCACTGGATGAAAGTCCTGTGCTATGCAAAGTATCAGACAAGAGGTTCCCATAGCTCTCCACTGCTGCTGAGGTGCTGTCACACTCCCTAAGGTAATTGTGCCTTGGCACCACCTCCACCACTGCCCTCAGCCAACCTACCTGCCCTACTGTGCACGGGCCTGTGCTTGCCAGAGTGCCCTGCACAATTGAGCTGCTGCTCGCGCTAGGAGTTCTGCTGCTGCTGCTGCTGCTACTGCTGCTACTGCTTGGGTTGGGGGCAGGAATAGAGCCCACTGGCTCAAAGGGGTGGCTGCTCCCACTCCAACCATCCCCAGGGGCATCCTGCTGCTGCTGCTACCGCACACTCTTAAGAGCCCTCTCTGCCTGCCGGACCCTCTCCTCCAGCTCATCCTTCCTACTGGAAGAGTGCTGTCTGCTGTGCCACGCTGCCCTTAACCCTGTGATCCAACATAGTTGCCAGCACGTATTCAGGACACTTCAGCTGCTCAGCAAACCGCCCCATCAGTCCTGCCTTCAGCTGCTGTGCCAGGCCAACCACCTCAGACCCCAGCTTCCTGTCCTCAGGGCCATCATCCTGCCCCTGGAGAATCTCCTCCAGCCTCCTGAGGAGGCTCTGGACCAGAGAGGTCACCTGGATGATGCTGGCCATAGAGGAGCTGATGGTCTCCGTCATGGCCAGGAATGGTCTCAGAACAAAGATCGTTTGGGAGAGGATGTCCCATTCTACTTCGTTGTACCCTGGAGGTGCCCCACTGTCTGTTACCAGCAAAGCAGCATTCTACTCCACAAGTTGCTCGAGTATCAGGAACGTGGACTTCCACCTGGTGGAGACATCTTGCACCAGCTGGTGCACTGGGGAGCCTTGCTCTGCCTGCTTGGCCAGGATGAGCTCGCTGCCCTTCATGCTTCGGTTAAAAAACCCAGTCAGCTTCCTCCTCCACTCTATCACGGAGCTAAGGGTGCCTGACCCAATCCCCTTGTCCCCCAAGCCCAGAGCGTCCCTGACCGACCACCAGGTGAAGGGTGTGCACGGTGCAAGGGATGCTGGTGAACCCACCATTGTGAACTGCCCTCAGTATGTTGGCCCCGTTGTCCATCACCACGCATCCCTTTACGAAGGGCACACCTGGCATGACCCACTCCCTCGACATGCCAGTCAGGGCTGCCTCAATGTTTACAACTGTTTGGGGGACATCCATAACTTTGGTCTGAAGCAGGGCCCACCGATACCCTGCTTCAGGACCCCTCCTGCCACTCCTGAAAACTGCCTCTGGGTTCTGCCACCAGTGCGCCATTACCACCAGGTAGGCGTGCTGGGCGTTCCTGGTGGACCACAGGTCCGTGGTGAAATGGACAGTGCCCTCACCCAGCCAGCTGCTCCCTCACCCACTCCTTTAGAGCCCGGTACAGGGCTGGCACCACAGTACAACTGAGGGTGATGTGAGACAGCAGCTGAAACTGGGGGGTCAGGAACCCAATCAGGAGCTTAAACCCCATATCCCCCACCACGGAGAAGGGCTGCCATCCACAGCTATAATTTCCCCCAATAGGCGCTTGGCTTTCAACTGAAAGCCACGCCGCCCGCTACGTCCTGAAGCTGCCGGTTGACTTGGCAGCTGCCCCACCCCAGCTCCTCAATGGTGCTCTGACACTGCTGATGAGGCTGCTGCTGCTGTGCTTCCACCCTAGCAGGAATACTGCACCTGCTCCTAGAGGCAGCTGTTGGAGCAGGACGCTTGCCTGCTGAGGCAGATGATGGAGGCATACAACTGGATACTGCGGCTGGGAACCCGTTGGCATCCAATGCCCCTGCCTGCCCTCTTAGCAGCACAGCGCTGTGGCATGATTTGAGGTGCCTCGCCATGGCAGTTCTGCCAAGATTGGTGAGCATCTGCCCACTCTTCACCGCTGTTCTGCAGGTGGGGCTCACTTTTTGGGGCCTGTGGCCTGCTCCCACCCATGCACCACCGGCTGTCCGTTGGGCCCTGCACTCAGGTGCTTCACCGATTGGTTGTGGGCTATGCGTTACTGAGTGGACATGGAGGCATGGAGCCACCCACCCATACCGGGGGGCTCCACCTGTGGGTCCCGTGTCTCCTGGTGCTGCTCGCTACCAGCTATTGGAGTGGTGGGTACTCGGTGCGTGGGTGGGGGTTGGCTGTGGCCCTGGCATATAGGTGGCTTCCTGGGAGTTTGTGTGGGTGATTGCACATTGTGTGCGTATCACTGCTGTCTGTGTGTAGGTCATCGCCGGCCTACGGTTTCTGCAGCTGTGCTGTGTCCACTCTCCATGCATTGCTTCCAAGCTGCCCCATTGTGCTGCCCATATCCTTATCACATGGCCTTGAAGCTCCCCTGGTTGCCTCCCCTGCCTTCCATGGGTTGTGGGGCCCCACTGTTCGTGGTTATCAGACCCTCTGCCTGCAGCACGATGGCCGATGCTGCTGCATTGGAGCTCCTGCTCAGCGGTTCTGCAGGCGGTCCGCGTTGCTGGACGTACAGGGAGACGATGGCTCTAGCTGACCTGTAGCATTCCCCTGGCATTCAATGGTTCCTGGTCTCCCATGCTGCTCTCCTGGATGCCTATCGGTGTCTGAACTCAGGCCTCTGCCACTTTGAGTATGTGGCAACTGCATGCGAGTGCCAGTTCCATGCTGAGGAGCTGGACCTCTGTCCCTTTCTGGATGGGTGCATTCTGGAGGTATGGGGGTTGCTTGTGTCATGGTCTGCTACTGAAATGGTGTCGGCTCTGTCAGTCTGTGCCTTGTCCAGCTTCAAGACTTGTCTGGTGGAGGGCGGCCCTGCCCTGGCTGGGTCCTACTTCTGCTGCATCCTTGGGGCCCATGACTCCAGCAGTTCCGTGGGCCTGGTATTACCACCTGTTGGAGCTCAGAGAGCTGTCGTGGCCCCCTGCGGCTGACTATGCCTTACCCGATCCCATCGGACCCAAGCTGCTAGCGCTGTCTGAGGTGTGGTCCAGTGCTGATGTTCAGGTTGGGCTCACCGGTCCTGATCTATTTGAGGCCTACTATCTCGTTGCCGAGAAACACGGATGGGCTATCACAGGGGCATGTTGCAGTGGCCCCACCCCATTCATCTGTTGGACCACCCTGTCCCACCACCCTTTGTGACCTTGTGCAGCTGGCTGTAGTTCCCCCCTGTGTCATTTGTGTCCCGACTATCGCCTTCACCGGGTGCTCCCTGCACCTCCCTGGACCTTCCGTTCTGTGACCCGCTCCAACATTCCCATTGTGGACCCACTGCTGTCCTGGTTCCATCTGCTCCCCCCGTTCCGCTCAGCTGTGCCGGTTCGCCTTCACCCCAGGGCTGTTTGTGTGGCACTGCTGTACCATCTGTACCCTTGGGGTTCATTTCCATGACCTGTCCCCCAGTCAGCTGTTAGCTCCTATCCTACACCTGTACTGGGGATCCCTGTGGACCTCTGCACCCTTTGCTCAGCCAGCTCCCTTCCAATGTCCGTGCTTAGACACCACTCCCACCCCCATGACTGTTTGTGACTGGGGTTCCCTTGCTCTCACCATCTGGCATCCCTGTGTTGGGGGGGGTGGCACCATGAGCTGTCCGCAACTTGGGGCTCACTTCCCTCACTGGCTGTGCACTGCTATCCAGGACCGGTTGTCTTGCTGTTGGAACCTGCCTCTGCCCTCCCCACTGTCTTCCTCAGATTGGTGGCCCGTCCCCTGTGACCCTGATCTGTCACTGTGTCGACCCCTCTCTGTAAAATGGAATGTGTTGCTGTTGGGTGCCCCGCGCTGCCTGTGCTGTTCCTGGTGTGTTGGGTGCCATGTTCAGCTTTGTTCCGGCCCCAGCCCCTTCCTGTTTTGTTGCCCATTTTTGGGCTCAGTCACCCCCCCCCCCGTGTCCTAGTCTCTGTCTCTTGTGCTGCTCGGTGTGGTGTTCCCCATCCTTCCTTGTGTGCCCCTGTGTGCCTTCCCCTTGCTCCCTTTCCCATTCACCTGTGTGTGTGCTCACCAGCATGTGTGTGGTTTGTGTTCAGCTCTGTCCATGGCTTCCTTCTCCCTGTTGTGTGTGTGCGGCTTGGCCACTCACCTCCTTCCTCTCCCTCCCTTCCCATTTCCCTCACATGGGCAGTGTCTTGTGGTGCTTTTGGCTTCCTTTGCTCTCGGTTGGCCATGTCTGTATCCCACCCCGCCCTGGTGGCTACTTGGGGTTCTTTCCATGGTCCGGGATCGGTCTCACATCTGTTGCACTATCCTGGATCGCGGCATGGCTGTCTGTTTCCTTGCCATAGTCCTGCTCCCGTCATGTCTGTTTGGGGCCTGTTGGAACCACGGGTCGGGGTTGGGCGGCTAGCCAATGTTAGGAATCCACCATGGTGACCCGGGAACATGTAACATCTGAAATTACCCATTGTGTAAGCATAATGACTGATTTTTTTTTAATGTAGTGTGACAGTGTCACTCCTCCAGACCCTGTAGACAGTACTACTGGGGTCTTTGTGGGAATTAACCATGACCCGTCACAGACACCAATCCTTGGTATAACAGCCCTCAGTCCTGGGTTTACAGATCTACCTTATGTCCAGATACTAGCAAAACCGTTAAGTCTTTTTACTAGCCCTCAATTAACTGCATTTGAGTAGGCTCTGGCCTCCAGTCTCCCCTTAGAGTCAGGCTACTCCACCAGTATGTAATCAACCAGTCCCACTCTAGCAGGGCTCATACACAGTCCAAACAGTCCAACATAAATTAAACAAGCGGCTCCTTCCCGGGGTACCAAAATGAAAAGTCCCACCTGTGCAGGTTGTTGATCTGTTGGCTCGGCATCCTGGTAGTGCCACTGTCTCAGATCCAGCTCCATCTTTTAGCTTTCAGTACCCTTCTTTAGCTGTCATCCAGGAGATCTCAGTCCTATCTCCTAATGCCAGCCTCTCCTCTTCAGACTAAGGCTGAACGAGAAACATTTTCTCCTTGTGAGAAAATACAATTTTGAGAACCAAGCCCAAGATCCCACAAGATCATAGAATCATAGAATCTTAGAGTTGGAAGACAAATCAGAGGTCATCTAGTCCATACCCCTGCTCTGTGCAGGAAATCCACACCTATAACATCCCTGACGGATGGCCGTCAAGTCTCTGTTTGAAAACCTCCAGCAAAGGGGAGCCCACTACTGCCCCAGGCAGTCTGTTCCACTCTGAAACAGCTCTTACCATTAGGAAATTCTTCCTAATGTTTACGGTCTCAGTCCTGGAGTGAGTTCACACATGAGAAAATAAAATAAAAATGATATTAATAAAAATCACTGCATATGTGCAAAATTGAGCTGGAGTATTTTTCCTGCTCCACCTAACCCCGTGGTGGCCCACCTTTAAACCAATGTTTCAGCCGGGGTTGAGGTGGAGAAGAAATGGAGCATCTGTCCATCTGAAAAAATCCAATGAAAGCCTTTTAATTCCAAAGCCAGACCCCAAACCGCTGCATTTATCTGCTGGATTTTAACTCCCAAAACAAGTACTTCATCAAACGTGTGACTTTATTAAAATGCCGACAATTTTCAAAAGATCAATTTTTACAGTTCACCAGTACAGTTTTAAAAAGGTCACCGGAAACATTTTCTTCTCCTTTTTTTAGCCGTGCCCTGTTGTTGCTGCCAGGAGAATTGGGGGGGCTTAATTGCGATTGTCATCATTATGAGCAGGCAAATTAGACATGCATATGTAATGGATTTAAATTTCCATAAATTGATTATTAGAAGGAACAGAGATTCTCAACAAGCAGCTCCCCTTTGCACAAAGCTAGGCTTTGCCCTTCTTCTGTTTTCAGCAAAGACTTTGCTAGCAAGTTTGTGAGAAAATACCACTTCTGCTCCGTGAATCTAACATATCAACAAAGAGGTCTATTCCAGTTAGGGAATTGGTGTGAGGCTGGTTCTGAATGAAGTCCTTCTTCCATTTTATTGACACACAGTGATGCAAGTAGTCCAAAGATTCCCACTGAACCCAGCGTGGTTCTCTAATGTCTTTGCCTACCTGATTCCATTTTGAAAGTTAAATATAATTTGGTGACCCCAGACCAAGATCGGCGTTAGAATTTGCGGGCCTCAGGGCAATGATAAAATGTGGGGACCCTGGTTCCTCCGCTAATAAAGGTGGGCATGTTTAGGGTCCCGATCCCAACGCAACTGGACCTGGTGGAAATGGGGGCCACTATGTGGTCACCAGAAGTAGATAAAATGGCATGGTTAGGTCCTATGTTAAGACTGACCCTGCCCAAGAAGAAGAAGGATTGATTGGATGATGATGATGATGATGATGATGATGATGATGACTTGATTTATTTTTATTTATTTATTTATTTATTTAATTTTAAGAATTTTGTAGTCCGCTCCTCCTGTCGCAGGCAGCCTGGAGCGGTTAACAGCAATAAAATATAAAATACTATAAAACAAGTTAAAACAACAATCATTGTGCATTTTAGGGGGAGAGGGGGTGGGGTTGGAGGAGTGACTTTCCCCCATGGTGAGAGTGTGGGGGCTGCCATGGGGGGTTGGGGTGGGGGGAGTCATCCCTGGTTCAGACCCATGGTGGCAGCATGGGCATGGGCCAGTGGAGGGGTTGTATGGTGTTGGGGTGGGGAAGGGTGTACCTGGTTCTTCATAGCAGGGGGAGCTGGGGGAGTGGGGGTGCTGACCTTTGGTGGCAGCATGAGGTCTGGCTGAAAGGGGGGGAGGGGGAGGGGGAGGAAGTGGGGGGAGAGTCTCCAGCATGGACTCCTGGTGGCAGCAGGGGACACAAACGGAGGCAGGGGATGGGGGAGGGAGGGGGTTATGGGCTCCGGAGACAGGGCAGGCATCCCAGAGGGTGGGGCCGGGAGGTAGAAGATGGGGGGGAGGGGTGACTATAGGGGTTGTTCTGGGGTGAGGACGGTATGGTCCTTGGGGGCAGGTGACTCATCCTCCCAGGGGACCATGATTCCTGGTGGCAGTCAGGAGGGTCATCCCCACACCAAGGGTGAGGATGGATCAGGGTCCAGGATCCACCTGTGGGGGGCTGGTGCTGCTAAACACAAGGTCTGTAGTGAACGAGGCCCCGGTTATCCGGGATCTCATTCTGTACCGGGCAGCAGACCTTGCGTGCATCACAGAGACCTGACTGGACGAGGGGGCTGGGCCAGTTCTGGCAGACCTCGTGCCAGCCGTGTATGCTGCGCAGCACCAGTTTCGTATGGGGGGCCGGGGGTAGGGGGGGAATATGTAGCTATTATTTTTAGGGAGAACTGGCCAGTTAGGAGATATCCAGTCCAGGAGATTCCAGGTGTGGAGGCCCTTCATGTGGTGTTTGGTTTGGCTGGGGGAAAGTTTGGGGTGTTGCTGGTATACCGGGCCCCTTTCTGTCCGGCGACATCCCTTTCTGCTCTAGCAGAGCTGGCCTCGGAGGTCATGCTGGACTCCCCCAGGACCATGGTCCTTGGGGACTTGTCATGGGGACATGGGGGCAACACACCCATTGGGGGGAGATAACACACCCGGTTGGGGGAAGATGATGCACATTTCAGGGATACGTGTAATGTGATATAAAGGGTTAACAGATTGTAAGCTCAGTTGCAGCAACATACTGAAACCAGTTGCCAGAGTGGGGGGAGAGACTCCCTTTGTTATAACAAGTGGGCACTTTATTGCCAAGCAACGGCCAGGTCAGCCCGGCCACCTTGTTACAATGACAATAGCCAGGAGAGAAGGAAGTAACCTGGGGCCTCCTGCGAGGAAGAAGAAGGAAGTTCTTCTTCAAGAATTAGGACTCTTCCATCTTGGACAAGTTAACAGCTCAGTAGAGTAACTGCAGCAAGAATGCAAACTATGAACTAAAAACTTTGCCATGAACTAAGACATGAACCTGGTCTTCAACATCCAGACTGAGACAGCATCTGATGGACCTGTATTGCACCTCTTAGGGTAAGAGACAGTCAAGGAATATCAGTGGATTTAGAATGCGTGGACTTTATGCGTGGACCTCCCATCCAGGTGGAGGGAGGTCGAACTGACCAGCCCCCGCACCACCCAGAATACCTTCGTACTCCTATCTAGGTGAGAGCCTAGACGAACCTTTTTCATATAAGACAATCCCACTGCAAAGTCTTCCAAGCTACAGGTGGCCAGAGGACGTTCTCTGCATTACAGCTGGGCTGGGAGATCAAGGGGAGGCGTTTCTAGGGGATGCGGGCTTCTGAAAGCTCCCTGATTGCAGTGAAGGTTTTCTGATCACGTGGGGACGGTTCATCTAGGCCCTCACCTAGATAGGAATACGAAGGTATTCTGGGTGGTGCGGGGGCTGGTCAGTTCAACCTCCCTCCACCTGGATGGGGACTTATCCCAGGCCCGCTGTGAGGAGTTTGCCACCTACTTGAAGAAGAAGAAGAAGAAGAAGAAGAAGAAGAAGAAGAAGAAGAAGAAACAGTTTATTGTATAGCCGTAGGCTGTTACAACATATAATTACAACATAAAAAAATATTTTAAAAATATAAAATATTCCTAGCTCTGCAAACCCACTGCGCAATTTCACTCAAAGGCTAATTCTCTTCATAAATCTCCTCCCGCTTCCTCTACCAACATTCCAACCCAATCTATCTATCTATTTTCCTGGTCAGTATAAAATTGATGGGTGCTGGTCCCTTGCTAATATTAATAACCAATTAACTCCCCCTCTTTATACCATATAAAGATTTACCTATCCTTTGCACGATCTTTCCTAATCAGTATCACTACTCGGGCAAATCTGGCTGTCAAACGTGTAAGCGGAGAATCCCTAGCACTCAATAATCTCCGCAATACCTCCTTACTTGAACAGTCAGATAATCCTAGAAGGGCCACCCCAAGAAACTTTAACCGGGGGCCTGCCAGAGCTGGGCACACGAGGAGAATGTACTCAACTGAATCAACCAAATCCAAGTGGCAGTGAACGCACACCCTCTCGTCATAAGGGGTGCCCACGTAACGGCCCTCCACCACGGCCGAGGGAAACACATTACATCTCATTTTTGTAAAGGCCCCCCTGCTCTCAGGATCTTCCCAGATATAAAGATAATTTAATTCTGGTGGGCAAGGATTCTCTAATCCCAATCTGGGAGCAATCTTTTGAACAGCCAGCATCATCCTCTCCGTTTGGCACACCTGATCCAGGAGCCTTTGAAACAGCAATTTCTTAAAGACTTTTGGTCCGACCCTCCTCCAGTCCTCAGGAGGAAACCCTAAATGCTGGATTAACAGCTGTACCTTGGAATCCCAAGGATCCAACAGACCTGATTTCACTGCAAGCCTCAGCAAGGAGTCTTCCCCCTCGGGGATCATTACCAGTTTCAGCCAGTAATTAATAAGCTGTCGAGTTATTAAAACTTCTACCGGCACCATCCCCAGCTCAGTTCTCACAATTACTTGAGGAGTGCTCCTTGGAATACCCAGTACTGTCATCAGGAAGCTACTCTGCACACTCTCCAGTTTGTGCTTATAGTCCAGGCCCCAGATTGGAGCACCATATAGGGTCTGGGCTAAAGTCTTAGCCTTGAACAGGGCCAACGCCGGGACTATCAGCCGCCGCCCCTGTCCAAAGAAAAATTTCAGAACAACAGCCGAAGATCTCCTACACTGGGCCTGAATCATCTCAATATGAGCCTTCCACGGGGTTCCCACAGAGAATGTCACCCCTAAATATCTGAAGGTACGAACCTGGCTAATAGGGTTCCCCTTCATAGTCCAAACATGAGAATTGCAGCTCCTCTTACTCCCCATTGCCAGGACCTTGCTCTTACCATAATTAACTTTCAATGACTCACTATCACAATAATCACCAAAAAGAGCCATCTGCCTCCTTAGACCGACCGCGGTTCGAGACAGCAGAACTGAGTCGTCTGCATAAAGGAGGAGTGGCAAGTTCTTATTAGCCAACACTGGGGCATGCGTGTCACCTGAGTTCATATAAGCAACCAGATCATTTAAATACAAATTAAATAATACTGGTGCCAGGATACACCCCTGCCTTACCCCTCTATCCACCAGAACCGAAGATGATAAAGTCCCCACTCTATATGTCCTTATTTGTAATGAATTTGCCTGATGGATTTGGATTAAGAGATATAAGAGTCTTGGTTCAATTTACAACTTCCGGAGTTTTAACCATAGGCGCTCCTGATTAACTGAATCGAAGGCCTTTTCTAGCTCCATAAACCCAAAGTATATTTTGCCCTTGTGAGCTGTATATTTCTGTATTAATGCAGACACCAGCAGAACATGATCTATTGTGGCCCTCCCAGCACAAAAACCTGCCTGCTCCGGAGCAATAAGACCAAACTCAGCAATCCAAACCTGCAATTTCAACAAGAGGAACTGACTGTACAGTTTGCCTACTACACTGAGCAGGCTGATGGGGCAATAATTAGCAGGTATCCTGGGATCCCCCTTTTTAAAAATGGGTACCAGTATGCTCTTTACCCAGGAGCTGGGAATAATCCCTGTTTCATTATTAGCAGTAAAGAGCGGGGCCAACAGCGATGCCCACCACTGAGGGAAGCTCTTAATAAAATCGGTGGTATTTGGTCCTGGGGCCTTCCCTGGCCTTAAGGTCTGAATTAGATCATCAATTTCCTCCACAGTAAGAGGCAATTCGAGATAGAACAAAATTTAAAGTGTCTGCTGTGAGTAGCAAATGGTCTGTCAAGAAACCCACTAGATCCCCTTCCAAATGGGGGGTAACAGAAGGGGCTTGAAGACTGTTCCGAGAAGCTGGCTCCACCTCAACATCTATAACCGGTGAGGCTGGCAAGCACATAGACCCTCTTCTACCTCTGTCTAAGGACTCATGACTATACTGAGCCGGCGGTAAGTCCAAAGATCCGGCCTGAGAGCAGTACCTCCCCGCATTGTAACTGCTGCAAGGGAAAGTAACTATCTATCTTCCGTTGCTTAGTGCCATCTGGTTGAACTGACATACTCTCCGGAGAGTCTCCTCTTCCACGTTTATTAGGGGCCGAATCCATAGCGCCTGCCCTCTCGCCTAAGCCCGCGCGCACAAGGGCGCGCCCTTGCGCGCATGGCCCTTAGGCATGCGACTGCCAGCGCGCGCCGCTGGTGCTTCCGGCGGCCGCTCCGCTCTTTGTACGGTGGGTCCCAGCTGACTCCTCCCCCTCCTAGTCAGTTACAGTTGATCCTTGCTACTTGCCGATGCCTGGCGTGGGATGAGGGAACCGGGAGGAAACAGCCTGACTCTCCACTGCTCACTCAGTGATGGCGGCCGCTCTGCTCTTTGTACGGTGGGTCCCAGCTGACTCCTCCCCCTCCTAGTCAGTTACAGGTGATCCTTGCTACTTGCTGATGCCTGGCGTGGGATGAGGGAACCGGGAGGAAACAGCCTGACTCTCCACTGCTCACTCAGTGCCGGTAGCCACTCTGCTCTTTGTATGGTGGGTCCCAGCTGACTCCTCCCCTTCCTAGTCAGTTACAGGTGATCCTTGCTACTTGCTGATGCCTGGCGTGGGATGAGGGAACCAGGAGGAAACAGCCTGACTCTCCACTGCTCCTCCTACCTTGCAGACAAGATCGCTCAGATCCAGAGTAACTTTGACACTGGGTTGGATGCAGTAGGAGAGTAGTGTGAGGTTATGGAGGCACCGTCTGATCGATCTTTCTGGGAGCAGTTTCAGGAAGTGACACCAGCCGATGTGGTGGATGTCTTGGGGTCTGTTCGAGCCGCAAGTTGTGAACTAGATACATGCCCATCCTGGTTGGTAAAAGCTTCCAGGGAGACATTGGGGTCGGTTCTGGCCAGGGCAGTTAACACGTCCCTTTGGCAGGAGAGGCTGTTGCCCGGTCTCAAGGAGGCTGTGCTGCACCCCCTGCTGAAGAAGCCTTCGCTGGATGTGGATGCACTCACCAGTTACTGCCCCGTCTCTAATCTCCCCTTTTTAGGGAAGGTTATTGAACGGGCGGTGGCTCTGAAGTTCCAGGTGCACTTGGACCGTATTGGTTTCCTTGACCCTTTTCAATATGGGTTCTGCCCTGGCTATGGCACTGAGACGGAGATGGTGGCTTTGGTGGACGATCTCTGCTGGGAGATGGATGCAGGATGTTCTACATTCTTGATCCTGCTAGATCTCTCAGCCGCTTTTGATACCATGGACCATGGGCTGCTGTTGAGATGGCTGCGAGACCTGGGGGGTCTGAATGGAATTGTCCTTGGGTGGTTCCGCTCATTCCTCTCGGGGAGAAGCCAGCGGGTGGTGCTGGGGGCTGAAACATCTAGCCCCCGAGCCTTGACCTGTGGCGTTCTGCAGGGTTCGATCCTATCTCCGCTTTTGTTTAATGTGTATATGCAGCCCTTGGGGGAGATCGTTAGAGGGTTCGGGGTGCGATGTCACCAATATGCTGACGATACTCAGCTGTACCTCTCATTTTCAACCGACCCAGGCCCTGCTGTCTCGTTTCTCTCCCAACCTCACCCCGAACCCTCTGATCACCTCGTCAAGCAGCTGCATATACATGCTGAACAGGAGAGGGGACAGAACAAAACCCTGCAAAACCCCACCCAAGAGGTCTCGGTATGATGATGATGATGATGATGATGATGAAGAAGAAGAAGAAGAAGAAGAAGAAGAAGAAGAAGAACAACAACAACAACAACAACTTATATGTTTCCCTTTTCTAGAAAAGAACTAGGGGAGACTTACAAAGAGTTATCACGTTAAAAATATATAAAGTTTACCATCCACATAATCATAAAATCTTAGAGTTGGAAGCAACCTCAGAGGTCATCTAGTCCAACCCCCTGCTCAATGCAGGAAATCTGCAGCGACAGCATCCCTGACAGATGGCCGTCCAGTCTTGGTCTGATAACCTCCAGCGAAGGAGAGCCCACCCCTGCCCTAGACAGTCTGCTCCACTGTCAAATAGCTCCTACCGTTAGGAAGTTCTCCCTAATGTTTAGCTAAAATCTGCTTTCTTGTAATTTGAGCCAATTGGTTCTAATCCTGCCCTCAAGTGCAATAGAGCTCAAGTCTGCACCATCTTCTCTGTGACAGACCTTCAGATATTTTAAGATGGCTATCATGTCTCCCCTTAGTCTTTTCCTTTTCAGGCTAATCATTCAGCTCCTTCAAACTTTCCTCACAAGACTTGGTTTCCAGACCCCTGACCATCTTTGACAAATCGGAATAGTTTCAGAGAAGAACAATGTCCTTCTTAAAATGCGGTGCCCAGAACTGGACACAACACTCCAGATGACGTCTGCCAAGTGCAGAATAGAGTGAAAGTATTACTTCTCATGACCTGGACACTATGCTTCCCTCCATGTTCGTGTTCCTCCTGTTATAGGGGGTCATAACATTAGCGTCATCTTCCTCCCCATGACTGTACTGCCATTCCCCCAAATGAGGGGGGTAGTGCGTCAATCCCACCTTCACTCCTCATGCCCATACCATCCCCTTCCTCAAAGGGGAAGTCATGCCATAAGAAACCCACCCTTCTTCCTCCAAACCCACCAAACTCACAAATGTACATAATCCCTCCCCTCCATAAAACATCAAAATGAGACAATAGCTCATGGATAATGATGAAAAGGAAAGAAGAAGCATAAGGGAGATCTTCCATAATGCTAGGTGTCACAGCTACGTCACAGTGTAATACGTCCAGCTCCAAGCCCATACGGCTGTTGAACAGCTGCAGTGGCTAATGCATACTAGCAGTGTCTGCAACTCCCAAGCACCTGTGAAGGGGGGAGATATCATTTATGTCTCCTGTCCAAGACATGGTAGGTGGTGGTACTTAGATTTGAAACAGGTACCTGATTTGGTACCCACAGGTAATACCCAAATTTTCACGTACCATTTCGAGTATCCAAATCTGCTACTACTAATCATCACAATTTCTATTGCACTACTAGGCATACAAAGTGCTTTACAGTCACAGATTTTCAGAGACAGGTCCCTGCCCAGTGGGCTAAAGGGTTACAATCTAAGATGGACATAGGTGAGGGGAACACAGGGACAAACAGACACACACACACACACTCCCATTTTACAGATGGGAAACTCTGACTAAGAGGTTGTGCCTTGCCGAAGGCCACCTAGTGAGTTCATGGCTAAGGTACCAATTCAGTACCCAAATACTGATTGAGTAAGCAAAAAACAAAATAGTGATAACTAGTATACCAAAATACCGAATTTTCCTGAAATCTTGAAGAATACAAGACAAATTGGATATTTCTGTATACTGATTGTCATAAGAACATAAGTTGTGCCATACTGGGTCAAACCAATGGTCCATCAAGCCAACATCCTGTCTCTGACAGTGGCAAATCTGTTTCTCGGAGACAGAGTCACAATGGGCAATCTATTCCATTGTTCCAGTCCCAACAGCAAGAGGTTACATACCCAAAATCTACCTAGCTAATAGCCATTAATGGACCTATCCTCCAAGAACTTATCCAATCCCTTTTTAAGAACAACATAAGAACAACCATACTGGGTCAGACCAATGGTCCATCTAGCCCAGCATCCTGTCTCTGACAGTGGCCAATCACGGTGGCTTGGGAGAAGCACCCAACAGGTCACAATGGGGAACCATTCCCTGTTGTTTCCCCCCCNCTTTTGATACCATGGACCATGGGCTGCTGTTGAGATGGCTGCGAGACCTGGGGGGTCTGAATGGAATTGTCCTTGGGTGGTTCCGCTCATTCCTCTCGGGGAGAAGCCAGCGGGTGGTGCTGGGGGCTGAAACATCTAGCCCCCGAGCCTTGACCTGTGGCGTTCTGCAGGGTTCGATCCTATCTCCGCTTTTGTTTAATGTGTATATGCAGCCCTTGGGGGAGATCGTTAGAGGGTTCGGGGTGCGATGTCACCAATATGCTGACGATACTCAGCTGTACCTCTCATTTTCAACCGACCCAGGCCCTGCTGTCTCGTTTCTCTCCCAACCTCACCCCGAACCCTCTGATCACCTCGTCAAGCAGCTGCATATACATGCTGAACAGGAGAGGGGACAGAACAAAACCCTGCAAAACCCCACCCAAGAGGTCTCGGTATGATGATGATGATGATGATGATGATGAAGAAGAAGAAGAAGAAGAAGAAGAAGAAGAAGAAGAACAACAACAACAACAACAACTTATATGTTTCCCTTTTCTAGAAAAGAACTAGGGGAGACTTACAAAGAGTTATCACGTTAAAAATATATAAAGTTTACCATCCACATAATCATAAAATCTTAGAGTTGGAAGCAACCTCAGAGGTCATCTAGTCCAACCCCCTGCTCAATGCAGGAAATCTGCAGCGACAGCATCCCTGACAGATGGCCGTCCAGTCTTGGTCTGATAACCTCCAGCGAAGGAGAGCCCACCCCTGCCCTAGACAGTCTGCTCCACTGTCAAATAGCTCCTACCGTTAGGAAGTTCTCCCTAATGTTTAGCTAAAATCTGCTTTCTTGTAATTTGAGCCAATTGGTTCTAATCCTGCCCTCAAGTGCAATAGAGCTCAAGTCTGCACCATCTTCTCTGTGACAGACCTTCAGATATTTTAAGAT
Organism: Sphenodon punctatus; assembly: GCA_003113815.1. NCBI lineage: Eukaryota > Metazoa > Chordata > Lepidosauria > Sphenodontia > Sphenodontidae > Sphenodon > Sphenodon punctatus. Next base: position 7,093,261 of record QEPC01010034.1, on the reverse strand, counting down.
GGCTATCATGTCTCCCCTTAGTCTTTTCCTTTTCAGGCTAATCATTCAGCTCCTTCAAACTTTCCTCACAAGACTTGGTTTCCAGACCCCTGACCATCTTTGACAAATCGGAATAGTTTCAGAGAAGAACAATGTCCTTCTTAAAATGCGGTGCCCAGAACTGGACACAACACTCCAGATGACGTCTGCCAAGTGCAGAATAGAGTGAAAGTATTACTTCTCATGACCTGGACACTATGCTTCCCTCCATGTTCGTGTTCCTCCTGTTATAGGGGGTCATAACATTAGCGTCATCTTCCTCCCCATGACTGTACTGCCATTCCCCCAAATGAGGGGGGTAGTGCGTCAATCCCACCTTCACTCCTCATGCCCATACCATCCCCTTCCTCAAAGGGGAAGTCATGCCATAAGAAACCCACCCTTCTTCCTCCAAACCCACCAAACTCACAAATGTACATAATCCCTCCCCTCCATAAAACATCAAAATGAGACAATAGCTCATGGATAATGATGAAAAGGAAAGAAGAAGCATAAGGGAGATCTTCCATAATGCTAGGTGTCACAGCTACGTCACAGTGTAATACGTCCAGCTCCAAGCCCATACGGCTGTTGAACAGCTGCAGTGGCTAATGCATACTAGCAGTGTCTGCAACTCCCAAGCACCTGTGAAGGGGGGAGATATCATTTATGTCTCCTGTCCAAGACATGGTAGGTGGTGGTACTTAGATTTGAAACAGGTACCTGATTTGGTACCCACAGGTAATACCCAAATTTTCACGTACCATTTCGAGTATCCAAATCTGCTACTACTAATCATCACAATTTCTATTGCACTACTAGGCATACAAAGTGCTTTACAGTCACAGATTTTCAGAGACAGGTCCCTGCCCAGTGGGCTAAAGGGTTACAATCTAAGATGGACATAGGTGAGGGGAACACAGGGACAAACAGACACACACACACACACTCCCATTTTACAGATGGGAAACTCTGACTAAGAGGTTGTGCCTTGCCGAAGGCCACCTAGTGAGTTCATGGCTAAGGTACCAATTCAGTACCCAAATACTGATTGAGTAAGCAAAAAACAAAATAGTGATAACTAGTATACCAAAATACCGAATTTTCCTGAAATCTTGAAGAATACAAGACAAATTGGATATTTCTGTATACTGATTGTCATAAGAACATAAGTTGTGCCATACTGGGTCAAACCAATGGTCCATCAAGCCAACATCCTGTCTCTGACAGTGGCAAATCTGTTTCTCGGAGACAGAGTCACAATGGGCAATCTATTCCATTGTTCCAGTCCCAACAGCAAGAGGTTACATACCCAAAATCTACCTAGCTAATAGCCATTAATGGACCTATCCTCCAAGAACTTATCCAATCCCTTTTTAAGAACAACATAAGAACAACCATACTGGGTCAGACCAATGGTCCATCTAGCCCAGCATCCTGTCTCTGACAGTGGCCAATCACGGTGGCTTGGGAGAAGCACCCAACAGGTCACAATGGGGATCCATTCCCTGTTGTTTCCCCCCCAGCTCCAGTCATGTTCCCTGATCCTGTCTGGATAATAGCTGCTAATGGACCTATCTTCCAGAAACTTGTCCAAACCTCTTTTAAACTCAGCTATAGTACTGGCCCTTACCACAGCCTCTGGCAGTAGATCCCACAACCCAATTATACACTGAGTGAAAAAATATTTTCTTTTATTTTTTTAAACTTGTCACCCATGATTTCATGGAGTGTCCCCTAGTTCTAGTACTAGCTGAGAGGGTAAATAACTGCTCCTTGTTTATTAGTTCCACCCCACTCATGATTTTATAAGCCTCTATTATATCTCCTCTCAGTTGTCTCTTCTCCAAACTAAACAGCCCCAACCTACCAAGCTTCTCCTCATACAGGAGCCCTTCCATGCCTTTGGCCATTTTTGTTGCCCTTCTCTGTATCTTTTCTAGTTCAGTGATGTGTTTTTTGAGATGGGGCGACCAGAACTGCACACAATATTTGAGGTGCGGTCGCACCATTGATTTGTATAGAGGCATTATGAGATTCTCAGTTTTATTCTCTATCCCCTTCCGAATAATTCCTAACATTCTGTTTGCTTTTTGACTGCTGCTGCGCACTGCGCTGTGGATTTCATTGTATTGTCCACAACCACCCCCAGATCCTTTTCCTGAGTGGTAACTCCTAGCTTACTACCCAACATTGTGTACACATAATTTGGATTATTTTTCCCTACGTGCATCACTTTGCACTTGTCCACATTAAATCTCATTTGCCATTTAGATGCCCAGGCACCCAGTGTTGTAAGATCCCATTGCAGTTCCTCACTGTCTGTTCATGTTTTAACTACCGTGAGTAACTTGGTGTCTTCTGCAGATTTGATCACCACACTCTTAACACCCTTTTCCAAATAATTAATGAATGCATTAAACAGCACTGGTCCCAATACAGTTCCCTGGGGCACACCACTTTTTACATCTCTCCATTGTGAAAACTGACCATTTAGTCCTACCCTTTGCTTTCTATCTTTTAACCAGTTTCTGATCCATAGTAAGACACTACCTCCTATCCCATGACTTTTTAATTTTCTCAAGAGTCTCTCATGAGGGACCTTATCAAATGCTTTCTGGAAATCCAGGTACACTATATCTACTGGGTCTCCCTTGTCCACATGCTTATTTACACCCTCAAAGAATTCCAACAGGTTAGTGAGGCATGACTTACCTTTACTAAATCCGTGTTGACTCTTCCCCATTAAGCCATGTTTGTCAACATGCCCTGTAATTCTGTCCTTAATGATGGTTTCCACCATTTTGCCCAGCACAGATGTCAAGCTTACTGGTCTGTAGTTTTCGTATTGCCGCTCGATCCCTTTTTAAATATTGGGATTAAATTTGCCACCCTCCAGTCCTCGGGTACAGTGGCAGATTTTAGTGACAGGTTACAAATTACCAACAGTAGGTCTGCAATTTCATATTAAAGTTCCTTCAGAACTCTGGGGTGAATGCCATCTGGTCCTGGTGACTTGTTAGTATTCAGTTTGTCAATTTGCCCTAGAACATCCTTCAACGTCACACTGGGTGTTTTTACGCACACACTTCTTCTGGATGTTTGCTACATCCTGAACTTTCTGTGTGTCTAAATCACTCATCCAGATCTTAAAAATCCAGATCTTTGAACTTCTTTGTAGAACGTCTCCCAGAACTTTTGTGTGTAAAAGGTTCTCCTGGTAAACTGGAGCTTTGCTCCAGGCAGCTGTGGTCACTTGGTTTCCGTGGCAGCCTGTCACATCTACAGCTTTGGCTACTTTAGGCTACCTCAGGACAGTGTTTGTGTGAAGAATGCATCCCAGAACTGGCTCAGAGCAGTATGTGTGTGAAAAATGCATCCGGAACTTACTTGTGGACTTGTAAACCATGAAGCGCCCGCAACATCTGAAATGACTTAATGTTGTCTTTTACATATAGAGCCACCCCACCACCAACTCTATCTACTCTGTCATTCCGATATATTTTGTACTGTGATATTACAGTGTCCCATTGGTTATCCTCATTTTTAAAACTAGTTACACTACCAGTCTTTACCAAATTTCAGAATTTAATTGTGAACTGAATGAAAAAATACTTTCTATTGTTTGTTTTAAATCTGCTGCCAGTTAATTTCATGGCGTGTCCCCTTGTTCCATGTGCACCGCCATTGCCAGCAAATAGTGCTGCGTGGAAAACACGCAGATACACATGCGTGCAAAGAATCTGCGGGGCTTGAGATCGGCCCCATCCACTCCAAGATCCTTTTCCTGAGTGGTAACTCCTAATTTAGAACCCAGCATTGTATACATACAGTATGTCAGGTATCTGATTGAATACCCAAAAGTACCCAAAATATTTAGGTTCAATTCAGGTACTCGTTTTTGTGAGTACTTGTTTCAGCTGTAATGGTACCACTTTACTCAGCATTCATGACACCTCACCTGGAATATTGTATTTAGTTTTGGCCAACACGCTTCATGGAGAGTGTAAATAATTCTAGAGGATTCAGAGGTGAACAATCAGGATGTTAAAGGGCCTGGAATGCAACCGTAGAAGAGAAGGTTGAAGGAATTGGGTATATTGGGACTATAGAATGGAAGACTAAGGAGGGACATGATGGCAGTTTTAAAATATCAAAAAGGATGCCACCAAAAAAATGGCAAATGGCCTGTTCACCACTGCCACCGAAGATAGAACAAGGTGTGCAGGCTTAAATTTCCGCAATGTAGATTGTGATTATATATCAGAACTGCTTCTTACTGGTAAGAGCAGTTGGGCGTTGGTATTGGTTGCTTAAAGAGGTTGCAGGATCGCCTTCTTTGGATGCTCTCAAGAACAGGCTAGAAAAACATCTGTTTGAGATGCTGTTGTCAGGGTGTCACCTGCTGAGACAGAGCCACACCTGCACCAAACTGCATATAGCACCTGCCTCCCCAAATGAGGGTCCTCTAGCTACACCTGCACTGGACCCCAGGTAGCATCTGCTGCCCAAGACAAGGGGGCCTCCAACTGCACCTGAACCAGACCCCATGTAATGCCTACCCTGTTACAGTCACGGCCAATCAAGAATGCTTCTGAAGTTCTTGAGGTGGGACAGGAAGCACCCAACACTTCCTCCTCTCCTATATAAGAAGCACACAAGTAGGGGTGTGCAGTTTGTTTTTGTTTCTTTAATTACTAAAATGAACGAAACCATTCACGTTAGTGGATTATTTTCTAAAATAGGGAAATAGATGAATAAGCAAACAATGATTTTCTTTCATCCGTTTTCATTTTTTTTTAAATATAACAAAAAAATGATTTAGGAATTATTTCCTAAAATAGGAAAATAGATGAATAAGCCAACAATGATTTGCTTTCATCCGTTCATTAATATATATATATATATATATATATATATATATATATATATATATATATATATAAGAAAAAATAAAAAGGTACATGTGCTAATAGCCACCGAGGTCATTCTGCATATTTGTGCCTTTTCCTTTGGAAAAGGGCTGCGCATGCTCAGAACAGCCCAGCGGCCACTGTGCATGTGCAGTGATTTTCCTTTTCTTTTTTTAAAAATTAATTTTAATAAAATAAATGAAAATCAAAAAATATGTTTTTTTAAATGGTAAGGTCATTTACGAAACTTCCTGAAAACAAAAGGGGTTTTGTAATTGAAAATGAAACCGAAAATGGTAGGGATGCCTTCTGTACACCCCTAACAACAAGCTACCAGCTGTTTACCAATGCACTCCCCCTGTATAGCCTTCCTGTACTTCCACCCACTACCTTGCCTCCACACTTCCCCTACCTACCTCCTAATATTCTCCCTGCCTGCTGCCTCCTGGCCTTGCTGAAATTGCTTCCCTGGCTCTTCCACCAGGTGTTTGGCAGGAGGGAGGGGAGGTTAGTATAGTTGGTGGGTGGGTTGGGTGATTTTTGTATGTGTACAGATCTTGGGTTGGCTGTTCTGTAGTTTTTATGAATTTGTTATTTACTGGTCTTACGTATTTTATTGTATTTATTGTTTCATCATTGTATCTGGAAGGTGCCCTGAATCTCCTTCGGGAGAGAAGGGTGGGGTAAAAATGCAATTATAAACAAATAAATAAATAAATAAATATTTTAATTAATTAATTAATTAATTAATTAATTAATTAAAAATTTTGCTCGTGACTAGAGCAGAGATGAGTACCCTCAAAAATGGGTATTTTTGATGAATATTTGGTACCCGAACAGACATGGCAACATGAGGTATCAATTAGTACCCAATTGTGACACAATTCAAGTACCATATGTCCCAGAATGTTGACTTCTGGTACTGATTTTTTGATGATCTCATCAATTTTTTGAATTTTGATTCCTATTATTTCATTTTTCCATTTCAGAAAGTCAACTTCCGGTCACAGAAAATTGACTTCCGGTCCCAATTTTTTAGATTCTCCTCTCATTTTTTTAGTTTTCTGACCCAATATATTGGTAATTGGAAAATTGAAAAATCAGTTCAGGAAATTACCACGTTTTCAGGTTTTTGGGAATCCCTATTCATACCCATGTAACCTGTTGTGTACCCTGAAAAATGTGGGTATTAACCACTGGTATCTGAAAAATGTGGGTGTTAACCACTGGTACTAAATGTAGTACCCTTTTCAGCTCTTCTCGTGACCTTTTCAGATCTACTCGTGACCTTTTCGTCAGACCTTTTTGTTAGGCCAGACGTTTGGCAGGCGGGAGATATGGGAGTGGTGGGATAATTGATTTTACTTAGTTTTATTTTTGGTACTTTAATATTTAATCTTATTTTGTGTCTTTTGTATGCACTGTAACCCACCCTGAGCCTTAATGGGAATGTTGTGTGAAAATGAGAATAAATAAATAAATAAATAAATAAATAAAGAAAGAAAGAAAGAAAGAAAGAAAGAAAGAAAGAAAGAACCCATGCACAGATGAACTGACGCCATTTGAGGTCCTGACCCAAAGCTTGAGAAGTTCTGATCTAAATTCTCTGTGGGGGAGTGAAGTAAGGCTTATGGCTGCAAAATGATAAATGTCTTGCCTTAGAGCAAGCAAGCATGCACTTTCCTTTATATAAACAATCTTGGCATGATTTGACCCGGTGGCGACCTTCAGCCAGAAGAGAGAATAACTTATCATGATTTATTTACACTTTTGACAATCCCTCACAGGCCCCTCTTGTTAAGAAAACTAAACAGTCATGGAGGCCAGAAGCAAAGCTTTGCATCAGAAACAGGATAAGAAGCACATAAAACGTAGTGAATTAGTAAGTGCTGAATTTTCAGTATCGTCTCTATGCACTGGCCCCTTTAAGAATTGGTGGCTGTCAAGGGAAGAGGACTATGCTAGAATTGTATCCCCAGACAGGAACATGGGAGTTGTAGTCCTGGTGCCCATGTGACAGGAAGTCAGGTGAACAAGGAGGTGTATAAAGCTTGGTGGGGGAGCCCTAGTCAGGGAGGCAGACTATGAGGGAAGTAACATGAGAACTGAAGGATTCTGGCTATGTTTCCTCTAGAAGGTTTCCTGCTAGGACTCTGTGGGATACTGCTGATTAGGGATGGACGAACACGGTTCGGAAGTTCGGAGTTCAGACCGAACTCGACCAGTTCGGTCGACTGAACCTAACTTCCAAAACGAACTCGATTTTTGAACCGAACCGAATTTCTGAACTCGGCTCTGTTCACCCATCCCTAAAAGATAATATTCCATTTAGTTCAATGGGGTTTGAATTTCCGAACTTTGTTCGGAAGTTCGGAGTTCAGACCGAACTCGAATAGTTTGGTCGACCAAACCTAACTTCCGAACCAAACCGAATTTCCAAACCGAACTGAATTTCCGAACCTCAGTTCTGTTCGCCCATCCCTACTGCTGATATAATAGGTAGAAAAAATAACCATTTGGGTTTGGCTTAAGGAAGAACATGGCTAACTGGTTGTACAGAACTGGGCTTGTAAGGAAGGAGATTAGAGGATTTAGCCAGGTTACCCCGTTTCAAGGAGCTCCAAGCTGTAAATAGCTATGGTGCTAAAAAGAACCCAGGAGAATCTCCAAGGAAGGACCTGTTGTGTGTCTGGCTAATTAAACAAATCCAAAGGTGTTAATGGATTGGACTGTTTGAATTGGACTGTTTGCTGAAAGGTGAAATTGGAATTCCAAGCATGGAGTGTTAGTGCCACAGGATGTTGCTGTCATGCGTTGCCAAACCTGAAACTGCCAATGTAAAGTCCAAAGAACAATGTAAAGTCCAAAGACCAAAATTGTTAGCAACCAATATCACCAGAATGGCTTCCAAATCATGTCATTTTAAAAAAGAAATCCAAACAAATGAGGTTTTAATTTGTCTTTTTCTGGGCCGTTTTCACACGGCGCTTCTGGGTGGGGGGAGAGGTGTGCACTGGCGGTGGATGGAGGTGGGTGTGCTCCCTTTTCCACGGGATCATACCCATCTCCCCCCACCTCCCCCCACAGAGCCTCCCCCATTTTATTGAATGGCTCCGGGGCGGCGGGTGATGAGTGAAGATGGGTGTGCGTCGGGAGCATGCACGCACACCCCCACCCACGGATGCACACCCACTCGCACAACCAACGGGGGGGTGGAGCGTTCCTGTAAAAAAGGCTTTGGTTTCTGAGTCTTTAAAGCAACCCACATTTATACGTTGAAGCTTCTCCCTACAATAACAAGGCCTCACAACTTGCTTTTAAATGAACAAAGAAAAAGAAACCATCTGAGATGCTCACAACTGTATTCATTTATTTAGATTTCTCTACCACCCTATGCCAAGGGTCACGACATGTAAGATCATATAAAACATATATAAATCAGTTTGTTGTTGCTGGATTATTATTATTTTTTAAGCCATACAAAATATATACAATGAATAAAAAAAATAAAAATCCTTTTAAAAAACACCACACCCCAACCTTATTCTCAAGCATGTAGTCACATGAAAAGATCTTACATTGCTTCCAGAAAATGCTTGGGCATTGGTGAACCTCCAGGAAGAAGTGGAGCAGCCACTGAGAAGGTCACGCTACCTGCCCTTGCCATACAAATTCTGTGTCAAGATGAAACTTGCAAGAGGTCATTATCAGCTAAAGGGTGATTTCAGACGTTATAGGGCCTGTTGGCCCCGTACCGAAATCACCCCATTCATTCCCCACCGGGGTCACCCCGTCACGCCGTAACTGACGTGCTGGGGGGATCCCGGCAGGGAATCTGGGAGGGGGCGGGGCCGCACGGCGCAACGTGCGGCCGCACGGCCGCACCCCTCCACGCTCCCGCCGCCCGCCCTCTGGGGAGATGGGCGGGTGGCAGGGCCAATGCGGCCACTGCATCGGGCCGGATTCGCCACGGCCAGACGTTACTTTTTTGGGGTCCCCGCTGGGGATCTCTTTGACCACGCTTCCCGGGATGTTCCCCCCACTAGCCCGGGAAGCATGGTTCAAATTGACCCCATGCGGGTATTGACCGTGGCGAACATCTGGCGACCGCCAAACAGACGTTCGAGACACATTGACCACAGGTGCGTATTCACCGTGGTTCACTGTGATCTCGTAACGTCTGAAAATGCCCAATGTTGAGGATTGTGATGAAACACAGGGGATGAGATGGGTTTTCAGATATGTGGAGCCCATGTCATTTAGCACCTTAGGAGTCAATTGCCATGATGTGTCTTGGGTTTGTAGACTGTAAGAATCTTATAAAATGATGAGGGTTCTGTAGAGCAGAAATGGGTACCCATAAAAGCCAGTATATCTGTCAAAATTCACAATATTCGGTTTGACTAAAAAATTGCAGATGCTTTTTGGTATCCAAAAAGGAGTCTGATCAGGTACCTGAAACATCAGAATAATGACATACTGAAATACCAATTATGTCCTGATTTTTCAATGTCCAGTCCTGGATTCTGGATTTTTTTCTGGGTTTTCATGTAATTTTCGGTACTCAAAAACCTAAATTCCAGTATTCTGGGTCATCAAATGGTATTTGAGTACTGATTCGGATATCCAAAATGGCACCCCAAATGTAGGTGTATTGCCCAAATCAGGTACTTGTTTCAGCTCTAGATTAGGGGTGATTAGAAATTTTGTCATTTCGGGAACTGGGATCGATTTCCTGAACTTTTCCTGATACTGATGAAATTTCTTGATTCTGGCAATACCACAAGAGACCACCCCGATTTACTGACTTTCCACTTACCATTTACCATATAACATAGACTACTTATTTACTGTTTACCACATTGCTGAGGGTACTTTTTTACTTCCAGGTTTCTGTCTGCTTCTTGTACTGCATTATCTGAGCTAATTACTCTGTGAATAGCCCACCCGTTAGCCACCCCCTAGCACCCCTTAATCTCCATTTCAGTGCCTCCAATCTATGTTGCTCCCATTGCTTTGACCAATCTGCAACCGGATTGCTAATTATTTATTTATTTTATTTATTTATTTATTTTTTAAATGATTCCGCCCATTCTGCCACAGGCAGCTCTGGGCAACTTACAATGATAAAACAACAATAAAAACAACAAGGAATTACAAAACACTAATAATAAGTAGGATTAGAAATATCCCTCACCACCCCCCACCCTAACCTGCTCCCCCACCACCCTACCCATCCTCCCCAACAAAGGCCAGGTGAAACAGCCACATTTTACAACTACGTCAAAAAGAGGGGAGATCTGGGGTCAAACGGGCCTCCAGGCAGGGAGTTCCACAGCCGTAGGGCAGCCACCAAGAAAGCCCTCCCCATTGTGGCCCCCTGAAAAACTTGGGGGACCTCGAGGAGAGCACCCCCCAATAACCACACCATAGTAAAGGAATATATGTACCAGTCAATGAGTGATAAGAAACTACAAGGGAAAATGGAGTGTGAAGGAGACAGAAGAAATGCAATATTGGGTGTTTTTAGATGGACACCTGCTCTGCCCCTACGCCATGCCACTCCATGCAATGCCATGCAATGCCACGCCACCCATGCGTGGCCCATCCTTATAAAGATGGATCACCCTGGGGTGAGGAGGAGCAGGAGTGGAACAGGTGCTGCCTGTTCCGGGCCAACCACCGCAAGTGGAGTGGGCTGCCTGAACCTGGAACACTGGCCAGGGACGGACCAGTGGTCCATTTACACACAGATGGGCTGCTGCTGAACTTCACGCCAGGGGATGCAGATCGTCAGCCACACTAAGCTGCTGCCTGCAGCTCTATGGTGCTGTTGAGAGGAACTCCGCATGGGCAGACTGCGGTCTGAGGCAGCAGCCGCCTCCATGTAAACCCGCTGCAGCCGGAGCAGATCCGCAAGTGGTCACCCCTGGTTCCATCTAAAAACACCCGTTGTGTCGGTATGACCTCTTGGGTTTTGAAATTGATGAAAGAGCGGTAAATGACAAAACAGTAAATATCAAACTAGTAAACGGTATCCCAGTAAATACATTATTGTAACATCGAGAAACAAAATATTGATTGAGACATTGTGAAGTACTGAGAGGTTCTTGATTCGACTGAGAAGGTATCGGGAACCTGGATGTCGATGGGAATTCCGTTTTTTGTGAAATTGCATTTCAACCCTAATCTAGACTCCAGATAAAACCACAAGGGTAGAAATGGGGTTCTAAAACTTCCAGACTCAGAGTAGCATTTCATGGGTAGCTGTAGTTAAGAGAGTATTGATAATATTGAGAGAAGGCAAAACAATATTTAAGCTAAATAGGATCGCAGAAGGTTTCAGAGGGATGTGTACCCTCTGTTTCCTCTCCTTCTCTCTCTTTCTCTCCTCTCCCCTGGTCATGGCAGATTTCTGTTGGGTCACTTGAGAAGAAGAGCAATTCCTGCATAGAGCAGTACAGCATTTAAATCAAGGAACTCATCTTGAGAGCCTAGTATGACCTCAGCCTTTGTGAAGGGCCCTGGGTAGGAAAGTGGTTTCTTGGATTCTGTCAATTAAATTTTAATTGGGAAAATCAGAGATTCAGGCCAAACAAAACCCTCCAAAACATGGGCCGCAGGAGGTAACTGTAGATGGATTAATTTAAAACTTCTCCTTGCAACGATAACACAGACCCAACCGTGTTGCAGTATTACCAACTGCAGACAGTCAACACATGGGCAGACTGCATACAAGACATCCCACATACCTTAGGGACCGCCTCGCCCTTCGCGCCCCAGAGTGGCTCCTGTGGTCTGCCGGGGGTGCCCTCCTGGAGGTCCCCCGTGTTAAACGGGGGGCCACGATGGAGAGGGCATTCTCGGTGGTGGGACCGCGGCTGTGGAACTCCCTTCCGGAGGAAGCTCGCCTGGCCCCAAGCCTTTTAACATTTCGGCGGAACTGTAAGACCTGGCTGTTTGCCCAGGCCTTTGGGAGGGAGGGTGGGGAGGGGGGTGTTTAGTCCCCTACCCATTTGTGTTTGGTTTTTGGACTAGCCCTGTTAAGTTATATTTATATTCAATATTTTAAGTATTTTTTTGATTGTTTTGTATTGATTTTATTGTATTTTATGGTTTTTAATGATGGAAGCCGCCCCGAGCTGCGTAGCAGGAGGGGCGGGGTAGAAATTTGTAAAATAAAATATAAATAAATAAATAAATATAAATGCGGCTGATCCCAAGCCCTGTGGACGACTGTGTACAGCACATGTCATGCCTGCAACTTGCGTGCACCCCCATTACAGGGATTCTGGTGTGTGTGCAAACCTGACGGAAATCACGTGGAATTCATGTGTGTACGCCTAAGCCGTGTGTTCAGGATTGCATCCATCATGAGGAATTTTTCTTGGCTTTTTGGCTTTGTTCACCCTCTGCGGGGAAATGGTTTATCGCCACAATCAGAAATGGTAGAAATTCCATTTTTAAAAAAGGAAATATATAGCTATTGTCAACTTTTGAATGCATTACGGTGCCTGGGCATTGAGAAAGGCAGCAATTTTTGTGAAACTTGAGGTGACACTGCACATTTTGTCAATCCTGTTATTCCTAACTAAGGGGTTCTCCATAAAGTACCGGTGGGGGAACCCTTGGCCCCTGAGCCAAAAGTGGCTCACAACTGGGGAGTTTTATTATTATTATTATTATTATTATTATTATTATTATTATTGTTAACATTTATGCCCACCCTTCTCCTAAGGCTCAGGCAGCTTACAAAAACTTACAAAAATACAGCTTACAAAAATAAAAATGAAAATACAAAGCAATACAATAAAATCCCTTAAAATTCCCCTGCCCTTACCCCAAAATCCTAAAAACCCAACCTCTATCCCTGCCTGCAAAAATCGCTGTCAAAAATAAAAGTTTTATACCACCTCAAGTTCGGGCTCTGGTAGACCTCCAGAGGAAGGGAATTCCATAGTACTGGGCCAGCAACTGAGAACACCTCTCTGCCGGCCCTTGTACGAACAAGATTAACCATCAGTACCCGCAAGAGGGCTCTCCCGGCCTACTGCAGGGGCTTCAGTGGAGTATGGAAGGAGAGACATAATCTTTCAGATTATGGAACCATCCAGAGCTGGGTCACTGTCTCTCCTCCCCCCCCCTTCCAGGTAAGTTGATCTCCATAAGAAAGGGGCTGTCCTGAGAGCGGAGCTGGGACTGGGCTTTACATACTGCTGGAACCATATACAGCTGGGTCACTGTCTCTCCTCCCCCCTTCCAGGTAAATTGATCGCCATAAGGAAGGGGCTGTCCTGAGGGCGGAGGCCGAAGGGCACTGCCAAAGGGCGAAGAGCCATTGGTGGGCCATTTGCGGATGGAGGCGGTGAAGGTGGTGACAAGCACACCATCAAGATCCATCCTACCTCCCCCCCCCCGTAACCAGGATGCCTGTTCTAATCTCTCACCCCCTCTCACCCCTCTTCTCCCCCTTCCCTCTCACCGGCTTCTCCCCATACTAGTTCTTTCCCCTCTCCTCCTGCCCCCCACCAAACCTGTCCTCTCTCTCCACCATCCCTACACCTCCTTCCAGCCACCACTTTTTTCCCCCTGTCCCTCTGCCCCACAGTCCATCTCCCACCAATCCCATCACCCCCCCTTCCCCTAATCTTATCCCCATTCCCTGTCTCCCCCCTGATCAACTCCTATTCTCCTGTTCCCTCTGGAACAGTCGCTCCTCTGCTAATAAAGCCCCCTATGTCCATTATCTTTTCTTTTCTCGCTCCCTTTACCTTCTTGTCCTTACTGAAACCTGGATTGCCCCCACCGACTCTGTCATCCCTGCCACCCTCTCCTATGGAGGCCTCTCCTTCTTCCACCAGCCCCATTCCAAAGGCCGGGGTGATGGTGTAGGCCTCGGCCTCACCTCTATCTGCCAGTTCCAACCCCTCTCCCCCTCCCCCTCTCTCTCTTTCCCCTCCTTTGAGGCTCACGCCGTATGCCTCTACTCCCCTCTCCACCTTCGTGTTGCTGTCATCTACCACCCTCCAGGCTCCCTCTCCTCCTTTCTCTCTGAGTTCGAGTTCTGGCTCACCTTATTTCTCTCTGATGACATCCCCACACTCATCTTTGGTGACTTCAATATTCATGTTGATGCACCCTCCCAGCCTGGCATCGCCCGGTTCCTCTCCTTAGCCTCTTTCTTTAATCCCCACCTTTGGACTAGCTCCCCCACCCACACTGATGGTCACTCTCTTGATCTTGTGTTCTCTAGGAACTGTTCTGTCTCCGATCTCTCCTTCCAGCCCCATCCCATATCTGATCATTTCCTTGCCTCCTTCAACCTTTCCCACTGCTCCCCCTCCTCTTCCCCATCTCCCTGCCCCTTGCACGATCTGCAGGCCATTGTGCCCCAGGACTTTGCTTCCTTCCTCTCTCCTCTTCTCCCCTCAGTTCTCTCCTCTTCCTCCCCCGATTCTGCAATCTCCGCCTTCAACTCCTCTCTCGCCTCCACCCTTGACTCCCTTGCCTCTCTCTCCTCCCTCCCGGCTCACTCCTGTAACCCTTGCCCTTGGCTCACCCCCACCATTCATCATCTTTGCTCCTGCACCCGGGCCGTGGAACGCCTCTGGCGCAAATCTCACTACTGCACGGACGTCCTCCAATTCAAATTCTGTCTCTCCTCACTCAGCTCTGCTATCTACCTTGCTAGATAACAGTGCAATGCCTCATGCATTGAGTCCTGCTCCCGGGACCCTCGCTGCCTCTTTCCCACCTTTGACTCCCTTCTCAAACCCCCCTGTCCTCCTCCTCCTCCCTCTACTCTCTCTGTTCAGAATCTTGTTCTCTTTTTCACCTCTAAGATTGACAAGATCCACCTGACTATCGCATCCAAATCCTCCCCCCCTCTCCCTCCTCCCCCCCACCTCTTTCCTGTCCTCCCTCCAGCCTGCCTCCCTTGAGGAAATCTTCTCCCTGCTCTCCTCCTCCAACCCCTCCACATGCCCCCTGGACCCCATTCCTTCCCACCTCCTTACCTCCATTGCTTCCACCATCGCCCCTCCCTTCCTGCATATCACCAACCTCTCTGTCTCTACTGGTTCCTTCTCCTCTGCTATTAAACATGCCACTGTCTCCCCCAAACTCAAAAAGTCCACTCTGGATCCCTCTGAACCCTCTAATTACTGCCCTGTCTCACTCCTCCCTTTTGCTTCCAAACTCCTTGAACTGGTTGTCTGCTCCCATTGCCTTGACCTCCTCTCTCCCAACTCCTCCCTTGACCCCCTCCAATCTGGCTTCTGCCCTTTTCACTCCACTGAAACCACTCTTGCTAAGATCACCAATGATCTTCTTTTGGATAAATCCAACCGCCTTTACTTTATTGTTTTCCTCCTTGATCTCTCTGCTGCCTTCAACACAGTTGACCACTCGCTCCTGCCTGAATCACTTCACTCACTGGGACTCCGGGCTCTGCCCTCGACTGGTTCTCCTCGTACCTTTCTGACCGTTCCTTCAATGTATCTCTTGTTCCCCAAGGCTCTATCCTTGACTCTCTCCTCTTCTCTATCTACACACAATCCGTAGGCAAACTCATTGCCTCCCACGGTTTCCAATGCAACCTATACGCTGATGACACTCAACTCTATCTCTCTACTCCCTCCCTCTCCCTTTCTATTCAAGCTTGTCTCACCAACTGTCTCTCTGATATCTCCACCTGGATGTCTCAACACCAACTAAAATTGAATATGGTGAAAACTGAACTCCTTATCTTCCCTACCAATCCTTCCTCTTCCCTGTCAATTGCCATTGACGGGGTCTCCATCCTCCCTGTTCCCCAAGCCCGTAGCCTGGGCTTCATCTTCAACTTGCACCTCACCTTCAAACTCTACATTGACTCCATGGCCAAATCCTGCCACTTCTCCCTCCACAAGATTGCTAAGATCCGCCCATTTCTGTCTGTCTCCTCTGCCAAAACACTCATCCACGCCATAGTCATCTCATGCCTCGACTGTTGTAATCTCCTCCTCGCTGGCCTTCCCCACTCTCAACTTGCTTCCCTCATCATTGTTCAAAACTCTGCTGCCAGGATCTTCCACCTAGCCCAGTGCTTTGACTATGTGCAGCCTCTCCTCTCCTTCCTCCACTGGCTCCCTCTTCCGGAGCATATTCTGCACAAGCTCCTTGTCTTCACCTACAAAGCTCTTCACAACCTCACTCCCCCCCTACCTCTATGCCCTGATCTCCCTCCAAACCCCTGTTCAAGCACTCTGCTCCTCTTCCATCCCCTCCCTCAACCTCTCACACCTCCCCTGCTCCCCCAACTGCCTTTGTCCCTTCTCCCTTGCTGCCCCGCACACCTGGAACTCCCTCTCTGCCCTCATCCACCTTGCCCCCACCCTCCACACCTTCAAGGCCCTCCTCAAAACCCCCCTCTTCCACCCCACCCTTCCTAACTCCTGCCAATCATCCCCACCCAGGATTATCCCCCACCTGTTATCTGCAAACTCCTAATTTACTGTAACCAAGCCAAGAACGTGTACCTGAGTTCTCCCATCCTCATGAATGTCTCATCCCTTGTCTCTCCCTCTGTTCCCCCTTCCCTGTCTCCCCTCCTCCTGTCTTTAGATTGTAAGCTCTCGAGTAGAGACCGTGTCTATTTTATTCTCTGTAAAGCGCCGGGTACATCGCTTGTGCTATATAAATGCTAATAATAATAATAATAATAATAATAATAATAACAACAACAACAACAACAACAATATGTGGGGCCCAAGTCATTTAGAGCTTTAAAGGTCAAAACTTTGACCTTTAAAGGTCAAAACTAAAAAAAACTACTTGTGAGCATTTGCTAAGTCCTGAGGACTGGTCCTGAGTGCTTGGGCCAGTCCAAGGACTCTCGGCAAGTACTCGAGGGTGGGGGACAAGGCATTGCAGAAGAGTGGCAGAGGGTGGAAGCCAGAGGGATCCTGGGAGGAGGGAAAGCGCCAGGGAAAAGGGGGTGGAGACCTATCAGGGGCTGGGGGGTTAAGGTACTCACTCTGGTGACACATGGCTTCCTCTAGACCAGGTCAGTTTTAAAAATATTTATATATAGGCATGCTCAGAAAGGGCCAGATCTTTCTAAGATGGCAGCCACAGTGTGCTGATACTGCCAGCGCCAGGCCCTTCTGAGCATGCCCAGCTGGTTTTTTTTAAATGTACCCTGTCCAGAGTAGTGGTAATGACAGGCTCTGCAAGATTTGCTGGCACTGTGTACTGTCATGAAAAGAAGTTCAAAGGTAGAGTTGAGAGGAGGAGGAGGAGGAGGCGGCAGCTCAATTCAATGCCATGTGGACTGCGTGGGGAAAACCCCTAAATTCTCTGATTAAAAACATCAACATCTGAATTTTTGGCTGTTAAAATTAGAAAGTGTTTATTGTACATTATTGTCAGGGGGGATGGGGGGGAATCACACGCGCTCTCTGTCTTGCACCCTTGTTGATCTGCTGTCTCCTCCTGTCTTAACGATGCACTCAGAAAATGCCCGTCAGGATAGTATGTGGGCCCTAAAATTCTCACTGAGATCGGGCCCCTATCATCATAGGGCGCAGGAGGCAGAGGGGGAACAAGGTCCACACCACACACCGTGTCCACAACCACTACCCACACTGGAGGGGAAGAAGGGGGTGAGTGTGGGCCGAGAGTGAGGGGAACCCAGGGTATAGGAACCACACTGGTGGGGGTAAAGATAGGAACAACACACAGGACTGGTGAGACTATGCCCAGGCGAGGGGGGGAGGCAAGGGAGTCCACACACACTCGCAATCTCACTATCCACACACTCACACACTAGGCTCAGGGACAACAGGGGAGGAAGACAAAAATCACGTTTCACAATCGAGTACAAGTATAGTAATCTCAAACAACTTAGCTTGCAAGTGGCCAGTTTCCACAACTCCTTCACCAGCGCTGGGGCCGAGCCAGTCGGAGTCCCAGATTACAGTACCCCTCCCCCATTCAGTCCCCCTGGCCAAGCATCCAGGCAGGACCGGGCTTGGTCAGGCGGTGAAGGTGAAATAGGTGTGTCAACCGGGAAGCAGAAACTGTGGAGACCGGCTCAGCCCAGTTGATGAGGTACTGGAGGTGCCCGTAGCAGAGGCGGGCATCGAGGACAGCCTGTACCTTGTACTTGGGGCCCAACGGGGTTGTGTGGGCAGTGCCAGGAGAAACGCGGGTTGATGGGTCCTCTGGGGCTAGGGCTTTCTTTAGCAGAGAAAGGTAGGGTGGATATGCATACGAAGGGGTAACTAAACAGTGTTGGTCACTGCATTCACTTGCCATATAATAGGAAAGGGGCCAATATATTTATGATCCAGCTTGGGGGAAGGTCGCATTGAAGGGTAATGACGGCGGTCAATCCATACATAGTCACCAGGTTGCAGGGGAGGTGCCTTCCGATGATGTTTGTCAGCAGTCTTTTTATACTGTTGTCGGGCGTGTTCTAAGGTGGTCTTTGCAAGGTCTTGTACGGCGTGAAGTTGATGCACTAGGGCACCTGCAGCAGGAACATGAGTCAGCGGTAAATCAGGGATCCCGATCTGAGGGTGGAGGCCGTATAATACATAAAATGGTGAATTTCCCAGAGATGCATTGGGCGCATTACTATATGCGAACTCTACAAGTGGGAGCCAGGTATACCAATCATCTTGTAAGTGGTCTATATAGGATCAAAGGTACTGTTCGAGGTTCTGATTGACATGTTCTACTTGCCCATTTGCTTGGGGATGGTATGCCGTGGTTGGTTTAAGAGACACATGTAGGGCTGCAAATAAGGCCTTCCAGAAGCGGGACACGAACTTTGTCCCTCGATCTGAGATGATTTCTAAACGCCATCTGTGGAACCTTACAACGTGTCTGATGAAAAGGAGTGCCGTATGATGTGCAGAGGGTATGCCCTTACATGCGACGAAGTGCAGCATCTTTGTGAAATGATCCACAACAACGAACACCATAGTGCAGGTCGGGATGGGGGGAGCTCTACTATGAAATCCAGCCCTAGTCACTGCCATGGGCCTTGCGGGACTGAGGACAACTGTAGAACCCCCATGGGGGCTTGTTGAGGAACTTTCGTGCGGGCACATGTAATACAAGCATTCACGTATTGGTGTACATCCTTTATTAAGGAGGGCCACCAAAAGGTCCACAAAATCATTTTCTGGGTGCATTGCGGTCCTGGGTGCCCTGCCAAAGGGGCATCATGGTGGGCCCAAAGGATTTGGTGTTGACAGGCAGGGGGTACCACTATGAGTCCCTATCACTTTCGGAGTCCATTCTCGGTGGTGTAAGAAAATCTGTCGAGAGGGTCGGGCATGTTGGCACTTGCTTCACGAAGTTGCCCCAGCTGTAAGTATGTAGCAGCGAAGACCTTAGGGTCCAGGATTGGTGCCTGTTTCTGGTCAGCAGGGGGGTGTTCTTCGTGAAACCTCAATAGCGCGTTGGTGAGGACATTCAGGTGGCCGGGCTGGTATTGTACGATGAAGAGAAAATGCGCGAAGAACAATGTCGAGTGCGCATGCTGGGCATTTGTAATTTGTGCTATCTGCAGGAAAGTAAGGTTCTTGTGGTCAGTGATGACAGTGATTGGGTGTTTTGGCCCTTCTATATAGTGTCTCCAGGTAGCAAAGGCTGCTTTAATGGCTAAAAGCTCCCGGTCAAAGATAGTATAATTACGCTCCACCGGAGTTAACTGGTGGGAGTAGTTTGCACAGGGCACAAGTTGCTTCACATCAGTGGCTTCTTGTAAAAGGACTTCCCCTAGTGCATCACTGGCGGCATCGGATTCGACTAGAAGAGCTTGTCGAAGTTGGGATGTAGGAGGAGGGGGGCGGCCATGAAGGCACATTTAAGATGGGCAAAACTGTGCTGCTGTTCTGACCCCCATGAATAAACTTGATTCTTTTTGAGAAGATGGGTTAGAGGTAACGTGACTTTGGCATAATTGGGGATATATTGCCTGGAATAATTAGTGCTTCCAAGGAAGTGTTGTAAGGCTTTTATGGACATGGGGTGGGAGGGGAACGTAACAGGGCATCCACCTTACGCGCATCCATTTTGATTCCAGTGGGGTCAATGATGAAGCCCAGGAATGCCACCATAGTAAGGTGGAATGCGCACTTTTCTCCTTTGCAGTATAGCTAGTGGTCTCGTGGTCACTGCAAGACTTTTCGCATGTGGTCCACATGCTGTTCCAACAAGGAGAAATAAATCAAGATGTCGTCCAAATAGGCTATTACAAAGATGTCTAAGAGATCAGCAAAAATGTCATTAATGCAATGTTGGAACGTGGTGGGAGCGTTTGCGAGGCCGAAGTGCATGACACAATATTCAAAATGGCCGTAACGAGTTCGGAATGCTGTTTTCCACTCGTCCCCCTCCCATATGCATACAAGATCCAACTTAGTGTAGATACAGGCCCCTTGGAACCAATTCAGTAGTTCTGGGATCAATGGGAGGGGGTAATGATTCTTGATGGTGACCTTGTTGAGGCCCCAATAATCTATACATTGGTGAAGTCCTCCGTCTTTTTTAGGGACAAAGAAGATGGGGGCTCTGGCGGGGGAGCTCAAGTGTCGGATGAACCCATTTTGAAGACTTTCATCTAAGTACTGATGTAAAGATGTTAATTCCAGGGCTGCTAAGACATAGATTTGCCCAAAGGGTGGTTCGGTTCCAAGGATCAAATCGATGGGACAGTCATAGGGCCAATGGGGAGGTAGGGTTGCCACGTGCTTATTACTGAAGACGTCCACAAAGTCCTTGTACTCGGGAGGTAACCATGAAGAACAGGGTTCCTCTACAGTACTGGTGGTTGTCAGGCTGCTACCTCGAGGGGGTGCCTGATAGCACGTTTGCTGGAAGTATGCCGAGGCACAGGACAGCTGTTTGTTAGTCCAGGAAATTCAGGGGTCATGGTGCCCAACCAGAGGAGCCCCAGTACTACTGCAAAGAAGGGTTTACAAACAACATCAAATACTAAGAGTTCTTGATGGTTTCTGATGCTACAATGCAAGGGCTGGGGCTGGGTTACGATGGGTCCAGACACCAGGGAGGAGCCATCGATCGAGTGCACTACTTTGGGCTGCCCCTTTTGCATCTTCGGGATAGTGTAGGTGCGGACTAACTCTCCATCTATAAAGTTCCCTGAGGCCCCGGAGTGCGAGGTGGTCCCCAAGATATGAGGGGCCCAGACCGTACAGGGCTTTGTAGATCAATACTAACACCTTGAATCTGGCTCGGTACGCTATAGGCAGCCAGTGCAGAGTGCGGAGCACCGGTGTTCTGTGCTCACGCCACCCCATCCCTGTCAGGAGACGGGCCGCCGCATTCTGCAGTAGCTGCAGCATCCGAACCAGAAACAAGGGAAGCCCCACATAGAGCGCGTTGCAGTACTCTAGCCTCAAGGTGATAAATGCATGGATAAGAGTGTCCAGATCGGGCATGGACAGGTAAGGTTGAAGCCTCTGTACAAGATACAGCTGGCAAAAGGCAGCTTTAGCCACTGCCTCCACCTGCCGATCCAGATGGAGGCCCGAATCCAAAACCACCCCCAGGCTCTGAACCTGAAGAGCAACAGGCGGGCGAACTCCCCTGCCCTTTCCACCACCATCACCTCCGTCTTATCGGGATTGAGCTTCAGTCTGCTCTGTCACATCCAATCCACCATGGCCTCCAAACATTGGGAAAGTAACAAGACAGCAGGACCTGGGTCAGTTGAAAATGAGAGATACAGCTGAGTATCATCAGCATACTGGTGACATCACACCCCGAACTCTCTCACGATCTCCCCCAGGGGCTGCATATACACATTAAACAACAGTGGAGACAGAATGGAACCAAGTCAAGGCCCAGGGGCTAGATGTTTCAGCCCCCAGCACCACCCGTTGGCTTCTACCCAAGAGGAATGAGCGGAACCATCAAAGGACAGTCCCATCCAGACCCCCCAAGTCTCACAGTCGTCTCAGCAACAGCCCATGGTCCACGGTATCAAAAGCAGCCGAGAGATCTAGCATGATCAAAAAGGTCGAACATCCTGCATCCATCTCCTGGCGGATATCATCCACCAAGGCTACCATCGCCGTCTCAGTACCATAGCCGGGGTGGAACTCAGATTGAAAAGGGTAAAGGAAGCCGATGCTGTCCAAATGCGCCTGGAGCTGCAGTGCCACTGCCCGTTCAATAACCTTCCCTAAAAAGGGAAGATTAGAGACGGATTGGTAGCTAGCGAGTGCATCCACATCCAAAGATGGCATCTTAAGCAGGGGGAGCACCACAGCCTCCTTGACACTGGGTGACAACCTCCCCTGCCGAAGGGATGCGTTCATTACCCTCGTCAGCTTCGCCTCCAAGGTCTCCCTGGAGGCTTTCACCAACCAGGACGGGCATGGATCTAGTTCACAACTTGTGGCTCAAACAGACCTCAAGACATCCAGCACATCGGCTGGCATCACTTCCTGAAACTCATCCCAGAAAGAGCAACCAGATGGGGCCTCCATAACCTTGTGCCCCTCGCTTACTGCTTCCAATCCAGTGTCAAAGTTACTCTGGATCTGAGTGATCTTGTCTGTGAAGTAGGTGACAAACTCCTCAGAGTGGGCCTGGGACAGGTCCCCATCCAGGCGGAGGGAGGCCGGACTGACCAGTCCCCGCACCACTCGGAACAGCTCCGCTGGACGCAACTTCACAGACGCTATGAGGTCAGCAAAGAACTCCTTCTTTGCTGTCCTCACAACCTCAACTGCAAGTGGGCCCTATGGAGAAGTTGATCAGATTCAGAGTGAATCCGATGCCATCTTCGCTCTAGTCTCCTACCTGCCTGTTTCATACACCACAGCCCCTGAGTAAACCAAGGGGCTCTGCAGTGACAAGACGGAGGCAGCAGACGTCTCGGAGCCACCCTTCAATGGCTTCCCCCAGCAAGATGTTCCAATGCTGTACCAACTCATTGACCGAGTGACCATCAGGGTCCAGGGTTATCTCCCTCAGAGCCTCCTGGAACCGCTGTGGTTCCATCAGCCTCCAAGGGCGGACCATCCTAACTGGTCCATTCCCCTTCTGGAGGGGATGCGCTAAAAGGCTGGCCTGTAGGAGATAATGATCCATCCATGACAAGGGCGTGACCCTCACATCCCCCACTAATGGATCATCCACCTCAAGGTCAGAACAGAAGACCAGGATGGGATGGGGGGGGTGGAGGGTTAGGGTGGGAGGGGTTGTTTTATGTTTATGTTTTCCTGGCTCCCCCCTAAAGTGGTTTTATATTTGTATTTTATACATTTTATATTTTTGTTTTAAATTGTAAGCCGCCCTGAGCTGCTTTGCAGAAAGGGCGAGGTATAAAATTGTAAAATAAATAAATAAATAAATAAAAACCTATAGAGGGGGTTTTACAATGCCGCATCTTCAAACCTATGCTTGCTCTCAGCGGCTGCTGCTTAGAATGGGAGCAACGTCACTTCCAGTAGCATGGGGGGACATCTATATACCACCGCCACCCCCACCCCCCGGTGTAGGTTTCTTTCCTTGTGTAACTTTGGAGGCACTTTTTCAGCGCCTCATGTAAAAGCGGTCTGAGAAATCTCGCTGCACAAAAGAGGAATAGTGTGTTCACACATTACAAAACTCCAGTAATTATAACACCTGGTATTATCTCAAGCACTTATAAGAACCTATTTTTGTCATGTTTAAAAGTGGCCTATGTGTGTGTGTGTTCCCAGATAACAGGAAATGAAGGCAGAGCTAGAGCCTGGAGTTTAAGAGTGTAACACTATTACCTGTCATGCAATCAGGCTGTGGCGGATTGGATGAGGCAGAGCAAGACTGAAGCTGAACCCAGACAAGACGGAGGTGATGGTAGTGGGGAGGGCAAAGGAGGTGTCAGCTCCTTCAATGGGGGGGAGATCTGCCCTCCAATTTCCCAGCAGGTTTCGAGCCTGGGGGTGATTTTGGATGCGGACCTCCGCCTGGATCGGCAGGTGGAGGCGGTGGCTAAAATCACCTTCTGCCAGCTGTATCTGGTGTGAAGGCTGTGCCCATACATCTCTAGACCTGACCTGGCCACTCTCATCCATGCCTTCGTTATCTCGAGGCTCGACTACTGCAATGTGCTCTACGTGGGGATTACCTTGATATTGATTTGGAGGCTGCAGCTGGTGCAGAATGTGGCGGCCCTTCTCCTTATGGGGACGGGTCGCCGTGAGCACATTACACATGTACTCCGTTCTCTGCACTGGCTGCCTATGGCATACTGAGTCAAGTTCAAGGTGTTAGTATTGGTATACAAAGCCCTATACAGTCTCAGCCCCTCTTATCTCAGGGACCGCCTTGCCTTCCGTGACTCAGGACGAACCCTCCGATCCACCGGGAGCGCCTATCTGGGGGTCCCCCGTGTAAGACTGGGGGCCACCATGGAGAGGGCATTCTCAGTGGTCGGGCCACGGTTGTGGAACTCCCTTCCGAAGGAAGCCCGCCTGGCCCCGGATCTACTCGCCTTTTGGCGGGCATGCAAGACTTGGCTGATCGCCCAGGCCTTTGGAGGGGAGTGGGGGAGTGAGGGGTAAATGGGGGAGATTGGTGGGGTGGGGAATTTGCGGGAATTGGAGGGTAGGGTTAGGTTTGGGGGGTTTTAAATTATTTTTAAACTGATGTCGGTTTTAATGTTTTTATTGTTTTTTGCATTGTTAGCCGCCCCGAGATGCCTTGGGCATGAGGGGGCAGAATAGAAATGTCAATAAATAAATAAATAAAATCAGTGAATCTCAAACTTCTCTTAGTCATCCAGCATGTAGGAGGCAATGATATCTGTCTGAAGAGCTCTAATACACTGAATCCAACACACACACACACACAGTGCTCTAATTAACGAGAAGAGCCTGGCAGGGTAGAATTAACCATTCTCTGTAACAACAGCCATGGCTCCCTCACAGATAGAGACAAATACTTTCCAGATCTGAAATGAATACTTAAAGATAAAAAATGGTAAACCTGTTTAAGCTATGCTACCTGTCCCAAACCAAAATAAATAAATAAATGGTAGTTTGGGTAATAACCAATATCCGTTTGAGTCCCATCGGTTATTCTATTCTATTTTGTTTTGGTGGGTTTTTTTTTTAAAGTTTGTTTATATCAGTATTTTTGGTCATTTTAGAAATATTTTACTGACATCATTTTGGTAAGATTGCCACTAATGTGCATGTGGAATGACTGAGAATCATACAAACAAAATATCCGAATGTCCAAAAATGCATAGTATGCAAACCAACCCCCACAAACAACAACAACAAAAAACCCAAGAATCAGAATACCCCAGAATACCCAGTACTTGAGTCCCTATTTTCTGTTATGCCTGTGGTCTGGGAACCCAACAGTGTCTGCGATCTGGGACTCATGCCTGCATGACTTAGGCTGCGTTCCCACCAGGAGCAGCAGCGGGGGAGCCATGGAGGAGCCAGCTGATGGGAAAAGAGCTGGTGCGAACGGGGATCTGCTGCGGCTTCTCTCACACATGTCAGGGCGAAAAATGCGTATTCTCTACCTATGGAGGAATGTAGAGAATTCAGGAAATAGTAACTGTGTTTGTGAAGAGATTTTCACCTCAGCTACACGAGTGAACAGCAGGGAATAGACAGCTCTATTACAACCTGTTAGGAACTTCTCTGAAGAGACCGAGAGTGGCCACTGTATAAGAACATAAGAAGTGTCATACTGGGTCAGACCAATGGTCCATCTATCCCAGTCTCCTGTCTCCGACAGTGGCCAATCACGGTGGCTTGGGAGAAGCACCCAACAGGTCACAATGGGGGATCCATTCCCTGTTGTTTTCCCACCGCTCCCGTCATGTTCCCTGACCCAGACTGCGTTTCTCTGGAACTATGGAGTAATTTCCCCCCATATTACACACGTACAGAACGGCAGTGCCCATACTGAGCATGTACAAAAAGGCAGTGCCCTTTACAGAACCCCCATTACGTGCCTGTGCATATGGGTGCTACCATTTTTCATTTACATACTGCAGGGTGAAAAATGGCGGCACCCTGCAGTCAGAACCTTGCTCAGAATTTTGTTGTGGCTTTAATCCATGGCAGAGTTCCAACCAATGTTTCGAAAATGTGGACATTTTCCATGAAAATTATATATCGTTTTTCACTCCAGCCTCAGGTGGAGTTAGGGTGAAAGGTCATTACCTTTGACATTTAAAACCCTAAACAGCCTGGGCCTCACATGTTTGAAAGATCACCTGTCTTACCATGCTCCATAATGCCCCTTCAGTCAGCTGGGAGTGTGGGTTCTGTCTCTTACTCTTGTCCATGGGTTGTGGGTGTATAGTGGGGTGTTCTCAGTCACTACTCCAGAGTTATGGGACTTCTTTCCCCCGGAGGTTTGCTCAAGTCTGAGCATCTTCCGGATGCGGTGAAAAATGGTTTTTTTTGGTAAGGCATTTGGCAGGCGAGGATATGGACTGGGGTTGATTGGGGCATTGCGTGTGGTTGTGGTTTGGGGGAAAGGGCAAGAGAAGCAGGTTTTTTTGTGGGGGCGGTTAGGCTTTAGGGTTTCTGTAGTTGATAATGGAGTTTTCATGTTTCAGTGTTTTTTTATTGATTGTAAGCCAACCTGAGCCACTATGAGAAGTTAAAATGAATGAATGAATGAATGAATGAATGAATGGCAATTGAGAAAGGAATCAGGGTCATATTCAGAGAAAGGGGCTAGGATACAGTACTGGGAATGAGAGGCAGGAGAAGGCTGGAATCATGGGTTGGAAGGGAAACAAGAACAACAGAAGACTGGACCAGGACAAGTAGCAAGACAATAGCAAGGGCAGAACATTAGCAAGAGCAGAACTTTGCAGAAACAGGAAACTAGAGAAGGGAATTGCTGAGCAACTGAGCTAGGAACAGGGTGGAAGGATGGGAGCAAGACAGGAGAAAACAGGGGAGTGGAGTTATCCTCCCCCTCCTCCCCACCCAGTTACTGTTCAGTAGGGGCGGGAAAACCGGTAAATCCGGTATCTGATAATGCCGGTACCGGGCGTACCGGCATTATCGGATTCGACCCGGTAATCCGGTCCGGGTACCGGATTCCGGGTACCGGATTTTTTTACATTGCAGCCATTTAAAAATGGCTGCAATGTAAAAAACTTAAAGCCCCAGCAAAAAAGTTTAAAAAAACAAACCCTCCCCGAGTCCA
>QEPC01010034.1:7032240-7061171 GCA_003113815.1 Sphenodon punctatus | reverse complement strand
CTAGAAGCTGCCACTCTAGCCCCAGGACCCACCGTCATGGATCTGGGGCCATCATTCCTTGCACAGAGGCGTGTCATTCCATCACACCAAGAAACAGCCACTCCAGTCCCAGGACCCACCATCAGGGTTCTGGGACCAAGTTACAGGCATGGAAGGCTGTGGACAATATGTAACTAGAAGCTGCCACTCTAGCCCCAGGACCCACCATCATGGATCTGGGGCCATCATTCCTCGCACAGAGGTGTGTCATTCCATCACACCAAGAAACACCCACTCCAGCCCCAGGATCCACCATCTGGGGCCAAGTTACAGGCAGGGAGGGCTGTGACCAATATGTATCTAGAAGCTGCCACTCTAGCCCCAGGACCCACCGTCATGGGTCTGGGTCCATCATTCCTTGCACAGAGGCATGTCTTTCCACCGCATCAAGAAACAGCCACTCCAGTCCCAGGACCTCCCATCAGGGTTCTGGGGCCAAGTTACAGGCAGGGAGGGCTGTGGACAATATGTATCTAGAAGCTGCCACTCTAGCCCCAGGACCCACTGTCATGGGTCTGGGGCCATTATTCCTCGCACAGAGACATGTCATTCCACCACACCAATAAACAGCCACTCTAGCCCCAGGACCCACCGTCAGGGTTCTGGGGCCAAGTTACGGGCAGGGAGGGCTGTGGCCAATATGTATCTAGAATCTGCCACTCTAGCCCCAGGCCCACTGTCATGGATCTGGGGCCATCATTCCTCGCACAGAGGTGTGACATTCCACCACATAAAGAAACAGCCACTCCAGCCCCAGGACCCACCATCAGGGTTCTGGGGCCAAGTTACAGGCAGGGAGGGCTGTAGCCAATATGTATTGAGAAGCTAACACTCTAGGCCCAGGACCTACCATCATGGGATTGGGGCCATCATTACTCACACAGAGGTGATGTCATTCCACAGTATCAAGAAACAGCTCCTACAGCCCCAGGACACGCCGTCAGGTTTCTGGGGCCAAGTTACAGGCAAGGAGGGCTGTGGCCAATATCCAGAAGCTGCCACTCTAGTCCCAGGACCCACCATCATGAGTCTGGGCCATAATTTATTGCACAGAGAGCCTTTTTCTGAACGACCGAACCGAACACGACCGAACCAAATGGCTGAACCCGAACACCGCAACCGCATGGAACGGCCGAACTGAATGGACGAACCAAACCGGACCGAACTGAACAGTCGAACCCGAACTGCGATCTTTTCACCCATCCCTAAGCCACACATTTGTGCATCTCCCCATTCTCCCTAGTGGCCTGTGTTGTGACACCCAACCCAGTCTGGACTGTTTGGGAGAGGCTTCCCGTCTGGGGTTGATTATGATGGTGGTGCTCTGCTGTCACGTGTGTTAACAACCATATATGAAATGATGAATTCATGTCATATTCACCTAGCTTTTATCAGCCAGAAATTGTATCTTGGCTAAAGTCCACTGATTTACCTATCTTCATGAATTTATTGTTTTTGTTTTTTTTAAACCTAGCTACACTATTGTCTCTCATAACATTTCATGACAAGGAGTTCCACAAGTTAATGGTGGATTGTCTGAAAAAAAACCCCTATTATTATTATTATTATTATTATTATTATTATTATTAAAGCATTTATATAGTGCCAGATTTATTTGCATTAAATCTGCCAGCTGTTAACTTTATGGGCCTCCTCATTCTGATATTATGAAAAAGAATGAACAGCCATTTGACATTGATATATTTGACATATATTTGACCTTGATTTATTTGATATTTGATATTTGACTTAGTACCAACATTTGCCACACGATTCATCTCCCTGTGCCTCAGTTTCCCCTGTGTAAAAAGGTATGAAATATTATATTATTTACTTATTTATTTTTATTTACATTTATAACTCACCCATCCATGAAGCCTTCCCTGGCTGAGGTTTTTATTTTTTTTAACCTAGTTGATCATCCTGGATCTTGAGTTTCCTGAGTTGGAGGAAGCAAACTATGGGTATTTTCAGACGTTATGAGATCACAATCAACCACAGTGAACCACAGTCAATCCCGTGGTGGGGCCAAAGCACCCTGAACGTCTGTTTGGCGGCCGCCAGATATTCACCACGGTCAATTCCCACATGGGGTCAATTTCAACCACGCTTCCGGGGCTGCCCGCCGGACAATCGCCGCAAGCGTGGTCAAAGAGATTCCCAGCGGAAACCAACAAAAAGTAATGTCTGGCTGGCAAACACAGCCCAGAATCCCTGGCAGGAATGTGGGACGTAGCCAAATCGGGCGGGCGCTGTGGCCACATTGGCCGCAGTGCCCGCCCATCTCCCCAGAGGGGAGATGGGCCCCGATCACAGGCCCCGATCATCAGGGCAGAGGTCTCCACAGTGCAGTCTAGGCGCCCAGCGAGACTCCTCCAGCGCTGCTTGAGGGCCCCAAAGGCTCGCTCCACCACGGTCCTGCTGGAGCACAGGCAGGTATTGTATAGCACCTCTGCAGGGGTCCATGCAACAGGGTAGACCTTCATCAACCAACGGGTGAGGGGGTAGGGAGGGTCTCCCAGGATACAGGGGAGCATCGGTACCCCCTCGATCCAGGTCATCCCCATGTCAGCGAAATCCCCCCGGAACATCTGGGCATAGAAAGGGGAGATGGTCATGTTCCGGGCGTCGTGACTGCAGCTTGAGTTGCCCGTGAAGATGTCGATGAGTCAGCTCCAGTGATCCACAACCTCCTGCAGCTGCAGGGAGTGGTACCCATGTTGGTTCACATACTCTGCTGCCTCCCCTGCGGAGGGGCGGAGGATCTCGACGTGGGTGCCGTCCATGACTCCCATGCCGTTGGGGAAGCCTCTGGCCATGAATCCCGCCATCACGGCCTCCTGGTCCACCATCTGGATAATTCTGTCCAGGAGCATGCCCTCCACAGCCTCGCACACATCCCGGAGGATACAGGCTATGGTGCAGAGCCCTACCCCGAAGTGCTGGGACCCGGAACGGCAGGAATCGGGTGTTGCCAGGGCCCAGACCTCTATGGCCACCCGCTGGACCATGGGGATGGGGGTCCTCATGGAGGTGTGCTGTCACTCTAGCCAGGGCATAAGGAGCTCTGCTAGGCACAGCAGGGTGAGCTTGTCCATCCTGAGGTGGGCCCTCCAGGCTGCCTTGTCCCACTGGGCCAGCGCCCTCGCCCACCAGCCCTGTGGGTGCTCTGCAACTGATAGGCACCTCTCAATGGGCATAGCGAGCTGAACTGACCGGCACATGGTCTCCCTCGCCCACAGGAGGCCCCTGGCTGCCTCGCGGAGTGCCGCGGGCCAGGTCCTGTCCCGGCTCACGGCCTGCCAGTCTGCCCCAGATAACCTCTGTGCCCTGAAATGGGCATGGGCTCTCCTCCAGCCCTGGTGTGCCCTGAGGGCCCTTGAAGCTCTCCAGGCCAGGGAAACCTGCAGCCAGGTGGCCTGGTCTACCTCCGCACCAAGGAGGCGCAGCTGCTCGGTGTGGTCATGGTACCACTCGGCTGCGAGCATGAGGTGCATCCAGTAGACAGCTTCCCTGTCCCGCTCCATGGTGGTGGGTGCCCTGGAGGTTGTGGGATGTTTATTATGGCCCTCTGATGGGCGGCCGTGCCGGGGGCCAGCACCCAGCCAGCCGGGCCCGCCAATGGGGTGCATGGGTCTGTGGGCGTGCCCATGGTTACACGTGCTGGCTTCTTATGGGTCATCCCGCCTGCATGGGCGTGCTGTTCCATGCGCTCCTTCTGCAGCTGCATGCCTTCACCTATCAACACCCCCACCCCATGTCTGTTTGCAACACCGTGGCCTTGGCATCCCGATTAGCTGTTATGTGAGTGCTATTGTGTTCTGCAGATGTGCCAGGTCCGCACCCCATGCCTCACTCTGTTGTGCTACAATGTTGCAGTCCGTGGCTGCTTTTCCTGTCCTTGGGACCCCTCGGAGCCCTCCTGGCCCTGGAGGGTATGTGTGCCCCCCTGTCTGTGGTGTTATTCTTCCTGTCTTGCATGACCATCGCTGGTTGTCCATCCACCGGGCTCCCACTTCCCGGCCCCCATGGGCCCCCCATATCTGGACCTTCCATGAGACCATGTCTCTGTGCAACCTGTGCCATACCCCGGGCATGCAGCTGCTCCTGGGCAGCCTGACCAACTGTGCAGGTGCCTTTGCGAGCTTGAGCTCTGGACTTCACTACTTCGGCTATGAGGCGAGCACTCGTGATTGCCGGCTGCATGCAGACACCCTGGGGCTGGTTCGCTTCCCTGAAGAATGCATTCTGGACAAACAGTGTTCTCATGTGCCCTGGTCCGGGGCTGAGACTGTGTCTGCGTTGAGTGTGTGCGGGCTGGGCACCTACATGCTATGCCTTGCTGAGGGTGACCCTGCCTTGGCCGTGTCCTACTTTGCCTGTGTTCACGGGGCGTGTGGGTACCAGCGCACCGTGCGGTGGTGTACCATCAGCTGCTGGAGCTGGGACATCTTCCTTGGCCCCCTTCTGCTGCCTGCGTGTGTCGAAGTCTTCCACGGTGGAGCTGTTGGCCCTGTTGGGGGTGTGGTCCCATTTGGATGTCCAGCTGGGTCTCTCCATGCATGATCCCTTCGAGGCCTACTACCTGAGAGCCCACCACATGTCCTTACTGGGGTACCACTGGGCTTGATCCATTGGCCCCACCTGGTTCACCGGGCAGGGCACCCGGCCCCTGTGCCCACAGTGGCCCCCAGCAGCTGCCTGTGAGTCCCGGTGTTCCTCCCAGCCCCCCCAGTGTCCTTCCCCCATATGGGCTCCCGCCCCTGTCCAGGGGGTCCAGTCCCCACTGGCTTCTCCCTCCTTGATGTCTCTGCCGTGCTGTGGTGAAGCCCACTTCACGGGGTGCTTCTGCCCCTGGCTGTGGCCCCGGGCCCCCTCTGGGCCCCACCCCCCCAGTCTCCCTGAACATCCAGGCTTTCCCTCCGTGGTTGCCCTCCCTGATGCCTGGGTGCAGTGCTCTGCATGGCCTCAGTGACCCACCTGCGTCCAGCTACCTGTCCCCACCTGCCAGCGCTGCCACCTGCTGCCCACCCCCCCTCTTGGGTGCTTGTGTGATCTGGGGGTTCCGGGACCCCCAGACTGGACCTCAGTGCTTCCTCTGGGGGTGTATGTGCATCCTTGGACCTGCAGAGCTGCACTCCCTGTCCTGCCTGCCCTCCATCGGCCCCTCTGTGGGTGTGGGGTCTCCGTGTGCCTCCTGGACCATTCCTGCATGGCTCGCTTTGCATTGCGGGGCCCCGCTGTGCCTTGGTCCCGAGATCCTGCCCCCCACCTTTCCGAGATTGCCTGTGTTGCTGTGGGGGCACCCGTGCGAACTGTGCTGCTGTGGGGGTTGTGGTTGCTTCTGCCTGTGTCCTGCCCTGCCCCTTTGTGGTTCCCCCCCCTACCATGCCCCCCCCCCTTTGCTCCCGTTGTGCCTTGTGTGTTGTCCGGGCGCACGTGTCCCCCTACCCTTTCTTTGTGTGTGTGTGTGTGTGTGCCCGGGCGTGTGCTCGTGCTGTGTGTTCCGTTGTGCCTCCGCTGCCTGTGTGCCTGCTGTGTGTGGTACCTGTCCGGCTCTTCTACCTCTCCCCCCTCCCTTCCCATTTCCCTTGTGTGGGCATTCCCTTTTGTGCCTTTTGGCTTTGTTTGCCCTCAGACGACCATGTCTGTGTCCCGCCCCTGCCCGGTGGGTTCTGGGTGTTTTGACCATGGCTGGGAATAGGCTTCATGTCTGTTGCGCTGCCCTGGACCATGATCTGGCAGCCCGATTCCCAGATGTGGTCCCGGTCCCGTCACATCTGTTCGGGGCTTTTATTCGCCCCGGGGGGTGGTTGTTCTGTTCACCCCCACCGGGAATCCACTGTGGTGAACCGCCCGCCTGTAACGTCTGAAAACACCCTGTGTTGTTGCTGGTTGCCTGGCAGTGACGCTGTGTGCTTTGTCCCCGGCTGGGAATCATTGCTTTGGTTCTGGCTGGTGGTTACCATTCAGACATTACTTTTTTTTTGTTTCCCGTTGAGAATCTCTTTGACCACACTTTCGGAGATGGTTCGGATCGGAGCTCTGGAAGCTTGGTTGATTTAGAACCCATGTGGGTATTGACTGTGGTGAACATCTGGCGGCTGCCAAACAGACATGCAGGGTGCTTTGGCCCGCTGCGGAATTGACTGTGGTTCACTGTGGTTGAGCATGATCTCACAGGGTGATTTCAGATGTTACGGGGCCCGTTGGCCCCATACCGAAATAAACCCATTCATTCCCCGCCGGGGTCACCCCATCACGCTGCAACAAACGTGCCGGGGGGATCCCGGCAGGGAATCTGGGAGGGGGCGGGGCCACACGGTGCAACGTGCGGCTGCACGGCCCTGCCCCCTCCACACTCCCACCGCCCGCCCTCTTGGGAGACGGGCGGGTGGCGGGGCCAATGCGGCCGCCATGTCAGGCCGGATTCGCCACGGCCCAAGATCCCGCCGGTGATCCTGGGCTGTGGTGCCCGGCCAGATGTTACTTTTTTTTGATCCCCACTGGGGATCTCTTTGACCACGCTTCCTGGGACATTCCTCCGGCTAGCCCAGGAAACGTGGTTCAAATTGACCCCATGTGCGGATTGACCATGGCGAACATCTGGCGGCCGCCAAATAGATGTTCGAGACACATTGACCACAGGTGGGTATTCACCGTGGTTCACTGTGATCTCGTAACGTCTGAAAATACCCGTAGCGGGTGTTTTCAGACGTTACGAGATCACAGTCAACCACAGTGAATCTGCACATGGTGAAAGTGATCCCGTAATGTCTGATGGGGGGAACGGAAGTTCCCCCCCAGATGTTCATCATGGTCAATCACG
This sequence comes from Sphenodon punctatus, assembly GCA_003113815.1. Lineage (NCBI taxonomy): Eukaryota > Metazoa > Chordata > Lepidosauria > Sphenodontia > Sphenodontidae > Sphenodon > Sphenodon punctatus. The sequence goes on along the minus strand of QEPC01010034.1, from coordinate 7,054,303 downwards.
GCGGGGAATCACATTCACCACTCAATCAGCTGAACCCGCGAGACCGGGCCGGTCACGTGGTGAATGTGATTCCCTGAAGTGATGAACCAAGCCATCTCGTCTGGACAGCAGCCATGGCTCGGAATCCCCGCAGGGATTGCGGGCCATGGTCAATTTGGGCAGGCGCTGTGGCCTCATTGGCTGCGGCGCCCGCCCGTCTCCCCAGAAGGCGGGCAGAAGGGGAGCGTGGGGGGGTGGAGCCGTGCGGCCCCACGTTTCACCACGTGGCCCCGCCCCCACCACGATTCCTCGCTGAGAGCCACCACCATGTCTGTTCGCTCGTGCGACTGTGGCCCCGGCAGGGAATCAAAGGAATTGTTTCCGTGACAGGGCCAATTGGCCCCGTCACGTCTGAAAATACCCAATGTCTGAAATCACCCTTTGTCTGTGTCATGACTGGCCTGAGTTAGTTGAAGTTCTTTCCAGACTCAGTCCCCAAAGGCCCATATACACCTCTTAACCAATGTGGTTTCTTTACAACATGCTAATCAATATTACCTTCTTGATAAGGTGGAAATCTGGGCAGAAATCAATACAATTAAATCTCCCTCACTTACTAAGAATGATTTTTTTCCTCCCTGGCTAGCCTCAAGATCTATACGGTGTTTGCTCTATGCCTATGATCCGGTTTTGCTTTCCCAGATAAGGGTGGGACTTAACTGCCAACTTAAGGTTTTCCTTAGCTACTGAAATACTAATCATTTAACTATCAACTATAGTAAATCAAAAGGTGTTCTCTTCTCCAGTGCTAGGAAAACCTTTAGCTGGTCTGTCAATGGTCAAGCACTCCAGCAAGTTAAATCCTTTCAATATCTTGGCCTAAATTTTACATCAGAGTTGGTCACAGCATCTTAGAAAGACATTAGCCGCGGCTAAGAGATCGTCATTTGCATTACAGAGTTGTTTTTTTTCAAAAAATGGCCACTCTTGCCCCAGGACCCACGACACTAAAGTTATCTCTCAGCCTTTGTTTGGGGCTGAATTACAGATCCCTCTTCTCCCCTCAAATAGTTATATTGAGGGGCTACAATCCTTGTTTCTTTGGAGACTTTTGGGGGCTCCCAATGGCATACCATGTGCTACTCTGCGGTTGGAAACAGGCCAACACAGTTGGGAAGTGCACACCTGGTCTAGAGTGTTGAAGTTTTAGTTCAAACTGAGGGGTTTGACTAATTCTGGTCTCTTCCAGTTCTCACTTTCTGATTCTTATAAAAGTAAGTGGCAGGCAGCAGTTGAAGTGTATTTGATCACCCTGGGTTTTTCACTGGACTTTATTATGACTCAAGTCCTGGATATGACCAAGAAGGAGGTTCTTTCTAGGACTGAGGATGTAGATAGGCAAAAGGATATTGCTGGGATAAGAGCTACTTTGCATTTAGAGGACTACCTTCTTTGCCATCCAACTCAGCATGTGGCTGCTAACTATCTGACTTCTACAATCTCTAAGAGGGGGAAATACCGGCTATTATGCGCTAGAATGAATTCTTTGCCCACTGCTGTGTTGGAGGGTCATTTCAATAAGATTCCTTACGAGTGTCGTTTGTGCCCATTTGATATGCTAGATATGGAGTCTACACAACATGTTATCCTGCACTGTCATCTTTATGATGCAGTGAGAACTCAAATTTTGGCTCGTTACCTTCAGAAATATCAGGGTAGAACTGATTCCTGGATGCTCCAATTTTTCATATCTGATGCTTCCCCAGAAGTTACAAAAAACTTAGTAAAATTCCTGGTTTCAACTTTTAATTGGAGGCAATTATTTTTGGCTCTTAAGCTTCCTATTGAAGGCTGATTATTTATAATAAAGCATATGGCTTACTTCTCACTTGTTAAATTAGCCAGGGTTTGCTTGCTCTTGTTTTAGATTGCATACTTGTACACTTATTTCTTCTGGTATATGTTTGTTTTGTTTTGTATCTGTTAAGCAATGACCATTGGTCAACCAAATAAAGTATTATTATTATTATTATTATTATTATTATTATTAATTATACTACAATGAAATCCAACCAAGATAAATGTAATATTCAGCTTTCACGGATGAAAAAAAACAGATGCACAAGCATAACATGAGGGATACGTGGCTTGGAAGCAGCACCTGTGAAAAGGATCCAGGGATTGTGGTTGATCGCAAACCAAACATGAGCCAGGGTAATTTCCGATGTTACGGGATCACAGTCAACCACCCTGAATCACAGTGGATGCAGGGTGGTGGCTCTGATCCCGTGCACGTCTGTTTGAGCCCCGCCAGATGTTCACCATAGTGAATTCCTGGCAGGGTTCAAAGCTAACCACGATTCTGGAGGTGAGGCCGACCTCACCTCCAGAATCGTGGTTAGCTGAACCATGATCAGGAATGGGGTGAAAGTTACATCTGTTACCCCACCCTGTTCCTGACCGTGGTCCAGACAGCGGTACAGGATCGGGTGCAGCAGCCTGATTGGCTGCTGTGTTCGCCCGTATCCCCGAGGGCGGGTGGGTGGAGGAGTGCGGGGGGGGCGGGGCTGAGTGGCCACACGTCGTGTCACGCAGCCCCACCCCCTCCTTCATTCCCCTCTGTGATCAGGTCGGCACGTCTAAAGGACAGCCGATCTGATCACAGGCGGATTCCAGTCCAGGGTTCAGTGTGGCGGGCCAAAAGGCCCATCACATCTGAAATTACGCCCAGACATGTGATGTGACTGGGAGCAAAAAAGCGCTAATGATTTTAGGCTGCATTATTAGAAACAATGGGGCTAATCCCATGCCTTGTGCATGCTGCTGCTCAAGTGCACACCCACACTGCTGCATGGTTTGCGTGCACGCCATAGGCCTCGTGCTGGGGATGTGCATGCCTTAAATGCTTGGTGCAGCAGCCCACAAGGCATTGGATTGCCCCACCGTCTGCAAGTCAGTGGCGATTGTGGTTGTGAGTGGGTGTTGGGTGAAGCCTTTTTGAGGACTGGGAGGGACTGGAGTGGGTTTGGGGAGGGGTGAGACAAAAGATGGTGGGAGGCAGGTTGGGATATATTTTATATGCTGTTTTATTTGTTGTGTAAGCCACCCTGAGCCATTTGGGAAGGCCAGGGTAAAAATTGGAAAAATAAATACATAAATAAATACTTTCCAGGATTTTTCAGGACTTTGCAGGACTGCCCTTTTTCATCAATTTCTAACATTTTTGCATCAATTTCAGACATTACGAGATCACAGTCAACCACACCACACTGAATCACAGTGGATTCAGGGTAGTGGTTGTGATCACGTGAACATCTGTTTGAGCCCTGCCAGATGTTCATCATGGTGAATTCCTGGTGGGTTTCAAACCTAACCACAATTCTGGAGGTGAAACTAGCCTCACCTCCAGAATCATGGCTAGCTGAACCACAATCAGGAATGGGGCGATGGTAACATCTGTTACCTCGCCCCATTCCAGACCGTGGTTCCGACCGCGGTACGGGATTGGGTGCAGCAACCTCATTGGCTGCTGCGCCCACCCATCTCCCCGAGAGCAGGCGGGTGGAGAAGCATGGGGGGCAGGGCTGAGCGGCTGCATGTCACGTCGCCCTGTCCCCTCCCCGATTCACCTTCATGATCAGACCAAAGGATGGACGGTCTGATTACGGACAGGGAGCCAAGATGGATCCCAGCCCAGGGTTCAGTGTGGCGGGCTGAAAGGCCCGTCACATCTGAAATTACCCAATTTCCAGCACTTTGGCTTTGCTTAGGTTGCATAAGTTCCTAAGCATAGTTGATAACAGCTCAGTTTATGTTGCATTCAACCAGTGAGCAATAGCAAAAATTAGTAGAAAAGCTGGTAAGTGTCCTCATTGTGTGAACAGAGGCAAATGGCTTGTTTGCAAGTGAAACAGCATTTGTTGTGATTTGTCATGTCAGGCGTGCAGACGGTGGGGCAATGTCAGGCCTAGTACCTGGTTTGGCACCTGTGGGTAATACACGTATTTTTAGGTATCCAAATCAGGACTCAAATACCATTTGAGAACTTGAAATATGGAAATACCAACAACCTGTTTACAGAAATACCAAATTTTACTAAAAATCCTGAAATCCAGGAGAAAATTGGGATTTCAGTAATTCAGCTGTTGCTATTTCAGTATTTCAGATACCCAATCAAAACCTAGTTTGGGTACCAAAAAGTACCTGAAATTTTTGGTTCAATTCAGGTATTGGAAATTCAATGGGTATACCCATTTTTGTGGGGACTTTTTTCAGCTCTAATTCAAAATTTATTTACATACTTAGCCATTTTAAAAAAATTGTTTGAGGATAAGTGGCACAGATAGTTTTTCTTACAAAAAAGAGGTTAAAAAAATCAGTCTGTTGCTATGCTAATAATAATGAAGAATTTACGTCTGCAAGGAACCATAGTTGGTTCTTGTAATAAGCATCATGCCTCTCCAAGCTAATGAAAGAAGAGGAGGATCATCTAGATTTCGAGCCTTTAGATGAGCTATAAATATTGCATGGTGCCACTCCTCATTCAAATACCCCAGCTTATTAAACTAGTTGGTTTGCTGTCCCCATTTCAATTAATGCCCTTGGGGGGTATATTAAATATTGAATACTTTCTCTAAAGCACCGTTGCTTGGTTTGAGCATGGATTATTAGTCTTGGATTGGAAGATCTTGGATTGGACCACCCAAGGGGCCTTGGCAGTTGTTTTCCCCTGTTCCATGAATCTGTGGGTTAATTTCCCTCCCTATTTTCCGTGAAAAATGAAACAAGAAAACTTCATACGCACCTTTCTTTCCCATTATTTGCAGAGTTGGCACAGAAGAAAAACAACCCACAAATGAACTTGATGAAGGATGAGAAATGTATTTATTCTCATGGAAGTCTATAGCAACTGCTTCTTGCCATAGGAAAGATTTGGACTTTTCTATAGGTAATTATCAAAGGAAGTGAAGACAAGAGGTAGCAAAAGCAAGTTTACCCACCTTGTCATGGTTCCTGCCTCCCAAAAGCTGACATGGCTCCCAGTCCCACCTCTGATTCTGGAAGCCATTTATAGAGAGACGTGATGACTAGTCTGAAACAGAGAACAAAAAAATTATCCATGGTTAATATCCAGTATTCCAGATGAGCTTGACAGTTATTCATTAACTCTCCAGTTACCATGGAGATTAATCACCAAGTCATAATACTGGGTATTACCATTCTCACTGGGTGATTTCAGATGTTACGGGCCCCCGATTCACCACAGTGGATCACCAGCAGTGGCGAGCTGAATAACCACCCCCCGTGGTCCAGGAATGCCCCAGACAGATGTGACAGAAACGGGACCATGGAAGGGAATCGGCCCGACAGACCACAGCCCGGGGTACCTCAACAGACGTGATGCCAATTCCAGGCCATGGTCAAAACACCCAGAAGGCACTGCGGAGGGGTGTCAGGCAGACATGGCCGACAGAGGGCAAATGAAGCCAGAAGGGCCAAGAGGAAACGCCCACACAAGGGAAACAGGAAGGGAGGGGGAGGAGGGAGAAGAGCGGCCGAGGCGGCACACACAACAGGCACAGAGAAAATGAGGTCACAGCAGAACACACAGCACAAACACACGCCCGGGCACATACACACCCACACAGGAAAGGAAGGGAAGGGGAACACAGCGGGATGGCCATGACACATGGAATGATGGGCAATGGGGGGGAGGGGGGACCCAGGGCCAGGGAAGTGGAGGGGATCGGCCTGGAGGCGGGGTAGGACACGGGGAACGGCAGCCAGAACCCTGACAACAGCACAGGCAACACAAGCAATCCCACAGCTACACAGGCAGCCCTGGCACAGAGGGCAGAGCACAGGCACAGGGGAGGCCACACGGGCAGGGTCAGCCCGGGAACAGTCCAGGTGTTAACAGGGACCCCACGCACAGGCAAGGGTGCGATGGATGGGTTGGAGGTGAGCTGGAGATGATGAGCAGAGCAGCTGATCCAACACCCCCCCCCAGGAGGACGCCGGGAGGTGAAGTCCGGGGCCCCCAGGACCCCACAGTCACAGAGTCACCCAAGGGGAGTGGGGCCATGGGCACAGGAGGGATCGCAACCAGACTATGAAGGAGAGCGGCACCCAGGGTGCTGGATGCCGGCTCGGAGATCAGGACACAGCCACAGGAGAAGGCAGCCACAGAGGGGAACACCGGTTGCAGAGGCAGATGGGGGGGCGTGGAGGGGACACAGAGCCACAGGCAGGGGCAATGGAACCCCATGAACCAGCCAGCACCGCAGCAGCCCGGGACATCATGGAAGGAGCGGGCAGTGACCCACGGCATCAGGGCAGAGGCGGGAGCTCAGAGTGGGAAAGCATCCAGGGCCCAGAAGTCACAGGGGGCCTCACAGCCAGCTGCATGGGGTCACAAAGAGGCCCGGGGCTGGGTGACCCACAAGGTGCATGAAGTGGGGCCCCTGAAGCATGCCCCGATGGTATCCCAGTGCAGACATGTGGTGGGCAATGAGGTAGTACACCTCGAAGGGATCCTGCACGGTGAGCCCCACCTGGACATCGGATTGGGACCACACACCAGTCAGCACCATCAGCTCCACCCGGTGGGCTCCGACAAGCCATAGTTAGAAGCTGGGGGTCACGGAAGGTGACCAAGCTCCAACAGGAGATGATAGACTGCCCCACATGACTACTGGTACCCACGGGCCCCATGAACACAGCCAAAGAAGAACACGGCCAGGGCAGGGCCCCCCTCTGCCAGACTGGCTGTGTAGGCAGCCAGGCAACACACAGTAAGAGCAGACACAGTCTCCACCACAGACCACCCCACATGCGAGCACCTCATCTCCGGGATGCGTATATCGGGAAAGGGACGCGTCTCCACATGCATCTGGCAATCACGAGTGCTCGCCTCATAGCCAAAGTAGCACAGGCCGGAGTTCAGACTCGCATAGGCACCTGTGAGGCTGTCCGGGCAGCTCAGGAGCAATTGCATGGCTGGGGAATGCCACAGGTCACACAGGGCCATGGTCTCATGGAAGGTCCAGCTATGGGGGTGCCAGGGGTGGTGGGGCCCGTGAGCCCTGGGGAAGCGTTGCCAGCCATGGTCCAGCAAGTGGCAGATACTAACTGCAAGGAAAGAGGGGGAGGGATGGGAGGGAAAGCAAGGGAGCTCCAAGGCCAAGCAATAAGGCCACAGGTCACAACATGGCACGGCAAACGAGCGAGGCATGGGGTGCGGACCCAGCCCAGCTGCTGGAAACAAGCACACAGACAGGACAGCCTACACACTAATCAGGGTGACGAGGACAACAGGCAGCCAACACAGAGAGGTGGAAGGTGATGACAGCATGAATTAAGCTGCTGCCCGCACGCCCAGGCACAGACTGGACCATGCGCCAGGCCCCGTGCAGGGACTGCAGGTGTGCTCAATGGGGTGCCCACTGCCTCCTCACCACGGCCGCCCTTTAGGAGCCGGGACATCCGGCCAAGGGGGCGGAAGAGGCGACCCAGGGCCCTGCGCCCAGTCCATAGGTCGTGACCTGGGGGTGGGGTGACACATGTCCAGCCTATAATGGGTGCAGTTCCAACCCACTCGGGGCACTGTTCACCATGGAGCTGGGATGGTTGAGCACCTGAGGGATGCACCTAGCAGTCTGCGTGCAGTGGTACCGCTCGCAAACGGACCTCTTGTGCATCCAGACCTCACAGGTGCACCTGGTCGCCCAGCTGTGGATGTACATGGCCAGGAGCACTGCTAGAGTCTGGTGAGCCCACCACGGGCGCAGGAGCTCCCTGGTCCGGCTCAGAGCCCAGCGGGTGTCCGGGACGGCCTGACAGGGCCTCATCCGCACCCGGGAGTAGGCTGTGCGCTCTGCGAGGCGGCCAACCAGCTCCAGTGGTGGAGAGAGACCTTGGGGTGCGCAGCGCTGCTCACTATGCCCATTGCCCGGTGGGTATGGGTCACGGAGTGGACACAGGGGTGGTGGGCCAGGGCACTGGCTCAGTGGGACGAGGCCGCCTGGAGAGTGCACTTTCGAATGGACAGGCGCATTATCCTGTGACTCACGGAGCTGTTAACACCCTGGCTGGAGCGCCAGCACACCTCCATGCAGGCCCCCATTCTCATGGTCCAGCAGGTGGCCATCACTGTCTGAGTCCTAGCAATGCCCAACTGCTGCCGGTCCATCTTGCAGCACTTCGGCGTCGGGGTGAACACCGTCACCGGGATCCTGAGAGACATCTGCGAGGCAGTGGAGGGCGTGCTCCTGGACCAAGCAATCCAGCTGTTGGGCCAGGAGGTCATGATGGCCAGCTTCATGACTGGAGGATTCCCCAACTGCATGGGCACCATAGACAGCACCCACATCGAGATCCTCTGCCCATCTGATGTGGAGGCCGTGGAATATGTCAACTGACATGGGTACCACTCCCTGTAGCTGCAGGCGGTCATGGACCACCAGGGTCAGTTCATAGACATTTACAAGGGCCACTCTGGCCGCAGCCACGATGCCCGGATTATGAACATCTCTCCCTTCTATGCCTGGATGTACCGCGGGAACTTTGCAGACATGGGGATGACCTGGATTGAGGGGTGGTGATGCCCCCCTGCATCCTGGGGTCACGGCCTATCCACTCACCCGGTGGCTGATGAAGGCATAACAAGTCACCAGGAACCCTGTGGAGGCACTGCACAATACTCACCTGTGTGCAAGCCAGACTGTGTTGAGAGGGTCTTTGGGGCCCTCTAGCAGCACTAGAGGTGCCTCGCGGGCTGGCTGGACTACACGGTGGAGACCTCGGCCCTGGTGATCAGAGCCTGCTGTGTGCTGCACAATGTGTGCGAGACCAATGAGGCTGCCCTTGGCTACCCCTTGCCCCCGGCGCCCTCCCAGCCCCATGCCTCTCTATGTGAACACCAAGAACCTGTGGGAGCAAAGCGCATCCGTGCTGCCCTGGCTAGGCAGATCAGCCATGAGGCCGAGGCATGAGGCCACACACCACCATCGCCACCACCCCAGGGCCCCCACCAGCACCCTGGGCGTGCCCCTAGATGCCCACCCACCCCCAGCCCCAGGCCCATGAACAGAACTACGGCTGCAACTGTGATGCCCGTGCATTTATTGTGCATACCTCCTATAGGTCGCCCCCTGCCACCACCCACCTCCCAGTGCTGTCCCCCCCAGGCCACTCACCCCCTTCTCCCCCTTCCCCCATGACCTGCATGTCTCTGGGGCCTCCCTCTCGGCCACCCTGTGGCTGCCGTGGAGCTCTGGGAGCTCCCCCCCCGTTGTCCGTGGTGTCCCTGACAGTGTCCTGGGATGCCTCTGTATCCTGAGGGCAGGCGGTATTGGGAGGGAGAGCGGGCCCAGGGCTGGAGGGCCCCCCCTGGGAGGCAGCTCCCTCCGGAGGCCTACAGGGACTGGTAGGTGGATGCGCGGGTCCTGCGGGCATTCTGATGACTGGGCCGGTGGCAAAGGCGGTGGGGGTGCCAAGGGGCCTGGCATCGGGGCTGGGGCAGGCAGGTTGCCTGGAGGCACGGCGGCCATCAGGTAGGTGCTCAGGGTCCCCGCGTGCAGCAGCAGCGAGGTGCCAATGTCATGGGACCGGTCCATCTTGGCAGAATGCTCCCTCACCAACCAGTCAATGGCCTGTTCCAGCTTCCTGAATGCCTCCACCTGCCTGCTGTGCTCCCGGCGCTCCTGCCTCCATTCGAGTTGCACCTCCACTTGCAGCCTCTGGTCCCTTGCCTCTGCTTGCTGCACGGCCCTTTCGGTGGCCACCTCCATGCGGTCAATGGCCACTATCATCCCCTCACCCTGCTTGGTGGTGGTGCGAACTATGTCCTCCACCTGCTCCTCCCTCCGGTGCCATACCCATGCATGGTGTTCCCTGATCTGTTGAGCCTAGGGCATGGGGCCGGTGTGCTGGGACACGGTGGGTCGCCCTGTTGGGGTGCACAGTAGGGATTGGTTATGCACCCCAACCATCTTCCCCCATCCCATGTTGCAGCTGGGGGGTCATGAGGGCCCCCCCTTTGGGTGGCCGGCCGGTGCCCTCCCCCAGCATTCCCCTGCGCCCAGGCCCCCCTCCCCCACACCACATGGGCCAGGTCCCCTGCCCGGGCTCCCCTGACCTCCTCTCCCCCCACTTGCCGAGTTGGCTCACCTGGGACCTCAGGCTGCTCCTGGGTCTGCTCGCCGCCGTTCCCCTTGCAAGCCTGTCACAGGTGTCGGGGCATGCCATGACCTGTGTGGATATGGGAGGGGGTGGGGAGGTGTAGGTGGAACATGTCCTCTGGCGGCCTTCCATGGTCTGGGGTGTCAGGGGTTGCTGGGGGCAGCCCTGTGGCCAGTGTGCCCCCTCCCTCCCTCAGCCCATCTGGTCCGTTTCCCATCCCACCCACTTGTTTACCCACAATGTCAGTCTCGGAGCCCTCTGAGTCCGGTCCCTTGGTGTTACTTGGGTCCCCCTGCATCCCCTGGCTGAGGGCGACTGGTGTGCTGGCTTCGGGTCCTCCCGGTACAGAGATCAGCTGGGGGCTCTTTGGGCTGGTGTGTGAGGGGGTCCTGCAACTCCCCAAGGTCCAGGGGTGTTCCTCTTGGGGGGCGGGGCCCCTAGAGCCGGTGCCTTCTAGTAGGGCAGTGAGGGGAGGGGGTACATCAGCCTGTTCCCTGCCCTGGACCATGGCACTCCCCACAAGGCATGGGGTGAATATGGAGCCCTTCATGTGTAGGATGCGGTCCAGGCCATCATAGTAGGGGGTGGTCCGGGCTCTGTGCCCGGACCGCCAGTTGTTGTCCTTGAAGGCCTTGAACCCTCTCTTGAGCTCCTTCACCTTTGAGTGGCACTGGGCCATGGTCCTGTGATGCCCTGCCACCTCCATGTCCTGCACGATCTCCTGGTACTCATGCTCATTCCTCTGGTTGACCTCTAGCTCCAGCTGGTGCTCCAGGGTCCCCCAGATCCTGATGAAGGCCTGGTTTTTCCTGTGCCCCCATTGCCCCCCTCAAGGCCATCTCCCACATGGTCCCTCATGGTCCTGGTCCTGGTTCTGGTCCTCCACCTCCTCTGCATGCCCTCCACCCATCTCCTCCAGGGGCTCAGGGTCCCGGGCCCATTTCCATGTTTGTGGGTTGTAAGGGGTGGTGGTTCATTTCTGGGTTGCCTTAGACCCATGGCCCTCCCCCTTAGCCCCCACGCCAGCCTGCCCAGCCCCCTTGGTGCTCCTGTGCTTCTGCCCTTCCACCCTTGCTCCCCTTACCCGTTTCCGGGGTGCCTCGTCCCCTGGGCCAGTTGCTGGCTCTGGGGTGGCCTGTCCTGGATGCTGCTGCTGCTCTCCCACCACCACCTCCATGTGCATCACAACCACCTCCTCCGCCTGCGCTTCCTCCTCCTCCCTTGCTCACTCACCCTCTGCTCTCCTCTCCCTTTCACCTCGCTCCATCCCACCATGTCCCCCTGCTGTTGTGTACCTTTTAAATCTCCCTCCCCAGCCTGTGTTGTTGCTCGTTGCCTGGCAGTGATGCTGCATGCTTTGTCCCTGGCTGCGGATCGTTTTGATTGCTTCCAGCTGGTGGTTGCCTTTCAGCCATTACATTTTGTTGTTTCCCGTTAGGAATTGCTTTGACCAACCTTCCAGAGATGGTCTGGGCCGGAGCTCCGGAAGGGTGGTTAGTTTTATCCCCTGCTGGGGATTGTCTGTGGTGAACATCTGGTGACCATCAAACAGATGTTCGGGGCCCTTTGTCCCCACCGCGGGGTTGTGTGTGGTTCACTGTGGTTGACTGTGATCTCGTAACATCTGAAAACACCCACTGCTTGCTGTATTACCATTTGCCTCATAACCAAAACATCTGGAGGGGGGAGAAAGTAGAGCTGAAAGAAGTACCCACAAAAACAGGTATATTCATGAAATTTCCAGTACTCAACTCAACCGGCAACAGTTTGGCACTAATGGGTACCCAATTAGTGCCCAATTTGAGTGCCTGATGTCCTGGAATATTGACTCCAGTACCAATTTTTCCTTTTTCCATTGGGAACCAAGAAAATCAGTAAATCAGTACTGGAAATTACAGTTTCTCCGGTATCCAGGTACCTGATAGCATTAGGTAGCCCATTGAATATCCATCACGGTGCTAAAAAATGCAGGTATTGCCTATAGAATTAGGTACCAAATTAGATACGTGTTTTAGGTCTAGTCAAACGGTAATGCCTTTGGGGCCAATTCCATACCCCATGTGCACTGCACGCAACCTATTAGGGATGGGCGAACACGGTTCAGAAGTTCAGAGTTCGGACCAAACTCAAATAGTTCGGTTGACCGAACCAAACGTGCAAACCGAACTCAAATTTGAACGTTTGGTTCAGATGCGTTCAGTGAGTTCGGAATTGAATTTCCATTGGTTTCAATGGAAAACACATTATCGGCTGTAACCTTTTTTGCTTTTTATTCTATGTGGCTGAAGATTGGGGTGCCTATACCTCCAATAGAAAGCATTATGTGTACCAGATTTCAAAACTATTGGATAAAGGAATCCGATTTTAGAAGCAGTTAAATTATTGTATTTTGAAATATTCTACATATACATTCTTAGCTGTAATTTCTTTGCCTCATGTCTAATGTAGGTAAAACTTGTAGGGTTTATACCCCTTCCTATATTTACTATCTTTGCCAAATTCCACAAGGATTGGGAAAAGGGTCTTGGTGGTATAAGCAATTAACATATAAATGTATGTCTGACTATAACATCTTTGTAATCCAACCAGTGTACATGAAATTTGGCAGGGATATATATTACACTTTCCTGATGATCTCTGCCAAATATCAGAAATACTTTATAAAGGGTCCCAATTTTATATGCTTGTAAAACATATGTAGAGAAGGGGCCTTTTCCTGGGATTCTCTTATGTCACTGTGGTATAAGATCGGTTTGTGTTGCGAATTAGCCAACAGAAATGTCAACCAAATATCCTCATTCTGTGCTGGGACCATCCCAACATATCTCCCCCACTTGTTTCTGAGAAGTCAGAAGCATCTGTTTAGGAAAGAGTCAATAGAGATTATCTTATGTCCTCTGTCCCAGTGCTGCAGGATGTGATTGTGATGATAATTGGCCAGCCTGGATGTGTTTAAACTATGTCTCCTGACTGATGGGATTCTATCTCAGAAGTCCCAGTTATGCTGCTTATGCCCGCCTCAGGGCCACCCCCTACGCCCACCTCGAAACCACTACCAATTGGTCCTGTAAAGCTAGAAGCTTGCAGTAATGTGTTTGGCCATTGAATGTGTCTGTCAATCTTTGGGGTTGCTCCACATCCTTCCTCCTACAGTCTCTCTCCCCCTGCCATGCAGGGTGCCTGCCTCTGACTGGCACTGAATATGCTGATATTCATCTGAATAATGATCTTCACGGGGACAACATCAATTGCTTATATAATTGGGTCCCTTTATCAAAATCTCCTGTCCATTTGCTGAAATAGTAGGAAAGGTATTTGATATATTCTTGCCAGATATTCTGTAAACAGAATGGAATATCAAAATGTTACAGCTGGAAATGTATTTTCAGGTTAATGTCTTATATCCTTGGGACCCTTTAACCACTCTTTCTGAAAATTGGCAGAAGTATTAAGAGTATGAAGCGACATAATATCCACAAGTTCCATTAATATTGAATTCAAGATAAAGAAGTTGTAGCCATGAATGTGTATGGAGATTTTCTTAAAATCACAACATTCCATTTTTTCTGAAACTGGTTGTCTTTATCTAATCATTTTGGAATTTGGTACACATAGTGCCCTCCATTGGGAGTACGATCTTCCCAACTTTCAACAACATTGAATGAGAAACAATAATGTTATAGCCAGAAATATCTTTTTCAGTTTTTTCCTTTTATTTCAAAAACCAAATGTCATTTTCAGTTCCTGATTGCACCAAACTAAAGACCGAACCGAGCCCGACTGAACTGAATACCGAATCCAAACTCAAAGGTTTACCCAAACTACTGAACGGCTGAACATCCGAACCTGGTTCTGTTCACACATCCCTACAACCTATGCATGCACATGTCCATTGAAGGCACGTTGTGCCACGTGGAACCCATGCAGAATCCACCCCTGGGACTGTGGCCTTTGTCTCCACCCTGATTTTCCTTGCATCCCCTTCAGTCTTATAACTATGTTAATCATATGCACCTAAAACTTTGCAACTTTGGGTAAAATCAAATGTCCAGCTGGAGCAGCGGAGGCCTGGCCCTGGCCGGGTTGGGAAGCAATGGTGGATATGATCTAGCCTGGGTCAGAGCACTGAATAGACATGCCCTTGGATGGAGTGCTGGGTAGAGGGAGGAACATCCATCACCAGCTGGCCCCACACCCACGCTGCACCCAATGCCCACCCCTTGCCATGACAAGCAGCCATGGCGGCCAGTGACAGCCAGTCATGGCATCGGGTCATTGCAGATCGTATCTGCTGGCCCGAACATACATGATGGCCCATTATGGCACTCTTTGGCCTGGTTGGTCGGCCCTTAGCCCGGACTGTGACTTTGGGGGTTTCCTGAGATCAGAAGCTGGGATAGCCCCAGGACATTTCCAGGCCAACTTCTGGTGGCGCCTGCAGATGTGCTGATGAGATCCAGGTCACAGCATGACAAAGCGGGCCACAGTGGGCCCTCAGTGGATGTATTCTTGTCTCTCCCTCTGTTCCCCTCCCCTTTGTCTCTGGTCCCTTGTCTCTCCTTGATTGTAAGCCACTGGGGCAGGGACCTGTCTATAATTGAAATGCAGTAAATGGTAATCTGGCTAATGGTAATCGGGTCGACCAGATATCCAATGGATACAAAAATGGATAGCCGATTAGCTCTAGCGATGGCACAGACAACTTCTCCTTAGCTGCTTGGAATATGTAGGCCTTCATCGGCATTAGCCATTTAGATTAACAATGGAATTAACAGAAGGAAAAGAAGAAAATCATATTGGGTTTAGTTTTCTGCTGTACAATGGAGAGCAGGTTAGAGAAGCACAGGGGCTGCTCTAGTTTGAACTAGAGGTATAATCAGTGGGCATTTTTTTGCATCCACATATATTCCCGGTTTTGGATCACTATATGCACAGAGAAAGTCGATGTTTCAAATTCACAGGCTGTGCCCTTCCCCTTGCAGTTGTCACCAAAAACCCTGTGAATTGTCCAAGGGAAATCACAGTAAAGCCAGCTGTGCCCAGGCTAAGTGGTTTGGATCAACATATACTGAGACAATCTCAGTTCAGTTCCACTCAGTCCATATCACTTAGCCACTGTGCACAGAAAACTCTAACCAAGGAATAGCATGCACTCTACGCTCCTCCTCTGCTTCCTCCCTTGCTCTCCCTCATCACCCCTGCTCCCCTAACCACCTTCGTCCCTTCTCCCTTGCTGCACCCCATGCCTGCCCTGGAACTTCCTCCCTGACCACATCCGCCTTGCCCCTTCCCTCCGCACCTTCAAATCCCTCCTCAAAACCCACCTCTTCCTCGCTGCCTTTCCCGATGCCTGTTAGAACTTTCCTTTAATATTTACTGTCTGCCCTCCGCGCAGACTCCTGCCTAAGCCAAGCCAAGCATGTGCACCTGAGACTTCACATCCGCTTGAATATTATTCATCCCCAGTCTCTCCCTATGCCCCTCTCCTTGTCTCTCCCCTCCATGTCTATTATATTGTAAGCCGTAGGCAGGGACCACGTCTATCTTATTGTTCTGTCCGTGTCTATTAGATTGTAAGCCGTAGGCAGGGACCACGTCTATCTTATTGTTCTGTAAAGCGTAGCTGGTGCTACACAAATGCTAATAATAATTGTTGTTGTTGTTTGTTATTATTATTATTATTATTATTATTATTATTATTATTATTATTATTATTATTAACAACAACAACAACAATAATAATAATAATAATAATAATAATAATAATAATAATAATAATAATAATGTTTTGTTTGTTTGTTTTTGATGTTGCTTATTTATTTATTTTATTTAAAGAGCACTAGCAGTGTAGCTGGGACTGCACAATCAATAGTTATAGACAGTTCCATACACCAAGGGGTTTACAATCTCAGAGACAACAGATGGGGAGACAAGGGAGATGTCAACATTGGGATAGACAAGAGCACGTTCACGAGGTTGAGAAGATGCAGGTGCATGTGCTTCATTTAGTTACAAGGAAGAGATTTGGAGGGAGGAAGGAAGAGGACACAATTTCACTCATGACAAGCTAGGGAAAGCCTGATGGAAGAGGTAGGTCTTCAGGAGGGATTTGAAAGTTGGGAGGGAGAAGAATGAATGTATCCAGGGAGGGACTCAAGGGTTGTCTAATCCAGGAGGGGGAACATTTTCCCTCCTGGGGGCCACTTTGAAAATGGGTACCAGCTCTGAGGGCCACAGAGAAGTTGGTGGTGAGGGTGTTTCAGATGTGTGCTCAGGAAGAGGACGAGCTGTGTCATGGATCTGCCCTTTTACCCTTATCTGTATGCCTTCCTTTTTGCTCCTTATCCTGAGCTCACTCTTTCTGCATTTGGGGATAGGAACTGGATCTAAGGGCCGGAGCTGGCACTGGAAAGGAGCCAGCTCCTCGGACCTGAAGCCAACCTGATGAACTGTTCTTCATCTATCTTGTGGCAACCCTTTAAAAGCCCTCGAACCTGAAGTTCCCCATCCCTGATCTAGACCAATTTCCTGCTCCAAGGCAAGATACCCTACACCTGCAGTATCTCAGACTGATGCTTGTCCAAGTGGATTTTTGAAAACATCCAAGCAAAGAGATTTTGCGACATCTCAAGGCCAGCTATACCATTGCCGAACTGTCTGCAAAGTCAGGAAGCTTTTTTCTTAATATTTAAGTGAAATTTACCATGTGGCAATTTAAGTCCATTGCCTCTTGTCCCTTCCGCAGAGCCGTAACTAGCCTATGGCCAATGTGGCGATGGTATATTTACGTGAGGGGCACCACCCAACCCTGCCCCAGGGCAGCTGTATCATTCTGTTGTGCCACTAGCTGCTTCTACGATCCAGTGCTAAGCCGGAGTGCTTATCCAGGACTAAGGTACTGTAAGACGTACATGTACTCATGTACTAATAATGTGCGAAAGATCCCGTACCCACCCATTAGTAGTGGCTAAGCACTAAGGGAGTCTGGGGCAGGCAGTCACAGTGCAACAGACACACAGCTGATGATTCAGCTGCCCCTGGGGCATGGTTGGTTGGTGCCCTCATGTAAATGCACCTGTGGCCACCGCCACATTGGCCATAGATGGGTTATGGCTCTGCCTGTCCCTAAAGCAGTGGGAAATAACTGTTCTTCATCTATCTTGCGGCAACCCTTTCGAGATTTGAAAAGTCCTGTCATGTCTCCCCATACTCTTCCTTTCTCCATTCTCAATTTCTTCAGGCTTTCTTCATGGGACTTGCACTCCTGCCTCTTTATCATATGTGCTCCCCTCTGACCTTCTCCAATTTGTTGACATTCTTCTTGAAGTGTGGGGTCCACACCAGAATTCAGTATTTCAGATGAGGCTTAGAAGTGCCAAGTAAATTGGCACCCTTATTAAAGGATAAATGGTAAATTTTCCTAGAAGCATAGAGTTGGAAGGTGTCTAAGAGGTCATCTAGTCTAACCTCCTGGTTGGCTGCAGGATGACTACAGCTAAAACATCCCCTCTACAGCCAAGACCTCCCACTACAACATCCTCTGCCGTATCCTTCCTCAGACATCTTTTCTAACATGAAAATCCCTGATCTTTTGAGCTTTTCCTCATATGAGAACCATTCCATCTTTGTGATCATCTTTGCTGCCCTTCTCTGTACCTTTTTTTCAGTTTGATTACAGTCAGTTCTTGATTATGTTTGTCTGAATCTAAAGGACATAAAGTCCCTACTGCAGGGAAGAGTCTGTTGTGACTGCAGAGTCAGCTCCCAGGGGATGCTCTTGTGAAGTTAAGCAGCTTTAACATCTGTTTTTTAGTTCAAGGAGGATCGAGCTGGTCAGTAATTCCTTTCCCCCTTGTTAGCAAATCACAGGCTATCTAACCAGGTGCTGGTACATTGTTCATGTCATTCCGGGCTCTCCAAAGGCTTAGGAAACATTAATTGACTGAGCCGGTGATCCGCAGGGCTAATACCCAGCCACCTTGTTACAAAGCATCTGCTGATTTTGTGAGCTATATTCAGCAATCAATCTGGGCCAGGCAATTCTGAGAACTCAGTTTTCCTAGCTAGTGAAAGAGCTACGTTCTTGTGCAGAACGGAGACAGGTTCATAGGAGATTCTTTGCAGAACAAGGCCCTGGGTGAGGGATAAGTACCTGAAACGAGCAACACCTCCTCCCCCCCACACCCACGAGAATCAGATGGTGGAAGGACAGGTCTATGTCCCTTTAAAAGAGCTTTCTACCTTCATTGGCCACACCCCTTCTAGGACTATAAAAATAACACGTTCTGACATCAAGTCAGTCTGCCTGAACCAGGGGAAGAGAAGGATCCCTACTCTTGCAGACTGGGAGCTGTCCAGAGTGCTGATCCTGGGGTAGGGGGAACACACCACTTTCTCCCCTATCTTTAAGAAGGCCACTCTTGACCCCTCCAACCCTTCCAACTATCACCCCATTTCACTCCTACCATTTGCTTCCAAGATGTTTGAATGGGCGGTATACACACGCTGTCTTGACAATGTATCCTTGTGTCTCCTGATGGTCACCTCTCCATCATCTCCCACTTCCTTGTCTCTTAGATTGTAAGCCCTTTGGGATAGGGACCTGTTTGTAACTACCAACTATTAATTATTAATTATTAATTATTAAGTGTCAAGTGTCAAGTATTATTATTATTATTATTATTATTATTATTATTATTTGTTTTATTTTTAAAATTATTATTTTTTTTATTATTATTATTATTATTATTATTATTAATAATAATAATAATAATAATAATAATAATAATAATATTTGTATATTATTCCCTTCTGCCATAGTACTTTGAGCTCTCTGCAAATAACTGATAAACACAACTTTTAATCCTCACAATAACCCTGTGAGGTAGGGTAGGATGAGAGAATATTGTGACTGGCCCAAGGTCACTTGAGAGCTTCTGGCTAAGGCGAGACTAGAACTGGGGTCACCCCCTACCGCCTACATCCAAGTACTCCTACACACTACTCTTACTTCAAGTACTCCTAGCACCCCTATCCCTACTTCAAATACTCCTACCCCTACTTGAGTACTCCCTAAATACTCATACCCCCTACCTCCAAGTACTGCACATTTAGCTATTACACCACAGAAGAAGAAGAAGAAGAAGAAGAAGAAGAAGAAGAAGAAGGAGGAGGAGGAGGAGGAAGAGGAGGAGGAGGAGGAGGAGGACCCTCCCCCCAGTGTTACAGCTGTACCTATATTTGTGGGTACAGTTTTCCATCTCTAGACCTGAGAGAGGCAGCCCATTGCTTAATGCAACAGTTTCAGTGGCTTATGATGCACAGTAATATGGCCAGTATCATGTCGGACCACCTTTGATTTCCCCAACAGAATGGATCAGAAAGGCATTCCCAGCTGGGTAGGCTGGAGGTGGCCATCCAAAGTGAGACCCAGCAGGATGTTAAGCCACAGCCTTCAGGGATGCAGATGAGTGCTTTAACCACTGCAGGTCACATGATGGGGGGGGAGAGGAGTGGGTAGATGTTACTTTGTCACATTGGGTGTTTTCACACAGATGATGCAACCCCACCCCTCCACCCCAATCTTCCCACTGGCAGCCCCGTCTGTGTCCGTTTTAAACAAACCCAGATCCCACAGTTTGCACACACAGGGCCTCCCTCCCCCACATCATAGAGTTTCAGGCAGATCGCCCGATGCTCTGGACTGCTGCCCATGACTCCATGGTGTTTCCCAGGGCAACCCCCAGCCGAGAGAGGAGCTTCAGAGGCCACCTGCCAAACAGACGGACAGCAGCCCCTGCCTCAGCCCGGTGGCTCAGCTTTGGGCTGCCTACTCCGCTGGTGGTGTTCTGAGATGTTCCAGAGCACCACAAATGGCCAGATTTAAATGGACACCATGCGTGGGGGTGAGCCGAAGGAGAGGCATGGGTGCTGTCCGACTGAAGACACCCAATGATACTAAACAAGCAATGGTCACTGCATTTTTGCATACCATATAAGTAGACAATTAGATATTGCCCTTCAGATAACCTCAGCCAGTAGGGCTGCTCATTTGACTTCACTCCTATCCTAATCTGTTTTTCCTTTGCACTGAAGGAATACCAAGTCTTTACTCTCCCTTTAGATGGACGCAGCATAAACAAGCGGATGTTTTTCCTTCAGCAAACCTGACCCTGCTAATTAGGGAGACTAATTTGCTCATCTGTTCATTAAGCACACACAATTGATTGTTCCTCTATTCTCTCCCTGCCTACGATGTGTTGATCAGGAGCTTTCAATCTCTTCAGGCCATTCTGTCTTGGAAGGATTTGTTTGGCTAAGTTTCAATCTATTTCCTGGCAATTTGCAAATATCTGAGTACAAAAAAGTAACAAAAGACACATTTTTCACACTGCCTAAAATCTGTGAACTGCTTTGCCTAAGAGATCCTTCAGCCAAACTTCACCAAATTTTGCCACATTAAACATAGGCCATTGTTTGTCATACTTGCCAGACTTTAAGCAGATATTGTGTCCAATTCCAGAATTATGAGCCGTTGAACTTCAGTGATTTTAACACAAAACGGTAGTGCCTTCAACAGCAGTTGCTCCAACATTCAACTTGGAGGATCAACGTATGATATAATATCTCCATTGATTTTAAGATTACCATCACTTTAACTTTTCACACATCCCTGTAAAAAATTAGCTGTCTCTTTTTGGATTATGTGTCCTCTCTCCTGTGCCTCAACTTCCATCCTCCAAGTATACTAACTCTGGGTCCAATCCAGTGCCCATTGGAATAACAGAGTTGGGGTGTGCAGAAGGCATGCACGCCATTGTCATTTTCATTTACAAACCCCCAGGGTTTCGTAAACGACCCTACCATTTTCATACTTATCTTTTGTTTATTTTATTAATAAAAAAAATCACTGCCCATGTGCAAAATGGCCACCGGACCATTCTGCACATGCTCAGACCGTTCCAAAAATAGTACTGGAAGCACTGGCACCATTTTGGAAAAGGAATTTGCGTGAGCAGAAAGTTCGGGTGGGCATTTATGCATGTGCAGTGATTTTGTAAATTACTTTTAAAATTAAAAGTTTATAAAATAAATCAATCAGAGCATTTGAGGAAATGGTGCACATGCACAGAACAGCCCCAGCGGCCATTTACACACGTGCAAGGTTTCTAAAACAATTATTAATTATTAATTAGGAATGAGTAATTATTAATGAATAACCATTAATTACTAACTATTAATTAGTAATTAGTAATTATTAATTACCAATTGCTAATTATGTATTAACAATTACAAATTATCAATTTTACATATTAATTATGAATGGTTAGTTACTGGTTATTAATTATTAATTATTAATTATTGGTTATTAATTACTAATTAGTAGTTAATAGTTATTAATTACTAATTGTAATTAATAGTTATTAATTATTAATTAATAATTAATAATTATTAATTATTTATTAGTTATTATTACTTAATAATTAATGGTTATTAATTATTAATTATTAATTTAGCATCCCGCTTCCTCCTGCTACAGTAGCTCAGGGCGATGTACAATATCAAATATAAACAATACAATATAAACAATGTTAAAAACAAAACATCAACAATACAAATATAAAATTATCGATGAGTCATAAAAACCTCCCCTTCCCCCCCCCAATCCCAACCAATCCCTTACACTACCCAGCTATGTAACTGGCACTATACAGTCAGTCATTACAAACCCCTAAGGGGTTTACAATCTGAGAGACAAGGAAGGGGAAGATGAGGGAGAGGTGAACATCAGGACAGACAAGGATACTAGGCATGGGCGAACAGATCGCGGTTCGTGTTCGGCCGTTCGGTTCGGCCGCGATCGGTTCGTGTGTTCGTGTTCGGCCGCTCGGTTCGGCCGCAT
>QEPC01010034.1:6991616-7023170 GCA_003113815.1 Sphenodon punctatus | reverse complement strand
GGAGTAGAGAGATAGAGTTGAGTGTCATCAGCATAGAGGTGGTATTGGAAGCCATGGGAGGCAATGAGTTTGCCTAAGGATGAGGTATAGATCGAGAAGAGGAGAGGGCCAAGAACAGAGCCTTGAGGAACACCAACTGAGAGGGGGAAGGAGGAGGAGGTGGAGTTGGAGAGAGACACATTAAAGGAGCGGTCAGAGAGGTAGGAGGAGAACCAGCTATGGACAGAGCCACAAAAGCCAAGGGAGTGAAGGGAATCCAGCAAGAGTGAGTGGTCTCTCTGGTCCCTGGCCAATATGCCATACTGGTCCCTGGCCAATGGAAATTGGTGGTGCTGCAGAAGCAGTCCCTGTACTGAGGGACTGTAACGGTGTTGGTTCAAGCCTGGCTCACATCATTTCCTGTTTGTCCCTTCCTGTCTCCAAATGACTATAGAGGTGTGACTAGAGAGTCTGTGGGTAGTTACTCTTTCCTCCACTCTGTGCTCCATCCTAACATAGCATGCAGGGGGGATATTTATTTAAATTGTTATCTGCCCTATCCCAAAGACTCAGGGAAGGTGTAAGGACCCAGATTTGCTCTAGCACTGCTGTGACCCTGATCACAGTGACTGACACATCAACACCACCAAGGTGCTCTGACCAGCAAACCCTTGGGAGTTTGCTAAAGGCCTTCCCAGGGATGTTCAGACCACACACCCCTCACAGTCTTGCTCTACTCCCCTCAGCTTCCTGGTTGTCTGGTGGCCTGGAGATAAGGCCGTCCCAAAGCCATTCCTCTTGGTGGTCATCCATCCATGTTTCTCTGCCTCAAGCCTGCCTGAAGTCCACTCTTCTGACCCTGCCTGCCTGCCCTTCTGTCCATCCTGCCTCCTCTGTCCATCTGTCTTGCCTGCCCCCTGGTCCATGGGCTTGTTCCCCCACCATGTTGCCCTGATTTCCTTGGACCTGACCCTGCACGACTCCACAGACCCTGGACCTGATCCTCCACAACTCCTGGACCTTTGGGACTCGGATCCCGCAATGGCCTTTAGCCTCAACCTCTGGTTCCTAGCATGCACAGACTGGTTGCCCTTTTCCACATGTGCAACCACAAGTGCAGAACAGTCCCAGTGGCCATTTGGCACACACAGTGATTTTTTAATTTTTATTTTGGTAACAAAAACTGATGTTTTTTCTTTGTTTTCATCTGTCGTCGTTACCCGTCTGTCGTTTTCATGTTCTATATACTAAAACGAACAGAACTTTGTTCGTTTAAGAAAGAAAGAAAGAAAGAAAGAAAGAAAAAGACCCCTAATATGCACCTCCAAAGGAGAAGGAAGTTCCATAATTGTGGGGAAGCCACCACGAACACCTCTCTGTGCCTCCTTGCAGAATGAACTTGATGGGCAGATGTTACAGGCAAGAAGGTGCTCCCCAAGGTCCCGCTGGCCTCCTAGTCCATGCCAGGAAAGGTGTGGGGGGAGGCATATCACAAAGGCATTTCTGTATGCCCTTTGTTATTGTGGAAAGGACCACAGCAAAATTGGGACAGGTCAAGGAAGGCCTTTCCTGGTTGACTGATGAAAGTGAGAAGATGGGAACAGGGAAGGAAGTGGTCCCCTAATGTATTTTGGGCAAAAGTCATTTAGGGCTTTTGCGAGTCCTAGTGGTCTGCGAAGCTGTTTTTGAAAGGTAGTAATGAAATTATTGGTTGTTCAAACCACTCAGAATTGTTCCAGGCAAATCCTTGGAGTCTGTAGAGTATGAAATCAATCCTCTGCTGACCCCAGGAAATGGACAACATGACCTGTTGTAATAAGCTCTTTCCTTTCTCTTCTTTCTGAGAGCTTTTGGAGAGATTTGAACTTCCGTAAACGACTGCTCTGGCAGGGCCGCATCCTGAGGAAATTCCAATTTGTGCTTCTGACAAGGGCCCAGTTAATTGTTTTCCTTTCTGCTTCTCCGAAACTGCCCCCCCCTCCTCTGATTGTTGTTTGCAGTTGAACCTGACAACACAAGCGTTTTGCTGTAAGACGGGTGGGGAAGGAATTGCATGGAAGGAAACTGACAGGTGGTGGATGATAAAGTACCAAGGAAATCCAAAGCCAGCAAGCAGACTGCTGTGAAAACAGTTACAGGACTGTTGAAATGCTGCTGGAATCAGTTACTGGGACTCGTGGTCTTCAAAACATTTTTTTTTTAAAATTAATTCAGAGAATGGTGCAATGTGCAAAATGAGATGAAAGACACAATCTGTAAAGTGGCCCCTTCCATCCATTGAGCTTGTATGTCGGATATACATTCCCAAGGGGGGTCTCTCGGGGTGTTTTTACATTTGACAGCACATGTAGGGATGTGTGAACGTGGTTCGGACGTTCGGAGTTTGACCCGAACTCAGCCAGTTTGGACGGCCGAACCAGACAGCCGAACTGAACACCAGAGCCCCCGAACAGTTTGGCCGCGTTCAAACGAGTTCGGATTAATTCGGGCCAGAAAAACCTGGCTGGAAGGCCTAGGGAGCGGGACCAGCTGAGGAGCAGACTTCCTGGTGCCAGGGGTGGAGATGCTTGGACTAGCAGCCAGCCTGACCAATTACCATCCCTCTTTTTCTCAGACCACTGGCTTCCCAGTCTACGATTGGCATGGGGCTAGATTACACAGAGCCAATGGGGCTTCTGGTAAGGTGGGCGCAGCAAGTAACAAAAGTCATTGCCCTCCCCCCTTCCAATTCCTTCTGAGCCAGCCACTGATCCTGACAGCAGGCGTTTTCAGAAGTCTTCCTCTCCCAGCAATTTGTGTTCCTCCCAATCCATTGCCATCCTCCTCCTATTTCACCCATTTCCACATGTTTACCTCATAGTTTCATTTATTTATATTAGATTAGATAGATTTTGGTGTTATTTTTATTTTTTACCTCTCCCTGTGTTCTTTCTCCCTACCCTCCACTGAATCCTTCCCTCCTCCCAGTATATATTCCATCCCTGATTTCCTTTCCCCTGATTTTAGATTTATTTAGAGCAACATTAGATTGAATTAGATTTCATTTCAGTTTTGTATCCTTCCCTGTGTTGTTTGTTGTGAGCTGTCTGTGTTCCCCCCCATCTCTGTATGTGTGTGTAGATGATAGATAGATAGATAGATAGATAGATAGATAGATAGATAGATAGATAGATAGATAGTGTGTAAGGATTCAGTTTAAATATTTTATAGTCTGTTTGTAGGACTAGGCCTTTGTCAATATTAGATAATATTCCATTTACTTCCATAGGGTTTAGAATAGTTAATAACAGTTAGAGTTAGTGTAGATATATATTAGATAACAAATTTGAATAAATAAATAAATCAATAAATAAATCTTCCTCTGTGTTCTTTGGGTGGGAGAAATGGAGAAGGGAAGTGGGAGAGGCCGGTCTGCTGCCTGTAAGGCATGCAATGGGGCACGTGGGAGAGGTGGCAGGGGCTGTACCAGCGGAGTGGCTGCAGCCATCAGCAGCAGCCCGAGCCCATCACCACGCCCCAAACTGCACAGGCCTGGTTTTTGCAGTCAGGCTTCAGAGGCTCCCAGCAGTGGCATTAGGGGTGTGGTCTGGCGTGGCCTCCTGCCAGCATCCTCCACTGCCACGCAGGGCACTGGAAGGCCTGAACTCCAGGAGTCTGCGGCTGTCTCTGCTGTGGCTGCAGGAGCAGGTGCTTCGGGGTCAGATGTTCCTTCAGGGTCACCAATGTCCCCGACCCCAATTATTGATGTGATCCCCAGCAGTCCAGGGCTGGTAGATCCCACCCCAGATGCTAGAGGCAGGGTCCAATCCCTGGGCAATGGCAGCAGGGAGAGGAGCAGCATTAGCAGCAGCAGCAGCTATAGGGGCACAGGGAGAGTGGCAGCAGCATGGTGGGCAGTCAATCACCCTCAGGGTCCCACTACTCCCCTTCGTGGGGGGACATATCTCAGAATGGGAACAGCGAGTCAGAAACTAGTCCTGTGGAGATGTCTGGTGCTGAGATGATGGCTGTCCCTCCAAGAGCTGTGTCACCACCATGTTCTGCCTCTCCAAGCAGCGCTGTCAGCGGTGCGTCGCCTGGTGTGGGCCAGAAGGCAGGAGGGGGGGGAAATCCTCCATCTGGGCGCATTTTAAGTTGGTGCGAGCGGATGATCCCAGGGAGGTGCAGTGCACTTTGTGCCAGAAGGTGGTGAAGTGTGGGCAGGTGCTCAACAACCTTGGCACAATTGCCATGGCGAGGCACCTCAAGGGATGCCACAGTGCTGTGCTGCTAAGCGGGCAGGCAGGGGCAGTGGACGCCAGTGGGTTCCCGACTGCAGCGTCCTGCTCTAACAACTGCCTCTAGCAGCAGGAGTGGTATCTCTGTTGGTGGGGGAGCAGCAGCACCGTCAGTTCACCATGAAGGAACTGGGGTGGGGTCAACTGCCAAGTCCATCGGCAGCTGCAGGACGTGGAGGGCGGTGTGGCTTTCAATTGAAAGCCAGGTGCATGTTGAGGGAAATGATAGCGCTGGATGGGCAGCCCTTCTCGGTGGTCAGGGACATGGGGTTTAGGTTTCTAATTGGCTCCCTGGCCCCCCCAGTTTAAGCTGCCCTCTCACACCACCCTGAGTCGGCAGGTGGTGCCAGCCCTGTACTGGGCTTTAAAGGAGTGGGTGAGGGAGCAGCTGGCAAGGTCTGGGGGTGCCACCATCCAATTCAGCACAGACCTGTGGTTGAGTAGGAAAGCACAGCACGCCTACCTGGCAGTGACGGCACACTGGTGGCAGGACCCAGAGGCAGCGTTTGGCAGTGGCAGGAGGAGTCCTGAAGCAGGATATAGGTGGACCCTGCTTCAGGCAGAAGTAATGGATGGCCCCCACACTGCTTGGAACGTTGAGGCAGCCCTGACTGCCATGGTGAGGGAGTGGGTCATGCCAGGTGTGCCCTTCATCAAGGGGTGCTTTCTGACAGACAACGTGGCCAACATATTGAGGGCAGTCTACGATGGGGGCTTCACCAGCATCCCTTGCATCACACACACCCTTCACCTGGTGGTCAGTGACACTCTGGGCTTTGGTGAGAAGGGGATTGGGGCAGGCACCCTTAGCTCCCTGATCGAATGGGAAAGGAAGCTGGCCGGTTTCTTCAACCAGAGCAAGAAGGGCAGCGACCTCCTCCGGGTGAAGCAGGCAGAGCAAGGCTCCCCAGTGCACCAGCTGGTGCAGGATGTGTCCACCCAGTGGAATTCGACGTTCTTGATGCTTGAGCGGCTTCTCGAGCAAAAAGCCGTGTTGCATCAGGTTCAACTGGTGACAGACAGCGGGGCACCTCCAGGGTAAAATGGGGTGGAATGGGAGATCCTGGCTCACACGGTCCTCGTGCTCAGACCGTTCCTGGCCATGATGGAGACCATCAGTTCCTCCACAGCCACCATCAGCCAGGTGACCCCTCTGGTCCAGAGCCTCCTCAGGAGGCTGGAGGAAATTCTCCAGGGGTGAGATTGCGGCCCTCGTGGCAGGAAGCTGGTGGATGAGGCAGTTGCCCTGGTGCAGCAACTGAGGCCAGGGCTGAAGGCGTGGTTCGATGAGCTCCTGCAGTGGGAGGAATACATTTTTGCAACAATGCTGGACTCTAGGGTCAAGGGCAACATGGCACACCAGATAGCGCTCTATGGGAACTGGAAGGGTGACCTGGTGGAGAGGGTCCATCAGGCAGAGTGGACTCTGGAGAGCACACGGCAGCAGCAGCAGCAGGACACGCCTGGGGATGGTGGGAGCCCCTTTCAGCCGGCGGGGTCTATCCCTGCCCCCAGCCCTAGCAGTAGCAGCACCAGCAGCAGGCTGAGCAGCAGCAGCACCCCTGTTGCCGGCAGCAGCTTGAATGTGCAGGGCACTCTGGCGAGCATGGGCTTGTGCATAGCAGGGTAGGCAGTGTGACTGAGGGCAGTGGTGGAGGTGGTTCCCAGGCAGAGTTACGTGAGGGAGTACGACAGCACTTCAGCAGCAGCTGAGAGCTACCTGGAGGAGGAGCCGTGCATCAAACCCAGCAGCGATCCCTTTGTCTACTGGGCCAGCAAGACCAACATGTGGCCGGCCCTGTCCAAAGTGGCCAAGGGTCTCTTGTCCTGCCCACCAGCGAGTGTCCCCAGAGAGTGGGTGTTCTCGATGGTGGGGGACATTTGCTCCCCGCATCGCCTGGGACTGGGGACCAAGTTGGTGGAGCAGTTGCTTTTTATTAAGGTCAGCCTTCCACTGCTGGGATTCCCCGAGCTGCTCCTGGACATGGAATGATGGTGCAGTGGCACATGCCATCCCATGCCAGGGGCAGTCTTGGGACAGGGCTCCTCCTCAATCTGGGCTGCTGCTGAGGTGCTGCCCCTTCCTCCCAATGCCCGGCGCCCACCCTGCCTCTCTCTCTCACTAGATGGCCTCGGCCGGCCTATCTGACTGATCTCATGATGCAGGGTGGCAATGGGAAGCTGTAAGCCTGCCAGCCCGCCTCTGGCTAGATGATCTCGGCACGCCTATCTGACTGGCTCTCTCTCTTGTTCGCTGCACAGTCTTAGCCAGCCTATCTGAGTGCCCTGCCAAGGTCCCAGCCTGCCTTCCCTACTGCCTCTCATGCTACGCTGCCTGTCTGCCCGCCCGCCTGTCAGGTCCAGGGCTTGAACCCCTGCCCTTTGGAATGTAGGAGGGGCACTTTGGGGACCTGCACCATCTTGTGGACCTGATAACATCCCACATTCCTCATTTGTATGTTTTCTCCTGTCTCCTCAGCCCTTGTACGGCCACATCCTTCCCCAGCTGTGGCTCGTTACCCCAGTCCAGTCTCCCAGTTTAATGATTGGCCGAAAATGGTATTTAAGCCCTGGTGTGGCCTCAGGAAGCTGGTGGAGCAATGTCTCTTACCCGTTTTGAAGGTTGATGTGTGTACTGTTGCAGTCATGTCTTGTTCACTGTTTCAGTTAGTAAGTATTTCCGCTTAAGTCTGTTTCTTGTGTGTCTTCGCCTACCTCCTCACTTCCCTGTCCCTCCTATATCCCTTGTGTGTGGTATCCCTCCTGGGGTGTGCTGTGATCTGGGTAATGTGTGTCTTGGCCTAGATCCCCACTTCCCTGTTTCCTCCTATATCCCTTGTGTGTTGTACCCCTTTAGTGTGCATTGTGATCTGGGTAATGTATGTTTCCGTCTAGGTTCCCTCCTTCACCAAGTGCTTACTAGTCTTGTTTGTCCCTTGGCATTGTTTCAGAACCCTCATGGATTAAGGCCCTTAGGTCCTGGCCTTCCCTGGGGGTTCCTAGAAATATAGTTCCCTGTTGTCCTCAACTTATCCCTGGGAACCCTTTGCTTCTGATCCTCTTGTATTCCCTTCCCTTCTTGGTGTGTCTTGGTGTGGGGTCTTAATTCTTCTCCCTGACCTCAATGATGAACTAGACCCTCTCTTATGCTGGGCCCCCTGGCCTCAAATGGAGGGTAGTCTCTTGGGACTCCAAGGCATACTGAGAGGTCCTTCTTCCCATGGGCTTCCCCCCTCCCAGGCTCCTTCCTCATCCATTCCTTTGGGGAGAGGGGTGAGGTCTCCCCCATTCTTGTCCCCCTGACACTGCCCAGGTTGCCAAGATCAAAGCCTGGCTCAGCCTGCCTTCTGATGCCCATGCCACGCTGCTTGTCTGTCCGCCCGCCCAGGTTGCCGAGATCAAAGCCTGCCTCAGCCTACCTTCCTATGCTCATGCCACACTGCCTGTCTGCCTGCCCACCCAGGTTGCCAAGATCAAAGCCTGCCTCAGGCTGCCTTCCAATGCTCATGCCACACTGCCTGTCTACCCGCCCAGGTTGCCAAGATCAAACCCTGCCTCAGGCTGCCTTCCGATGTTCATGTCAAAGTGCCTGTCTGCCCACCCTGTCAGCAAAGCTGAAGTTCTGCCCCAGTCTACCTGCCTCTCATGCCAAGTAGGGGTGCCAGACACCAAGCCCTGGCCAGGCCTCTGCCGCTGCTACACTGATGCCTGGAAGCCTGCAATGCCTGGCCAAGTAGGGGTGCCAGCCACCAAGCCCTGGCCGGGCCTCTTCCGCTGCTCCACCAATGCCAGCCAGCCTGCAATGCCCAGCCAAGTAGGGGGACCAGCCACTCCAGACCCAGGACCCACCTTCAGGGTTCTGGGGCCTATGTTCCAGGCAGGGAGGGCTGTTGTTCCACTTCATCCAGAAGCTGCCACTCCTGTCCCAGGACCCACCATCAGGGTTCTGGGGCTGTCATTCTACCATACCAAGAAACAGCCATACACACCAATCCCAGAACCCACCATCAGGGTACTGACACCTACGTCCAGGCAAGGAGGGTTGTCATTCTACTTCATTGTCTGCAAATGCTTCACCAATGCCTGCCAGCCTGAAACACCCAGCCAAGTAGGGGTGCCAGCCACCGAGCCCTGGCCGGGCCTCTGCTCCACTGATTCCAGCCAGTCTGTAATACCCGTACAAGCAGTGGTGCCAGCCACCAAGCCCTGGCCAGGCCTCTGCCACTGCTCCACAAATGCCAGCCATCGTGCAACACCCGGCCAAGCATGGGTGCCAGCTACATTTACTGTTCCCTGGCAATCCAATGTCTGCTGCTGCTTCTGGTACTGCATGTCAGCCATTTGCTCCTCCCTCTTGTACATGGGCATAGCTAGGGCATAGGGCATAGCTTTGGGTGGGGGCGGGGTGTCCATGAGATTCACCACCGGGCAAGGCTTGCCCAATTTACAATAGATCTTCTCGAGCTCGGTCGAGTAAAATGCCAGCGTGAAATGCCATGCCTCTGCCACTGCTCCACCGATGCCTGGCAGTCTGCAACACCTGGCCAAGTAGGGATGCCTGTCATGAAGCCCTGGCCAGGCCTCTTCCGCTGCTCTGTCAATGCCTGGCAGCCTGAAATGCCTGTCCAAGTTGGGGTGCCAGTCACCAAGCCCTGGCCAGGCCTCTACTGCTGCTCCACCAAAGCCTGGCAGCCTGAAATGCCCAGCCGTGATGGTGACTAGGACTAGTGGAGAATCCAGCATAGAGCGAGCAGAACTGGAGGCCTGCCGGTGTGTCTGTTTAAGATATTAAACAGCACAATCCCCCGATAGGACTACCCTTCACTTCAGCTGGGGTAACATCCACACTCATCCAAGTCCAACTGCCCCGCATGCCACGTTTCTTGGAGCAAAATAATCTCAAATGATATAACAAAACAACCCAAATCATTATTCATTAATTTGGTTTTCCAGCCCAAAATGTACTGAGAAACTATAGAGATAAAGACTTCCTTAGAGAGCTTCCCATCATTCCTCCACTTCAGTTGCCATTGCAAAACCCAATTGGTTTGAGTGGAGATCAAATTCCTCCATCCCCAAGGGAGAGAGAGGAGGTGCAGGCAAAGGTTTCATCTTAACTGGACATAATCCTGAAGGATCAGAACCAGTATTACCCAGCACTGTGCATAACCACTTACCATGTACCAAAGCACCCAGGGAAGTGGCCTCATTTTGTGACACAACTTCTTTTACCTGCTCTGTTACTAAGACCACTTCCCCTTGAAAATGGTACAATTCTAAATAAATTATTATTATTTATTATTAACAAACATTTATATAGCGCCAGCAGTGTACCTGGCACTTTACAAAGTAATAAAATACACACGGTCCCTGCCCCTAGGGCTTACAATCTGAGAGACAGGAGCTGGGGGAGAGACTTAGGAAGGGGAACAGAGGGAGAGACAAGGGGTCTAACATTCATGAAGATGCGAGGTCTCAAGTGCACGTACTTGGCTTGGTTACGATGAGAATGACAGCAGGCAGGTCCATGTTGCAAGGATAAGGGTAAACCGATCGTAGGTATAGGAATAGTGGCTCAGCAGGATAAAGAGTCAGACAGAGCAGAGCGAAAGAGGTGAGTTTTAAGGAGAGATTTGAAGGTATGAAGGGAGGGGGCAAGGCGGATGTGGACAGGGAGGGAGTTCCAGGCATGGGGGGCAGCAAGTGAGAAGGGACGAAGGCGCTTAGGGGAGCAGGGAAGGCGTGGAAGGGTGAGAGAAGGGACAGAGGAGGAGCGAAGTGCACGGGCTGGAGTATGGAGGGCGATAAGTGCAGAGAGGTAGGGGGGAGCAAGGTTGTGAAGAGCTTTATAGGTGAAGACTAGGAGCTTGTGCAGGATTCGTTCAGGAAGGGGAAGCCAGTGAAGCGAAGAGAGGAGGGGCTGCACATGGTCGAAGCGACTGGCGAGGTAGATGACCCTGGCAGCAGAGTTTTGGACAGAGATGAGGGGAGAAAGGTGAGACCGGGGAAGGCCAGTGAGAAGGAGGTTACAGTAATCGAGGCGAGAGATGACCAGAGCATGAACAAGAGTTTTGGCAGACGAGACAGAGAGAAAAGGGCGAATCTTAGCAATGTTATGGAGGGAGAAGCGACAGGATTTAGCAACAGAGTCAATGTAGGGTTTAAAAGAAAGGGGTGAGTCAAAGATGAAGCCTAGGCTACGGGCTTGGGGGACAGGCAGGATGGTGACTCCATCAATAGTTATTGACAGTGAGGAAGGAGAGGAAGGATGAGGGGGGAAGATAAGGAGTTCAGTTTTAGCCATGTTGAGTTTGAGTTGACGTTGAGACATCCAGGTAGAGATGTCAGAGAGACAGTTGATGAGACGAGCTTGAACAGAGGGAGAGAGAGAGGGAGTAGAGAGATAGAGTTGAGTGTCATCAGCATAGAGGTGGTATTGGAAGCCATGGGAGGCAATGAGTTTGCCTAAGGATGAGGTATAGATCGAGAAGAGGAGAGGGCCAAGAACAGAGCCTTGAGGAACACCAACTGAGAGGGGGAAGGAGGAGGAGGTGGAGTTGGAGAGAGACACATTAAAGGAGCGGTCAGAGAGGTAGGAGGAGAACCAGTTATGGACAGAGCCACAAAAGCCAAGGGAGTGAAGGGAATCCAGCAAGAGTGAGTGGTCAACAGTATCGAAGGCAGCAGAGAGATCAAGGAGGACAAGAATGGAATAGAGACGTTTAGATTTAGCCACCAGAAGATCGTTGGTGATCTTAGCGAGAGCAGTTTCAGTAGAATGAAGGGGGCGGAAGCCAGATTGGAGGGGGTCAAGGGAGGAGTTGGAGGATAGGAAGTCAAGGCAGCGGGAGTAGACAACACGTTCAAGCAGCTTGGAAGCAAAAGGAAGGAGTGAGACAGGACGATAGCTAGAAGGGTCAGAGGGGTCAAGAGTGGACTTTTTGAGAATAGGAGAGACTGTGGCATGTTTGAAGGCAGAAGGGAAAGAGCCAGTAGAGAGGGAGAGGTTGATGATGTGCAGGAAGGAAGGGGCGACAGTGGGAGTAATGGAGGTGAGGAGGCGGGAAGGAATGGGATCAAGGGGGCAAGTGGAAGGGTTGGAGGAGGAGAGCAGAGAGGAGATTTCCTTAAGGGAGGCAGGGGAGAAGGAGGACATGAGAGAAGGAGGGGGAGGAGGGAGAGGGGTGGGAGTGGGAAGAGAGGAGTGGGAAGCGATGTCGAGGCGGATCTTGTCTATCTTGGAGGTGAAGAAGGAGGCAAGATCCTGAGCAGAAAGGGAAGAAGGAGGGGGAGGACAGGGAGGCTTGAGGAGGGAGTCAAAGGTAGAGAACAGGCGGCGAGGGTCCCGAGAACAGGACTCAATGCGGGAGGCATAGTAGTGTTGTCTAGCAAGGGAGATAGCAGAAGTAAGGGTGGAGAGACAGAATTTGAAGTGAAGGAAGTCAGCGTGAGAATGGGATTTGCGCCAGAGTCGTTCAGCAGCACGAGTGCAAGAACGGAGGTGGCGGATACTAGGGGTGAGCCAAGGACGGGGGTTGTGGGAGAAGGCAGGGCGGGAAGAGAGAGGGGCATGGGAGTCAAGTGTGGAGGAGAGAGAGGCGTTGAGAGCAGAGACAGCGGAGTCAGGGGAGGAGGAAGAGAAGACTGTAGGAAGAAGGGGAGAGAGAGAGGAGGCAAAGTCCAGGGGATCAATAGCTTGAAGGTCACGGAAGGGGCGTAGAGAAGGGGAAGAGGAGGGGGGACAGTGGGAAATGTTGAAAGAGGCAAGGAAGTGGTCTGATATAGGATGAGGATCGAAGGAGAGATCAGCGACAGAGCAGTTTCTAGAGAGGACAAGATCAAGAGAATGGCCATTAGTATGGGTGGGGGAGTTGGTCCAAAGGTGGAGGTTGAAGGAGGAGGCTAGGGAGAGGAAGCGAGAGACTGAGGGCTGAGATGGGTCATCAACATGAATGTTGAAGTCACCAAGGATGAGAGTGGGGATATCAACAGAGAGGAAGAAAGTGAGCCAGGACTCAAAGTCAGAAAGAAAGGAAGAGAGAGGACCAGGGGGACGGTAGATGACAGCAACACGTAGATGGAGGGGGGAGTAGAGGCGCACGGAGTGAGCCTCAAAGGTATGGAAGGAGAGAGAGGGGGGAGGAGAAATTGGTTGGAACTGACAGGATTTAGCAAGAAGGAGGCCCACCCCACCACCCCGTCCTTCAGGGCGGGGTTGGTGAGAGAAGGAGAGACCCCCACAGGAGAGGGTAGCAGGCGTGACAGAGTCCGAGGGAGTGATCCAAGTTTCAGTAAGGGCAAGGAGCTGGAGGGAGCGAGAGAGGAAAAGATCATGGATATAGGGAGCTTTACTGATAGATGAGCGACAGTTCCAGAGGGAGCAGAAAAATGGTAGTTGATGAGGGGGGAGGCAAGGAATAGGGATAAGATTGGGAGAAGGGGAGCGTCGTGGTAGGCTAGAGACAGGAGGAATAGGGATAAGATTGGGAGAAGGGGAGCATCGAGGAAGGCTAGAGACAGGAGTGGAAGGGGAGCAATGAGAGAAAGTAGCCAAGGGAGCAAAGGATGTATGGGGGAGGTTAGAGAGTGGTGATCGGTTGGGGGGAGGAAGAAGCTGGGAGGAGAAAAGTAGAGGAAGAAAAAGATGGACAGGAAGAGGAGAAGGAGAGGAGGGAAAGAAAAGGCGAGAAAATAGGGCAGACATGTTAGTGAGTAAGATAGGAGGGGGAAGTACAGTAGAAAAGAAATGGAGAAAAGTACCTGTAAGGCGCGCGCCTTTAGGCCCGCTGGTCGGTGGAGCTTGGGGCGGCAGGAAGGCCAAGCCCCAGGAGAGTCGTGGTGTCCTCGAGCGATGACAGCCGAGGATGCTGGGAGCGTATGCAGATGAGCTGCAACCTCACCAATGAATAAATAGTCATTGCAGTCTGTCAGGCATTGGTGGAGCCACGTCAGAGGCCCAGCCTGAGGTTGGTGGTGGCTGCTACCCATACGGGGCTGGGCATTGAAGGCTGGCATCCTACTCACCAGATCTCAACCAAAGTAGCCTTGCCCAGTGGTGATTCACATGGCCAGCCAGCCATCGCCTCCTGTGATGGTGACTAGAAATGGAGAACCCAGAATAGAGCGAGCAGAGCTAGAGGCCTGCCAGCCTACAATGCCCGGCCAATTAAGGGTGCCAGCCAGCCAAAAAGTCCGGGCTGGGCCTCTGCCACTGCTCCACCAACGCCAGCCTGCAATGCCCAGATAAGTAGGGGTGCCAGCCACCAAGCCCTGGCCAGGCCTCTGCTGCTGCTTCACTAATGCCAGCCTGCAATGCCCCACCCCTATGGGTGCCAATCACCAAGCCCCAAGCCTTCCCGGCCTCTGCTGCTGCTGCTGCCACTGGGATTTGCCTGCAGGCCATGACAACACGCGCAAACCCACTTTGGGCACCGGCAGGCACTACTTGACTGGGAATTGCAAGTTGCCAGGCATCAGTGGAGCAGTGACAGAGGCCCAGCCATGGCCTGGTGGTTTGCACCCCTACTTGCAGGCTGGCAGGTCTCCAGTTCTGCTCACTCTATTCTGGGTTCTCCAGGTCTAGTCACCATCATGGCAGGAGTGACAGGGCTACAGTAGTGCCTGCCAGTGCCCAAAGTTGGTTTGTGCGTGGTGTCATGGCCTGTAGGCTAGGGATGTGCAAACAGAACTGAGTTAGGAAATTTGGTTCGGTTCAAAAATGAAGTTCTGTTGTTTTGGTCAAATTCCAAACTTCCAAACGAAGTTCGTACATACAAAACTGGTGTTTTAAGCTGTTTTGGGCCTTCCAAACTGGTTCAGATTCGACTGAACAGTTTGGTAAACTTCGAGTTCGGTTTGGAAGTTCGGTTTGGTCAATTGAACTAGTCAAGTTTGGTCCGAATTCCAAACTCCCGAACCGCGTTCACACATCCCTACTGCAGGCAGAGATGGGCATACCATCAGTCTTTGGGTGGGCAGCAGCATTGCTCATTTGTAGGACAGGACAGAAATCAAGAGACCCCAGTTCTAAATCCTGGTTTGGAAGTCCTTTAACCTCTCTGCATTTCAGCTTTCCAAGTTCTAAACCAGAGGGCTACTGTTCTGGGAGCTCACAGGATAAAGAACCTGTATGGGAACTAGGCTTGGGGTACGCAGTTCCAATTGCTGTTGCATATCTATCTAGCCTTTTTGCAGGGTAAAGAAGAGGACTCTTAAATGCCTCCCCTTCTTCAGAAGAACTTAGGCTCGGTGCTTGGCCCCCTGAGGTGCCCGCCCAATTCCCATTGAGGCATGGCTGACCATCTGAGACCCACCGATGCCTGCCAGCCTGCAATGCCCATCCAACTATGGGTGCCATCCACCAAGCCCATGCTTACCTGGCCTCTGCTGGGTCTCAAACAGCCAGCCCTGGTGCCACAGGCACACCCAGGGGCCCAGCTCCAAGCCTGCTTGGCAGGACAACCCGGGGTGCCAAGTGCCAAGCCTTCCCAGTCTTGGATTCTGGTGCTGGGTCTCCGATGGCCTGCCATGCCACCACGGGCACCCCTGGGGGTCCCTGGAGTGCCCCAAGCCTCCTGGTGGAACTTAACTTTCTGAATGTTGGGGAGGGGGTCTGAACTCCCCCGGACCGAACACATGAACCCAAACTAAGTTTTTAGTTAGAACGTCCGAACATCCAAATAGCTGAAATCCGTCCTATTCTCACATCCCTAAGCACATGGCATGGCCATGATTTGATCCTGCCTGGGGAGCAGCTCAGACCAAGAAGAGGGCAGGGACAGGTGGGCTGATATGTGGACA
Organism: Sphenodon punctatus; assembly: GCA_003113815.1. Taxonomy (NCBI): domain Eukaryota; kingdom Metazoa; phylum Chordata; class Lepidosauria; order Sphenodontia; family Sphenodontidae; genus Sphenodon; species Sphenodon punctatus. The sequence goes on along the minus strand of QEPC01010034.1, from coordinate 7,008,114 downwards.
TTGTCCGCACAGCCCTGCCTCTGCGCAAGCAGCACCCCCACCCACACATGTTCCAGACTAGCAAGGGTCTCCACTCTCCAGTTGCCATCCTATACTCTACGCACCCTCAAATAAGGGCAGTCTCTTTCCTCCAGCCAGGGTCACATCTCCCGTCGCCATCCGTAGCACGCCAAGGAGGGCAGGATTTCCATGTGCCAGCCAGGGACTTTCTAGTTGCAATATCTAGCATCCCCTAGCACCCCTGGGAGGGCAGTATTTGCATGTGCTTTACTGCTTTTTCTAGTTGCCATCCCTAGCACCCCAAGGAGGGAGAACTAGAGGCATCATCATAAATGCATGATATTTATTTGGTGTTCTTATGTGTTCCCATTTCAGAGAGGAATCGGATTCCAGCCCCGGGGCCAACCGTGCTGCCAGGACCAGACCAAGGGCGAGGAGTCGCTGGACCCCTAGGTGAAGCTTGCAAGTGTCACCATCAGACATTTGGCGCCAGGTGTCAGATGTCTGGCGGTTCTACCACAAGGGCGACAGAACCGCCACATGCAAGGTATGGCATGGGGACTGGAATAATGGGGAATTAATTGCCCTATGACCTGTTAGGAATGGAAGTCCCTTGCAGAGAGAGATTAGATGGCCACCCAGTCCACCCACTTGTGGAGACAGAATGCAGGCAGGGCTCGACAGACCATTGGTCTGACACAGTATGACACTTCTTATGTTCCTATCTTTTTCTGCTCTTTTTAGATCTGCCAAAAAATATTCCGACGTCAGATGGAGGGGACCACGTTGGGGCTTATCAGCCACAGAGGCACGGCCTGAAAGTGAGGCAGGCAGGTGAGGAGGACTCTGGAGTGGCACCTGTGGAGCCTCAGCACCAGAAGAAGGGGGGGAAGTCAACCAGCAAAAGGAGGCATATAAGCCCTTCCCCTCCCCCTGCCTCCAGCCTTGACGTGGAGACCCCCAGGATCTTGGAGGATGCAGAGGTCAAGGCCCTTTGGGCCAGGTTGCGGCAGAGCACCCAGGGCCATGTGGAGGAGGTTCAGCGCTCCTCTGCCGACCTGGAGAAGTGCCTGGTGGCAGAGCTTCAGGTGGTCCAGGCAGAGCGGCAGAAGGTGGTGGCATATGGCCAATATGTCTCCACTGAGCTGCGCCGCATGCAGCTCTACCACCAGACACTCTCCAGGTGGCATAATGAGCTCACAGAGGTGGTGGAGTATACCGTGGACAACGGTGTGGTGAACCCCTCCATGGTGGCCAGCCCTCAGGACTGTGAGCCACCCCAAGGTCTGTTGTCTTTTCCCCAATTACCGGGGGACAGGCCCAGTGGCAGCAGAGACTAGTGACTCTTAGTTTAATTAATACGTTTCCTTTAAATGTTTGCTTTTGTTTTATTAAATGTTGTTGTTGTTGTTTTTGTTGTTTTCTTGTATTGTAAATAGTTTTAAGTAAAGTTTTTACATTTATTGTTACGAGCTTCATTTTACCTGTCCTCTCTTTTATCCCTATGTGCTGAGGTTCTGACTGGCAGGTGGCAGAATCTCATACAGCTAGTTGATCCCTTCCAGCAGCCCCTGCCACCTCATGTAGCATTACAAGCGTAGTTATTAACACAAAGATGTGCTGTGCTAGTAGCAGGGTCTCAACTAGCAGAAAGCCCCCCAGGAAGTGCAGGGCTTGTGTTTGTGTGGGTGGGTGTGACAGAGAGATAGAGAGACAGGCTCCTTGGCAGTGGGCAGCAGGCAGCTGGAGCTGGTGGTTAGAGGGTCTTTTAGTTTCAGCAGCCAGATTCAGCGGGCATCCGCCGGTGGGTGCAGACAGAGGAGTAGACTTTTGGGAAAGGGGGGACAGGCTGGCATACGGGCACCAGGCTTCTGGATGCAATGGAATGGAATGCAGCCCCCAGTGACTGGAATGATGGTCCCATAAACTCGTTGATGGTCCCTGGGATGGGCGGGCATGGCTGAATCAGGGATAGTGGACTGACAGCCTAAAGTCTCTGAGGCACACTTCATTTGATCAGGCAATAGGTGGTAGCAGGGCAGCAGGTAGATACAGGGATGCATGCAGGCAGGCACAGGCAGGCAGGCAGGCAGGCAGATATAATATGTTGTGTGTTTATTCCATCTCATTATGGTAGGTTTGCTGCATGCTGGATGTGGGCAATGGGCATTAATGGGCGCATGAGCACAGATGGGAGTTCTTCCTGGTTCCGGCTGGTGGCAGCCAGGATATACCTACCTCTCCCCCTCTGACCCCCATCTTCCTAGTTCTAGCTGGGAATGGGAACCTCTCTGTCTCTCTCTCTCCCTGGCCATATAGTGCCGGTGACAGCATGGGTGGGATCGTGTCTGTCTTTCCTTCAAGTAGTGGGTGGACTTTCTCTCTCTCTCTCTCTCTTGGCAGCAACCTGGGTGGGCAGACAGGCACCTTCATATGAGAGGCAGGAAGACGGGTTTAGACATGCTTTGAGCTTGGCGGCAACCTGGGGTGCAGAACTCTTGGCACAGACAGCATATAGGTCTGACAGCAGCAGCTGTTTCTTTATGCCATGGCATCATGGCACAGACAGCGTATAGGCCTGGCCTGGGGGCCATTGGGTCTGGAAGAAGACATTGGTAGCCAAGGTACAGAACCCTTGCTGCAGATAGCGTGTAGGCCAAGGATCTCTTAGATAGTCGATCCAAAGAGATAGGCGAGCATTGTTGTGAAGAGACCAACTGGTGCTTGGGAAGGGGAGGGGCAGGCAGAGCCCCCGGGGCTGGTTCTGGGGCAGGAGTGGCTGCTTCTCGGTGCGGTGGAATGACAGCACAGTGTGCGATAAATGACGGCCCCAGACCCATCACGGTGGGTTCCAGGGCTAAGGTGGCAGCCTGTAGATCTTGGCCACAGCCCTCCCTGCCTGTAACTAGGCCCCAAAACCCTGGCGGCAGGTCCTGAGGCTGGAGTGGCTGCTTCTTGGTGTGGTGGAAAGACATCAGAATGTGAGATGAATGACAGCCCCAGACCCATCATAGTGCGTACCGGGGCTAAGGTGGCAGCTTGTATATCTTGGCCACAGCCCTCCCTGCCTGTAACTTGGCCCCAGGACCCTGGCGTTGGGTCCTGGGGCTGGAGTGGATGCTTCTCGGTGCGGTGGAATATGCAGAATACGCCCAGCAAGAGGGAGCCAGTGGAGAGAGGAGAGGAGAGGCTCTACGTGGTCAAAGCGATGGGCTAGGTGGATGATCCTGGCAGCAGAGTTTTGAAGGCCAATGAGGAGGAGGTTACAATAGTTGAGACGTGAGATGACTAGGGCATGGATGAGAGTTTTGGCAGAGGAGACAGACAGAAAAGGACGGATCTTGGCAATGTTGTGAAGGGAGAAGCGGCAGGATTTGGCCACGGAATCAATGTAGGGTTTGAAGGTAAGGTGTGAGTAAAAGATGAAGCCTAAACTGCATGCTTGGGGTATGGGAAGGATGGAGACCCCTTCAATGGTAATTGATATGGAAGAGGGAGAGCAAGGGTTGGGAGGGAAGATCAGGAGTTCAGTTTTCGCCATGTTCCATTTGAGTTAATTCTGTCCTTAATGATGGTTTCCACCATTTTGCCCAGCACAGATGTCAAGCTTACTTGGCTGTAGTTTCCAGTATCACCTCTGGATCCCTTTTTAAATATTGGGGTTACATTTGCCACCCTCCAGTCCTCAAGTACAGTGGCAGATTTTAGAGACAGGTTAAAAATTACTAACAGTAGGTCTGCGATTTAATATTTGAGTTCCTTCAGAACTCTGGGGTGAATGCCATCTGTCCCTGGTGACTTGTTAGTATTCAGTTTGTCAATTTGCCCTAGAACATCCTCCAATGCCATATTGATTTGTAACAGCTCTTCCAATTCCTCACCCACAAAGCAAGGATCCGGCGTGGGTGCCTCCCTAAAATCCTCCGCTGTGAATACCAACGCAAAGAACTCATTCAGTTTCTCTGATATGTCCTTATCCTCCCTGAGCGACCCTTTTACTCCCTTGTAAACTAATGGCCCAACTGACACCCTAGCAGGCTTCTTGCTTCTGATGTATTTGAAAATGTTTTTGTTGCTTGTTTTTGCCTCTTTAGGAAGCCTCCCTTCAAAATCTCTCTTGACCTGCCTTATTAACCCTTTATATTTACGTTGCCAGTGTTTATGAGCTTTTGTATTATTTTAATTGAGACTAGCCTTCCATTTCTTAAAAGATGCCTTTTTGACTCTAATAACCTTCTTCACCTCCCCATTTAACCACAGTGGAAGACGTTTGGTTTTCATACTTCCTTTTGTAACTTGAGGGATGCATTAAATCTGGGCTTCCAGAAGGGTGCTTTTAAACAGCCTCTTGCAAATTGTAGCCCTTGCAACTGGGCTTTTTAGTTTCTTTTTAACTAGTTTCCTCATTTTGTCATTGTCTCCCTTTTTAAAGTTAAATGCTACTGCTGTGCTTTTGTTTATGTTTCTCCCTACAGAAATGATGTCAAATGTGATCATAGTATGATCGCTATTGCCTAGTGTCTCTGCCACATTTACTCCTTGCACCAGGTCATGTGTGCAGCTCAGGGCTAGATCTTGAATAGCTCCTCCTCTCGTTGGTTCCAGAACCAGTGGTTCTAGGAATCAGTCATTTAGGACATCCAGAAATTTGACCTCCATGTCCCGCCCTGAGGAAACATTCCCCCAGTCAATATTAGGGTAATTGAAGTCACCCATTATTATTATGTTGTCAATTTTAGTAGCCTGTCTAATCTCTTTTAGCATTGCTTTATCAGTCTCTCCGTCCTGGTCAGGGGGACGATAGTGTAGCCCTACTGCGATACTCTTCCCCACCTGGAATAATTTCTGTTCATAGAGATTCTAGGGAACAGTTTGCATCTTTTAAAATTATAATTGTACTTGACTCAATGTTGTCTTTTACATGTAGAGCCACCCCACCACCAACTCTAGCTACTCTATCATTCCGATATATTTTGTACCCTGGTATTACAGTGTCCCTTTGGTTATCCTCGTTCCACCAGCCGCTGGCACTTAAGTAATTAATTGCCCTTAAAGGAACGGAGGTGAATCTTTTTTTGTTTCCTAAATCAAATAAAATCTGTAAAAGTGATACCATCAACTCTTCTCAATTAAAAAAGAATCTGTTAAAAGCAGTTTCACCTCCTACGGTTGCCCCTTGGTCTCCTTGCTAGTTTTGGTCATTCTACCATTACATTATCTAATTTTAAAATGATTTTTCTTTTCCCCTGTTTAAGAGCAACACGAGGAATAAGAGAAACTATGTAGGGAAACAAACGTTCAAAGTAAGCAAGACCTTGGATTTCCACCTGCAGGCTTCTGTAACTCCAAACTCACTGTAACTTCATCTGTGTTCACACGCTGATGGGTTAGGACGAAGATGGGGGGGGGATGTTGGGGAGTACGTGGAGTAGGTGGTTGAGGATAGTTACTTTCCATAGCACATTGTAAATAGGTCTGAAGTGACATGTTGCAGTTTCTGACAATTTTGTCAGAAACTGCCCATCCGTTGCCGTTTTCCCTGGCACGACATCCCCAATCAAGTCCGATATTTAAATGTCACTGGTGTTGCAAAGTTTTAGAAAATGTAACAGAGTTTTGGAAAGTTTTACAAATTGCCACAAAGTTCCATAAATTACCAAAAAGCAGGGGTGTAAACTTCACGGGACTGAGGTGCTCCCACCACCCTAGGTTCCCCTGCATGGAGGGCTCAGCAACCCTGGCTTTCAGTCCCACCCAGAATTTCCCCACATATGCCCAGCCCCAAAATGTGACCCTGTGGTGCATGACCCTGTGTTCCAAATACTTACCTGTGACGCTGATGCTGAGATCTCTTGATGGCATTGGACTCTGTGCCGCTGCCACTGCCTCCTGTTGCTGGTTATAAAATGCAGGGGTGGGGAACAGGCAGTGGGTGCTGTGGATGGTTGGGGGAGTTGGGAAGTAGGTGCATGTGGTAGTGAAGTGAGCGACATGAGTCCTGCCATGGGGTACCAGCATAGGCAGTGGTAGCGGCACAGAGTTTCTTTCCAGCGGCTTAAAGCAGGCCGCTGGAAAGAAAAGGGGAAACTGACGCAAAAGTCAGAAACTATAGTAAATTGTCAAAAATGTCACAAAACCATAAATTTTCTGAAATGTCTGAAACTGCCGCAAAATGTTGGAAACTGACAAGAAATGCTGTCGAATCAGCAGCAAGAATGCTGAAACATCGACAGCAAGCAGCAAAACGGCAAACAGCGCTGTCACTAATACTATAGTATTGTTTCCCAAAGTAAGGTTACCAGTGCACGAAATCACACCTTCCGCTTACCACACAGTCCAGATTTGCACACTTGACCTACCAGTCTCCTATGATTAGTCGACCAGCAGCACTATAGGAAAAACAGTTAACTGGAGTGTATCACTCAGCTAGAAGGGTAAGTACTTGCTATAGTGCTCAGCAAGCTAGATAGCTGTTTGAAAGAGTAGTATAGTACAGTTGTGGTGTAGCTAGGGAGATAAGCTTTGTACTTGCTGTGTCAAAGCCATGGGTTCTAGTCTGCGTTGTGTTTCATTTCTGTTATCTTTTTAACAAAATTCATTCTCAGCTCCTATTGACCCTGATGGATGTAGGATGGAACCTGAGCTGTGAAAATGGGAGCTGCTCCTTCATGATCACTTTTTTATATTATTTATTTCCAGGAGGCATTTCCAGGAGGGAGGTAGAGAGCAGGGCTGTGTTGTGCCACTGCAGTAACCAGTGGTGTGTGGGGCCCACTCAGGATCCTGCCCATCTTGGGGCCCGTCTCTCCTCGTCCAATAGAACATTTTATGGGGGCTCTTTCCCCACGGAGTCCAGGGTAGTCACACCAAGTCACCCTGTGGTAAGACCAGCTCTGACTCCACCTCGGTTGCTGTCCCCTATGCCTGGAACTCCATTCCCAACTGCATAGACTCTATTCCTTCCCACTCAAGTGTCAGAGCCCACATAAAAAAACGTGCACCTTCCATCAGACTTTTCCTAGATCCTAACCTACATAGATTGCTTTCCGATTCATCTCACTATATTTTTTCACTGTTCAAGATCTTGTAACTTCCTCTTTCCCTTGCTACTAAGCTAAGCTTATGAACCCACAATTTCTCAAATGTCTCCCCTCCCTTGTGAATCCTAGATTGTAAGCACTGCCTTTAGGCAGGGACCTACCTCTAAACATGACTGTTCCATGCTAGGCACATTGCTTGTGTTATAATAAATTCACAGAGTTTCCAGCCTTTGCAATTCTAGAGTGAATCTCCCAAACACCAAGCAGGATAGCAGCGAAGGTTAAGCAATAGAGCTGAAACAATTACCTACAAAAACAGGTATACCAGAATAATTTCCGGTACTCAAAACAATTCAACAACATTGGGTACTAGTCAGTACCCGATTGTGACCTGATTTGGGTACCCAATGTCCCGGAATGTTGACTTCCAGGACTGATTTTTGACTTCCAAAACTGTTTTTGTGGGTTTCCATCCGGAAAAGTCAACTTCCTGTCCCATTTTTTTTTTACTTCTGGTCCATTTTTTTGTTTGTTTACTATCCCGCTTTTTCACTTTTCCCTCCTGATATACCAATAGATAATCAGAAATCTGAAATGACAGATTTTTTGGGTATCCAGGTGCCCAATCAGTACCTGGGTAGCCCGTTGTGTACTTGATGTGGTACTTGAAAATGCATTAATACCTTCAGATACTAAGTTGAGCACTCATTTCAATAAAAGTGTCCTATATATATATATTTGGTTTATTTTTTAATGCAAAAAGCTTGTTATTTGTAGACCAATTTCCTGATTTTGAGGATCCTACTCAAGATTTTGATTGTTTGCATTTGAAAAGCTTGGACCTGATTCTCCATTCATTCTCCATTCACTCGCTACCATGAGATGCTGTACTTGCTCCTGTGAGTAGTTCAGTTGGTTGTTACGGTACTTTGCACCGTGTGTAACATTACTCTTGATCCTAAGTATTTGTAGGATCAAGGCCAATGGCAGCAAAGAATTACATGACAACTGACAGAGCAGAGTGCCTTTTACACGTCTATAAAACCACTTCTAGGATGTCTGTACAAAAATAGTAACTTAAATAAATTACATCAGCTGCCCACATCCGCCTTGCCCCCTCCCTTTGTACTTTCAAATCCCTCCTCAAGACCCACATCTTCCGCTCTGCCCTCCCCAACTTCTTTCTCCCCTCACCTAACTCCTGCTGATACCCTCCATCCATTACAATCTGTTACCTAAGGTCTGTGTACTCATATCCTCACCACATGGACCAACCAGTCATCATTCTTGATGTAACCAAGCCAAGCGTGTGCACCTGGGACCTCGCATCCTTGTGAATGTCATACTCCTTGTCTCTCCCTCTGTTCCCCTTCCTTCGTCTCCCCACCACCACTCAGATTGTAAGCCCTAGGGCAGGGACCGTGTCTATCTATTAAATTACTTTGTAAAGTGCCAGATACATTGCTTGCGCTATATAAATACTTGCTAATAATAATAATAATAATAATTAATAATAACAATAATAATAATAATAATAATTCTGACCTAAGGTCACCTGCATAGAGGGATCACCAAGTACTGTAATAGCAATGATTTTTCTATCATATTGTCTCCTGCCTCACAACAATGCTCTGACCCCAGGACTCTTGCCTGTCCTTTCTACAGGATTACAAATCCCTTGGTATTTTCTGTTCTTCCTTCTGCTCCTCATTTTCTTGCTACCTCTGCAACCTTCTGCTTGCCCCAGGCACCTCTCTCCGCTCCAAAGCACCTAATGGCCTCCTCTATTTATTACCGAACACACATTTCTCTTTCTCATAGCAAACAGTATTTCATGAAAATGATCTCTTGGAATTCACTAAATTTTAAAAAAAGTGATTTCAAAATAAAAGGCTCATAAATGTCTTGTCATTTTTCAGTTGCCTTCTTTTGAATTAACAGAGTAAAATCCCTCCAGCAGTCAGAGGGTCTTTTAAAAGGCAAAAAGAAAGGGATCCTTTGGAATTTCCTAAGGGCTTTGCTCCCTGTTGAAAGGAAGTAGGGAAAGTTTCACACATTATATATCTTCTTTTAAAATATCTCCGCAGGTGACAACAGTTCTTCTGAAGGCGAACCTCACAAGCCTCAAAGCTGATGGAACGGTTCCCTGCTGCCACCAAGATCAGAAGGACAAGTTCTCACCTTGAGCTTCAAAATGATTTTTTATTTTTATTTTATTTTTTCTCTTTTCTTCCCAGTTTCTTAGGCAAACTTTCAAACCATAATTTCTTAAAGTGCATTGCCATGAGCAAGATTTCACACACACACATACCCATCCTATTGATCAAAGTTTTCTAAATCTCTAGTATCAAAACACAACCTGCCTACTCATCCCACAGGAGTATTTACATTTTCCAACAATTAACTAACACAGAAGCTCAAAAGAGGAAGGATGTTTGTGATGGAGCAGGAGATGGTTCTTTAAAGGAGATCTACCCATCATTCTTGGCCCCACCCAATTCTGAAGCTATGAGGCCAGCAGAGTCAGAATTCCAAGGTCTGCTACATGCTAAAGTGGTGGTGGCCCGGCAGTTACAGGGGCATCTGGACCGTGTCAGTTTTCTTGATCCCTCGCAGTCCGGTTTTCACCCTGGGTTTGGCACGGAGACTGAACTTGTGGCCTTGGTCGATGACCTACGCCGTGAATTGGATGACGGCAGATCATCTATTCTAATTCTATTGGATCTGTCAGCGGCATTTGATACCGTTGATCATGAGATGCTGGTGACAAGGCTGCAGGACCGGGCCAGGGTGAGTGGAACTGTTCTTGAATGGTTCTGCTCATTCCTGGCCAGGAGAACTCAGCGACTGGTTCTCGGGGAATGTACGTCATCTCCCCGGGACCTCATGGGTGGAGTCCTGCAGGGTTCTATTATGTCCCTTCTCCTGTTCAATGTGTATATGTAGCCTCTGGGTGAGGTCACGAGAGGGTTTGGCTGTAGCGTGCAATGTCATCAGTACGCCAATGATGCACAACTCTACCTCTTGTTTTCTGGAAACTCAGGCCCGGCAGTCTCAGTGCTTACCCTGTGCTTGGCAGCTGTGGGGGACTGGATGAGGGCGAGCCATCTGAGACTGAATCCCAACAAGACGGAGGTGATGTTGGTGGACATGGATGAGGGGGTGGTGGCTCCCATCATTGGTGGGGTCTGCTCCCCTTTGGCCGCTCAGTTTGGAGTCTGGGGGTGCTCCTTGACCCACAGCTCCACCTGGATTGTCAGGTGGAGGCTGTGCTGAGGGGAACATTTCGCCAATTACATCTGGTGCGATGACTGTGGCCGTATGTCTCAGACTCGGATCTAGCCACCATCATCCATGCTTTCATTACCTCTTGATTAGACTACTGTAACACACTCTACATGGGGCTGCCTTTGAAGACGGTCTGGAGGCTGCAGCTGCAGCTCCGCTCTCTGCACTGGGTTCCTATCGTCTTCCGGGCCCAATTCAAGGTGTTGGTGATGAACTATAAAGCCCTAAATGGCTTGTTTCCTGCTTATCTCCGACACTGCCTCAGGCCCCGGGTCATTTCGCGGCCCCTGCGGTCGGCTGGGGGTGCTCAACTCGAGGTCTGGTATCCCAGGTGGCAACAGCAGAGAGGGCGTTCTCAGTGGCCGTGCCTAAACTGTGGAATTCTGTCCCGATGGAGGCCCGCTTATCCCCGGACCTCCCCTCTTTCAGAAGTTATTGTAAGACCTGGTTGTTCTGCCAGGCCTTCAGGGAGGGGGTGGCAAATGGGGTTGGGGGAGGGTTTTTTCCTTGCCTTTGAGTATTTTTGCTTTGAAGTATTTTTAGTATTTTAAATATTTTTAGTATTTTAAATGGATTTTTTATTATACTGTTTATATTATGTGTTGTGTTGTTTACCTCCCTGAGCTGCTGATGTGCAGGATGGTGTGGAATATAAATGGTTGTTATAAATAAATAAATATAAATATAAAGGAGCAGAAGAAAGACATGATGGGCCAAGATCCCGCTGACTTTAATGGTGGCGGACAGTCCTGGAAGTTTTGCTTTGGTTTGTGTATGTAGATATTGCAACTTTGGTAACGTCAGACTCTTCTAGTTCAATGACTTCAAGTTCAGGTAGTTTGACTTTGCTTAGTTTAATAATTCTTCTTTGTCTTTCTCTTTCTCGTCTTTGTCATTTTCCTCTTCTCCTTTGTCTTCTTCCGCTTGTTCTTTCTTTATCGATGTAGACAAGTTTTCAAAACCATCCATCAGTTTTCAGTCTTCCTTTGTTATGCTACATGATGCGACAAATGCCCAAATAAGGAAAATTGCATGCAAACCCAACTAGCAGTCATACATTCAAATTGAATTTGCAGCTTCATATAGGTAAAATTCATAACTGTTTGAATACAGTGACTCTGATACTTTCACCAGCTGTAAAGGAAAGCAACTCAAGGGGAAAAGACTACTTGCTTGAACATGAATGATATCTCAGTCTAGAGAAAGAGTATGATTGATGTGTTAGTCCTAAATGGAAGCGATGGAGAAAAAACAGTTCAGGTGATCTCTTTTATTAGACCAACTCCTGTTGGGGAGAGTATGCAAGCTTTCAGACTACACTGTGCCCTTCTTCAGGCATATAAGAAGTCAAAACAGAACATACGTGGGACCAAACGGACTCACTTTTTTAGGGGTAATGGTAAAATTCTCAGCAACTCCCTTCCATCCTCGAGAGCAATAATTCCCAAACCTTTTGCATGTGCAACCCCATTTTACAACTTAAATATAGCCCTACCATCCCAGACAGCAACAAAAATATTTTGGGTATAAAATATGAACCAAGATTGTGAGCCCAACCTCACATGGTGTGACAACTCATAGTTGTAACAACCATAATTTTGGAAACTGAGCTATCAGTCAATAAGGATATATCTCTGCTATTGTGCAAGGAACAACCTGGGATTAGCACTAAAATGAATATTCACAATGAATATCCTATCCTTTGATTTTTTTATTTATATTTATTTATTTTATAAATTTGTACCCCGCCCCTCCTGCAAAGCAGCCTGGGGCGACTTCCAACAGTAAAAGTATCATATAAAAATACAATTAAAAAATCATCCATAACAATACAAATTATTAAAACAGGGCTCAATGCCTTCATCAAGCAAAGAACATTATAAATAATCAATCAGGTGGGGGAGCTAAAAAAAACCTTACCTTACCCTCCCACCCTCCCTGGGCGAACAGCGAGGTTTTGCAACTTCGCCGGAATGTCAACAGGCTGGAGGCCAGGCGAGCTTCCTCTGGAAGGGAGTTCCAAAGGCGCGCCGCGGCCACCGAGAATGCCCTCTCCATTGTGGCCCCCTGCTTAACACGGGGGACCTCCAAGAAGGCACCCCCAGTGGACCAAAGGAACTGTTCTGGGGCGTGGAGGGTGAGGCGGTCTCTGAGGTACGAGGGGCCCAGACCGTGAAGGGCTTTATAGATCAACACCAAAACCTTGAACCTGGCTCGGCACGCTATCGGCAACCAGTGCAGAGCTCAGAGCACAGGTGTAATATGCTCCCGACGGCCCGTCCCCATAAGGAGACGAGCCGCCACATTCTGCACTAGTTGCAGCCTCCGAACCAGGAACAAGGGAAGCCCCACATAGAGCGCATTACAGTAGTCCAGCCTTTGCCTAATTCAAACCATATCTGCCTGATTTTGCCTGATTCAGACCAAAATGGACAATGGCTGCTATTCAGATCCATCTTCGTCAGATATCTGTTCTGGTTTTCAAGTTGTGTTTTTGGTAATTTGGTTACTTCCTTTCAGTTATTTTTGCACGGCAGTAACCGACCAAGCAGGTAGCTAAATAACTGGGAAACCAGATAACCAAACAGTTTAATAACCATAACAACTGAAGATTGTAGAATGTTGTTCAGGTCAGTAGCATAGCAGGCTTCAAAAAGGGATTCAAAGAAAGCCAGGTCCATTCATGTCTAGTAGTTCTAATGGTAAGGTGTACAAGAACCTTGACTGTCGGAATCTGGGGGAGGATGGCAGGAATTGAATTACTCCATCCTAACCTGCCGCATCCTCCCCTGAGGCAACCGAGGCTGACCGCTGTCGGAGAGTGAATGCTGGGCTGGATGGACCATTGGTCTGAGCAGTAAATGGAACTTTTTATGTTCTTAAAAATAGATATGTGAATATCTGATTTGGCTGCGGATGTCATTCGGAAGGCTGTCTGAAAATGCAAATAGCATGTGTAAATGCAAAACCCACTATTGGTTTCAGCACCTTTGGATTTCCAGATATCAGCTGTAGCTCCTGGAACTCTTTTTATCCATGATTAGTTTGGAAGTTGTAGCTTTTTCTAGACTCGTTGCAGACCTCTCTTCTCAGTCATCCATCTTTGTCTCACCTCAAGGCACAGAGAGGTTAAATGCATAGCATGAGTACACAGCAAGTGTGGACAAGAAGTGACAACACTGCTCACGATGTCCATTGCTCCACCTTAAACACGAGACCTTTCCCAAGATGCTTGGCTCTTGGCTTCAGGTAAAATCTGCATTATATAAATAGTTGACCTATGTGAACACAGTCATTTATTAACAGGCATGTCCCGGGGCACTTATTAGAAGATAAAAAGTTCTGCAAGGCATTTATTTGGCTGGTTGCCCACAATTTCAAAGCACTTAATATCTAGTGCGATCTTAAATAATTCATTAGCGCTGAATATGCCTAATACCTCTGCGGAGAATGACGATAAATGAGGCTAAATGGGATTCCTGCTGGTTTCTTTTGCAGTTGGTGGTTTAAGTTATGATGAATATATAGTTTATTAGACGTGAAAAACAGCAATAGGGAATTAGTTCCATTACATTATGGAAATAAACAATAGACATTTTCATCCTGTGAATAAATAAAGATGGCCCATGAGTTCTTCTAAGATACTGGACTTCCACTGGCTTTGGATCCAGTGGACTATATAACTACAGAATGGATCCTGAAGACCACTACCAGTTTTCAACATCTCATGTGTTCAACATCTCAATGTCTTATTCAACATCTCATGCTGATTATTGGTGATGCCCAATATATATATAAACAGTATACTTATATTGTGCATCATGTATTTGGTCAATGCCTGGAAGTTGTTGTTGGCCCATGAGAAAGAGGTCCATTCCCTATAGAACAATCCACCACCACTAAAGTCAATGAGATATTTCCTGTTCGCTTCAATGGGTCAAGTACGCTTCAAGTACGCAGCTCATCGACAAATGGCAACTACACAAAGATGCCATTGCCTCCACAACCATAACTTGAGTCCCCCAGATGGTACGCTGTTTGGGGTAGGGATTTTCAATTATTAGGGGTGGGAATTTCAGTTTTGCTTTTAACCCAAACAGCCTGTAAACGACTGTCTCAGTTCAAAACCGATTTCCCGATTTTTGAATCTGTATGTTTCCACAGAAGTCAATGGGGAAATCTTCCAATTGACTTCAATGGGAAGGGGAAACCTTCCTCCACCACCATTCCCCAGGGACCACTCCTGGTCTTTGTAGGTGGGAATGGGGATCCATATCCCTAACCCCCCCCCATGTCCCGGCTTTACCCTCATCCCCACCCCCAGGGGCCTGCACTTGCACTTACAGGTCTGGGTCTGGAGGATGGAGGTGAGAAGGGGCTGCCAGCTCTCAGGCTGCCGGCTGGTTCTATCTGGGCCTCCTCTGCTGCTCGGTGGTGGTGTGAGCTGACTCTACTGTCAGGCCACTGGGCCTTCTCTGCTGCAGGGTGGCTGCTGGCACCATTTTGGAAAAGGGTTGCACATGAGTATAATTTATTATTATTATTATTATTATTATTATTATTAGCATTAGCATTAGCATTAGCATTAGCATTAGCATTTATATAGCACCAGTAATGTACCTGGTGCTTTACAAAGGCCATTTTGATCATGTGCACTTCCAGAGCAGTACTCCTCCCTGTTTGCAGACAGGAGGAGGAGCTGAAGGGAAGAGGAGGGCTCAACATAGCTTGCCTGCATTCTGTTGGGTGCTCAGACTCCTGCTAGCTATTGTAGAATGCTCAAGATGTGCCCCCTCGATCCTCCTCTCCCCCTCCCATCTGACGAGGTCTTTCAGATGGGAGGGGGGAGAGCTGAAGGCAAGAGGCTAGGCTCAGTACAGCTTTTCAGCATTCTAGTGGCTGCTGACTCCTGTTAGCCAATAGAATGCTAAGATATCAGCTGAGCTGCTCCCTCCCTCCTTCTCTCCCCCCTGCCATTCCTGAAAATCTGTCATCAGAAAGTTTTCCCCATGAAGACAGCTGCCAGCCCTGAACAAATTGAGAAAGCTGGGTCGGGACCAGTGTGGCTTCCACTTCCCTCCCTCCTTAAATTTATCCCAGGCTGGGCGCATGGGGTGGGGGTGAGGGGAGCGGGAATCTGAATCCAGGTCAAGATGTCTGCGAAATCTCAATCCTGATTCTCGATTCTTGCACGGTTTTTGCTAGAGTGAACTCTATTTTCATCAGCCCTAGCCCTGGGGAATAGGGATTGGGTTTTTTTAGGAGGTGGGTCAGTTCCAGACCCCTGTGTTTTGGTCTTCGGTTTTCTTTCTCAATCAATGGAACCAATCATTTGTTACCCCCCTCAGACTTATTGCTTAGCTGGGCCTGATCCTGCAGTCCCGATCCTTGGAGAAATTGAGTTCCAATATTGCAAATATGACAGATCCAAACATTGGCAATGTTCCTTTTACATGCTCAAATGATCGTTTTATAATCTTTTTCCAAGAAGACACCATTTTTCGGATGAGCCTCTATCTGTATGGCAGCATTTTCATTTCATTTCTCTCCGCCCAAAATATGGGTGTGTTTTCCTATGGCATTTAAATTAGATGTAAGCCACTTACAGCTGAAATGAATACCTGCAAAAACAGGTATACCTGTTGAATTTCCAGTATCCAAATCAATCGACCCAACAACATCGATTACCAGTCAGTACCCGATTGCAATCCAATTCTGGTACCCAATGTTCCGGAATGTCGACTTCCAGTAGAGATTTTTATTTTGCTTTTTCCCCCCCCCAGCAGTTCCCTTCCCCTCCCCCCCACTCTTCCCTTGCTGCTCAGGATCTTGCGTCGTTCTTCACCTCAAAGATTGACAAGATCCGACAGGACATTGCCTCCCACCCACCTCCACCTCCCGCTCCCGTCCCACCACCTTCCCATCCCCCCTCCCTCCTCACATCCTTCCCTCCTGCCTCTTTCTCTAGGAAATCTCCACTCTGCTCTCTTCATCCAACCCCTCCACCTGCCCCCTTGACCCGATCCCCTCCCACCTCCTGACCTCTGTTGCCCCCACTGTCGCTCCCCCACTTCTACATGTCATCAATCTCTCCCTTTCCACAGGCTCCTTCCCCTCTTCCTTCAAGCATGCCACTGTCTCCCCCATCCTCAAAAAGCCCACCCTGGACC